>OY804576.1:17613943-17990641 GCA_963680875.1 Bathymodiolus brooksi
CAACGAGGTAGGGTATTCTACAGTATATTTCTACATCTCACAGTCACAGTAGGGTATTCTACAGTATATTTCTACATCTCACAGTCACAGTAGGGTATTCTACAGTATATTTCTACATCTCACAGTCACAGTAGGGTATTCTACAGTATATTTCTACATCTCACAGTCACAGTAGGGTATTCTACAGTATATTTCTACATCTCACAGTCACAGTAGGGTATTCTACAGTATATTTCTACATCTCACAGTCACAGTAGGGTATTCTACAGTATATTTCTACATCTCACAGTCACAGTAGGGTATTCTACAGTATATTTCTACATCTCACAGTCACAGTAGGGTATTCTACAGTATATTTCTACATCTCGCAGTCACAGTAGGGTATTCTACAGTATATTTCTACATCTCGCAGTCACAGTAGGGTATTCTACAGTATATTTCTACATCTCACAGTCACAGTAGGGCATTCTACAGTATATTTCTACATCTCACAGTCACAGTAGGGTATTCTACAGTATATTTCTACATCTCACAGTCACAGTAGGGTATTCTACAGTATATTTCTACATCTCACAGTCACAGTAGGGTATTCTACAGTATATTTCTACATCTCACAGTCACAGTAGGGTATTCTACAGTATATTTCTACATCTCACAGTCACAGTAGGGCATTCTACAGTATATTTCTACATCTCACAGTCACAGTAGGGTATTCTACAGTATATTTCTACATCTCACAGTCACAGTAGGGTATTCTACAGTATATTTCTACATCTCACAGTCACAGTAGGGTATTCTACAGTATATTTCTACATCTCACAGTCACAGTAGGGTATTCTACAGTATATTTCTACATCTCACAGTCACAGTAGGGTATTCTACAGTATATTTCTACATCTCACAGTCACAGTAGGGTATTCTACAGTATATTTCTACATCTCACAGTC
Source organism: Bathymodiolus brooksi (assembly GCA_963680875.1). NCBI lineage: Eukaryota > Metazoa > Mollusca > Bivalvia > Mytilida > Modiolidae > Bathymodiolus > Bathymodiolus brooksi. The sequence continues at coordinate 17,614,891 of OY804576.1, forward strand.
ACAGTAGGGTATTCTACAGTATATTTCTACATCTCACAGTCACAGTAGGGTATTCTACAGTATATTTCTACATCTCACAGTCACAGTAGGGTATTCTACAGTATATTTCTACATGTCACAGTAGGGTATTCTACAGTATATTTCTACATCTCACAGTCACAGTAGGGTATTCTACAGTATATTTCTACATCTCACAGTCACAGTAGGGTATTCTACAGTATATTTCTACATCAGTCACAGTACGGTATTCTACAGTATATTTCTACATCTCACAGTCACAGTAGGGTATTCTACAGTATATTTCTACATGTCACAGTACGGTATTCTACAGTATATTTCTACATCTCACAGTCACAGTAGGGTATTCTACAGTATATTTCTACATCTCACAGTCACAGTAGGGTATTCTACAGTATATTTCTACATCTCACAGTCACAGTAGGGTATTCTACAGTATATTTCTACATGTCAGAGTAGGGTATTCTACAGTATATTTCTACATGTCACAGTAGGGTATTCTACAGTATATTTCTACATGTCACAGTAGGGTATTCTACAGTATATTTCTACATGTCATAGTAGGGTATTCTACAGTATATTTCTACATCTCACAGTCACAGTAGGGTATTCTACAGTATATTTCTACATCTCACAGTAGGGTATTCTACAGTATATTTCTACATCTCACAGTCACAGTAGGGCATTCTACAGTATATTTCTACATCTCGCAGTCACAGTAGGGTATTCTACAGTATATTTCTACATCTCACAGTCACAGTAGGGTATTCTACAGTATATTTCTACATCTCACAGTTACAGTAGGGTATTCTACAGTATATTTCTACATCTCACAGTCACAGTAGGGTATTCTACAGTATATTTCTGCATCTCGCAGTCACAGTAGGGCATTCTACAGTATATTTCTACATCTCACAGTCACATTAGGGTATTCTACAGTATATTTCTACATCTCACAGTCACAGTAGGGTATTCTACAGTATATTTCTACATCTCACAGTCACAGTAGGGTATTCTACAGTATATTTCTACATCTCACAGTCACAGTAGGGTATTCTACAGTATATTTCTACATCTCACAGTCACAGTAGGGTATTCTACAGTATATTTCTACATCTCACAGTCACAGTAGTGTATTCTACAGTATATTTCTACATCTCACAGTCACAGTAGGGTATTCTACAGTATATTTCTACATCTCACAGTCACAGTAGGGTATTCTACAGTATATTTCTACATCTCACAGTCACAGTAGGGTATTCTACAGTATATTTCTACATCTTGCAGTCACAGTAGGACATTCTACAGTATATTTCTACATCTCGCAGTCAAAGTAGGGCATTCTACAGTATATTTCTGCATCTCGCAGTCACAGTAGGGCATTCTACAGTATATTTCTACATCTCACAGTCACAGTAGGGCATTCTACAGTATATTTCTACATCTCACAGTCACAGTAGGGTATTCTACAGTATATTTCTACATCTCACAGTCACAGTAAGGTATTCTAGAGTATATTTCTACATCTCACAGTCACAGTAGGGTATTCTACAGTATATTTCTACATCTCACAGTCACAGTAGGGCATTCTACAGTATATTTCTGCATCTCACAGTCACAGTAGGGTATTCTACAGTATATTTCTACATCTCACAGTCACAGTAGGGTAATCTACAGTATATTTCTACAGGTCACATTAGGTTATTCTACAGTATATTTCTACATCTCACAGTCACAGTAGGGTATTCTACAGTATATTTCTACATCTCACAGTCACAGTAGGGTATTCTACAGTATATTTCTACATCTCACAGTCACAGTAGGGTATTCTACAGTATATTTCTACATGTCACAGTAGGGTATTCTACAGTATATTTCTACATGTCACAGTAGGGTATTCTACAGTATATTTCTACATCTCACAGTCACAGTAGGGTATTCTACAGTATATTTCTACATCTCACAGTCACAGTAGGGTATTCTACAGTATATTTCTACATCTCACAGTCACAGTAAGGTATTCTACCGTATATTTCTACATCTCACAGTCACAGTAGGGTATTCTACAGTATATTTCTACATCTCACAGTCACAGTAGGGTATTCTACAGTATATTTCTACATCTCACAGTCACAGTAGGGTATTCTACAGTATATTTCTACATCTCAGTCACAGTAGGGTATTCTACAGTATATTTCTACATCTCACAGTCACAGTAGGGTATTCTACAGTATATTTCTGCATCCCACAGTCACAGTAGGGCATTCTACAGTATATTTCTACATCTCACAGTCACAGTAGGGTATTCTACAGTATATTTCTACATCTCACAGTCACAGTAGTGTATTCTACAGTATATTTCTACATCTCACAGTCACAGTAGGGTATTCTACAGTATATTTCTACATCTCACAGTCACAGTAGGGTATTCTACAGTATATTTCTACATCTCACAGTAGGGTATTCTACAGTATATTTCTACATCTCACAGTCACAGTAGGGCATTCTACAGTATATTTCTACATCTCACAGTCACAGTAGGGTATTCTACAGTATATTTCTACATCTCACAGTCACAGTAGGGTATTCTACAGTATATTTCTACATCTCACAGTCACAGTAGGGTATTCTACAGTATATTTCTACATCTCACAGTCACAGTAGTGTATTCTACAGTATATTTCTACATCTCACAATCACAGTAGGGTATTCTACAGTATATTTCTACATCTCACAGTCACAGTAGGGAATTCTACAGTATATTTCTGCATCTCACAGTCACAGTAGGGCATTCTACAGTATATTTCTACATCTCACAGTCACAGTAGGGTATTCTACAGTATATTTCTACATGTCACAGTAGGTTATTCTACAGTATATTTCTACATCTCACAGTCACAGTAGGGTATTCTACAGTATATTTCTACATCTCACAGTCACAGTAGGGTATTCTACAGTATATTTCTACATCTCACAGTCACAGTAGGGTATTCTACAGTATATTTCTACATCTCACAGTCACAGTAGGGTATTCTACTTTATATTTCTACATCTCACAGTAGGGTATTCTACAGTATATTTCTACATGTCACAGTAGGGTATTCTACAGTATATTTCTACATCTCACAGTCACAGTAGGGTTTTCTACAGTATATTTCTACATCTCACAATCACAGTAGGGTATTCTACAGTATATTTCTACATCTCACAGTCACAGTAGGGCATTCTACAGTATATTTCTACATCTCACAGTCACAGTAGGGTATTCTACAGTATATTTCTACATCTCACAGTCACAGTAGAGTATTCTACAGTATATTTCTACATCTCACAGTCACAGTAGGGTATTCTACAGTATATTTCTACATCTCACAGTCACAGTAGGGCATTCTACAGTATATTTCTACATCTCACAGTCACAGTAGGGTATTCTACAGTATATTTCTACATCTCACAGTCACAGTAGGGTATTCTACAGTATATTTCTACATCTCACAGTCACAGTAGGGTATTCTAGAGTATATTTCTACATCTCACAGTCACAGTAGGGTATTCTACAGTATATTTCTACATCTCACAGTCACAGTAGGGTATTCTACAGTATATTTCTACATCTCACAGTCACAGTAGTGTATTCTACAGTATATTTCTACATCTCACAGTCACAGTAGGGTATTCTACAGTATATTTCTACATCTCACAGTCACAGTAGGGTATTCTACAGTATATTTCTACATCTCACAGTCACAGTAGTGTATTCTACAGTATATTTCTACATCTCACAGTCACAGTAGGGTATTCTACCGTATATTTCTACATCTCACAGTCACAGTAGGGTATTCTACAGTATATTTCTACATCTCACAGTCACAGTAGGGTATTCTACAGTATATTTTTACATCTCACAGTCACAGTAGGGTATTCTACAGTATATTTCTACATCTCACAGTCACAGTAGGGTATTCTACAGTATATTTCTACATCTCACAGTCACAGTAGGGTATTCTACAGTATATTTCTACATCTCACAGTCACAGTAGGGTATTCTACAGTATATTTCTACATCTCACAGTCACAGTAGGGTATTCTACAGTATATTTCTACATCTCACAGTCACAGTAGGGTATTCTACAGTATATTTCTACATCTCACAGTCACCGTAGTGTATTCTACAGTATATTTCTACATCTCACAGTCACAGTAGGGTATTCTACAGTATATTTCTACATCTCACAGTCACAGTAAGGTATTCTACAGTATATTTCTACATCTCACAGTCACAGTAGTGTATTCTACAGTATATTTCTACATCTCACAGTCACAGTAGGGTATTCTACAGTATATTTCTACATCTCACAGTCACAGTAGGGTATTCTACAGTATATTTCTACATCTCACAGTCACAGTAGGGTATTCTACAGTATATTTCTACATCTCACAGTCACAGTAGGGTATTCTACAGTATATTTCTACATCTCACAGTCACAGTAGGGCATTCTACAGTATATTTCTACATCTCACAGTCACAGTAGGGCATTCTACAGTATATTTCTACATCTCACAGTCACAGTAGGGTATTCTACAGTATATTTCTACATCTCACAGTCACAGTAGGGTATTCTACCGAATATTTCTACATCTCACAGTCACAGTAGGGTATTCTACAGTATATTTCTACATCTCACAGTTACAGTAGGGTATTCTACAGTGTATTTCTACATCTCACCGTCACAGTAGGGTATTCTACAGTATATTTCTACATCTCACAGTCACAGTAGTGTATTCTACAGTATATTTCTACATCTCACAGTCACAGTAGGGTATTCTACAGTATATTTCTACATCTCACAGTCGCAGTAGGGTATTCTACAGTATATTTCTACATCTCACAGTCACAGTAGGGTATTCTACAGTATATTTCTACATCTCACAGTCACAGTACGGTATTCTACAGTATATTTCTACATCTCACAGTCACAGTAGGGTATTCTACAGTATATTTTTACATCTCACAGTCACAGTAGGGTATTCTACAGTATATTTCTACATCTCACAGTCACAGTAGGGTATTCTACAGTATATTTCTACATCTCACAGTCACAGTAGGGTATTCTACAGTATATTTCTACATCTCACAGTCACAGTAGGGTATTCTACAGTATATTTCTACATCTCACAGTCACAGTAGGGTATTCTACAGTATATTTCTACATCTCACAGTCACAGTAGGGTATTCTACAGTATATTTCTACATCTCACAGTCACAGTAGAGTATTCTACAGTATATTTCTACATCTCACAGTCACAGTAGGGTATTCTACAGTATATTTCTACATCTCACAGTCGCAGTAGTGTATTCTACAGTATATTTCTACATCTCACAGTCACAGTAGGGTATTCTACAGTATATTTCTGCATCCCACAGTCACAGTAGGGCATTCTACAGTATATTTCTACATCTCACAGTCACAGTAGGGTATTCTACAGTATATTTCTACATGTCACAGTAGGTTATTCTACAGTATATTTCTACATCTCACAGTCACAGTAGGGTATTCTACAGTATATTTCTACATCTCACAGTCACAGTAGGGTATTCTACAGTATATTTCTACATCTCACAGTCACAGTAGGGTATTCTACAGTATATTTCTACATCTCACAGTCACAGTAGGGTATTCTACAGTATATTTCTACATCTCACAGTCACAGTAGGGTATTCTACAGTATATTTCTACATCTCACAGTCACAGTAGAGTATTCTACAGTATATTTCTACATCTCACAGTCACAGTAGGGTATTCTACAGTATATTTCTACATCTCACAGTCGCAGTAGTGTATTCTACAGTATATTTCTACATCTCACAGTCACAGTAGGGTATTCTACAGTATATTTCTACATCTCACAGTCACAGAAGGGTATTCTACAGTATATTTCTACATCTCACAGTCACAGTAGGGTATTCTACAGTATATTTCTACATCTCAGTCACAGTAGGGTATTCTACAGTATATTTCTACATCTCACAGTCACAGTAGGGTATTCTACAGTATATTTCTGCATCCCACAGTCACAGTAGGGCATTCTACAGTATATTTCTACATCTCACAGTCACAGTAGGGTATTCTACAGTATATTTCTACATGTCACAGTAGGTTATTCTACAGTATATTTCTACATCTCACAGTCACAGTAGGGTATTCTACAGTATATTTCTACATCTCACAGTCACAGTAGGGTATTCTACAGTATATTTCTACATCTCACAGTCACAGTAGGGTATTCTACAGTATATTTCTACATCTCACAGTCACAGTAGGGTATTCTACAGTATATTACTACATCTCACAGTCACAGTAGGGTATTCTACAGTATATTTCTAAATGTCACAGTAGGGTATTCTACAGTATATTTCTACATGTCACAGTAGGGTATTCTACAGTATATTTCTACATGTCACAGTAGGGTATTCTACAGTATATTTCTACATCTCACAGTCACAGTAGGGTATTCTACAGTATATTTCTACATCTCACAGTCACAGTAGGGTATTCTACAGTATATTTCTACATCTCACAGTCACAGTAGGGTATTCTACAGTATATTTCTACATCTCACAGTCACAGTAGGGTATTCTACAGTATATTTCTACATCTCACAGTCACAGTAGAGTATTCTACAGTATATTTCTACATCTCACAGTCACAGTAGGGTATTCTACAGTATATTTCTACATCTCACAGTCGCAGTAGGGTATTCTACAGTATATTTCTACATCTCACAGTCACAGTAGGGTATTCTACAGTATATTTCTACATCTCACAGTCACAGAAGGGTATTCTACAGTATATTTCTACATCTCACAGTCACAGTAGGGTATTCTACAGTATATTTCTACATCTCACAGTCACAGTAGGGTATTCTACTTTATATTTCTACATCTCACAGTAGGGGTATTCTACAGTATATTTCTACATGTCACAGTAGGGGTATTCTACAAGTATATTTCTACATCTCACAGTCACAGTAGGGTGTTGGGTATTCTACAGTATATTTCTACATGTCACAGTAGGTTATTCTACAGTATATTTCTACATCTCACAGTCACAGTAGGGTATTCTACAGTATATTTCTACATCTCACAGTCACAGTAGGGTATTCTACAGTATATTTCTACATCTCACAGTCACAGTAGGGTATTCTACAGTATATTTCTACATCTCACAGTCACAGTAGGGTATTCTACAGTATATTACTACATCTCACAGTCACAGTAGGGTATTCTACAGTATATTTCTAAATGTCACAGTAGGGTATTCTACAGTATATTTCTACATGTCACAGTAGGGTATTCTACAGTATATTTCTAAATCTCACAGTCACAGTAGGGTATTCTACAGTATATTTCTACATCTCACAGTCACAGTAAGGTATTCTACAGTATATTTCTACATCTCACAGTCACAGTAGGGTATTCTACAGTATATTTCTACATGTCACAGTAGGGTATTCTGCAGTATATTTCTATATGTCACAGTAGGGTATTCTACAGTATATTTCTACATCTCACAGTAGGGTATTCTACAGTATATTTCTACATCTCACAGTCACAGTAGGGTATTCTACAGTATATTTCTACATCTCACAGTCACAGTAGGGTATTCTACAGTATATTTCTACATCTCACAGTAGGGCATTCTACAGTATATTTCTACATCTCACAGTCACAGTAGGGCATTCTACAGTATATTTCTACATCTCACAGTCACAGTAGGGTATTCTACAGTATATTTCTACATCTCACAGTCACAGTAGGGTATTCTACAGTATATTTCTACATCTCACAGTCACAGTAGGGTATTCTACAGTATATTTCTACATCTCACAGTCACAGTAGGGTATTCTACAGTATATTTCTACATCTCACAGTCACAGTAGGGTATTCTACAGTACATTTCTACATCTCACAGTCACAGTACGGTATTCTACAGTATATTTCTACATCTCACAGTCACAGTAGGGTATTCTACAGTATATTTCTACATCTCACAGTCACAGTAGGGTATTCTACAGTATATTTCTACATCTCACAGTCACAGTAGAGTATTCTACAGTATATTTCTACATCTCACAGTCACAGTAGGGTATTCTACAGTATATTTCTACATCTCACAGTCGCAGTAGGGTATTCTACAGTATATTTCTACATCTCACAGTCACAGTAGGGTATTCTACAGTATATTTCTACATCTCACAGTCACAGAAGGGTATTCTACAGTATATTTCTACATCTCACAGTCACAGTAGGGTATTCTACAGTATATTTCTACATCTCAGTCACAGTAGGGTATTCTACAGTATATTTCTACATCTCACAGTCACAGTAGGGTATTCTACAGTATATTTCTGCATCCCACAGTCACAGTAGTGCATTCTACAGTATATTTCCACATCTCACAGTCACAGTAGGGTATTCTATAGTATATTTCTACATGTCACAGTAGGTTATTCTACAGTATATTTCTACATCTCACAGTCACAGTAGGGTATTCTACAGTATATTTCTACATCTCACAGTCACAGTAGGGTATTCTACAGTATATTTCTACATCTCACAGTCACAGTAGGGTATTCTACAGTATATTTCTACATCTCACAGTCACAGTAGGGTATTCTACAGTATATTACTACATCTCACAGTCACAGTAGGGTATTCTACAGTATATTTCTAAATGTCACAGTAGGGTATTCTACAGCATATTTCTACATGTCACAGTAGGGTATTCTACAGTATATTTCTAAATCTCACAGTCACAGTAGGGTATTCTACAGTATATTTCTACATCTCACAGTCACAGTAAGGTATTCTACAGTATATTTCTACATCTCACAGTCACAGTAGGGTATTCTACAGTATATTTCTACATGTCACAGTAGGGTATTCTGCAGTATATTTCTATATGTCACAGTAGGGTATTCTACAGTATATTTCTACATCTCACAGTAGGGTATTCTACAGTATATTTCTACATGTCACAGTCACAGTAGGGTATTCTACAGTATATTTCTACATCTCACAGTCACAGTAGGGTATTCTACAGTATATTTCTACATCTCACAGTAGGGCATTCTACAGTATATTTCTACATCTCACAGTCACAGTAGGGCATTCTACAGTATATTTCTACATCTCACAGTCACAGTAGGGTATTCTACAGTATATTTCTACATCTCACAGTCACAGTAGGGTATTCTACAGTATATTTCTACATCTCACAGTCACAGTAGGGTATTCTACAGTATATTTCTACATCTCACAGTCACAGTAGTGTATTCTACAGTATATTTCTACATTTCACAGTCACAGTAGGGTATTCTACAGTATATTTCTACATCTCACAGTCACAGTAGGGTATTATACAGTATATTTCTACATCTCACAGTCACAGTAGGGTATTCTACAGTATATTTCTACATCTCACAGTCACAGTAGGGTATTCTACAGTATATTTCTACATCTCACAGTCACAGTAGGGCATTCTACAGTATATTTCTACATCTCACAGTCACAGTAGGGCATTCTACAGTATATTTCTACATCTCACAGTCACAGTAGGGTATTCTACAGTATATTTCTACATCTCACAGTCACAGTAGGGTATTCTACAGTATATTTCTACATCTCACAGTCACAGTAGGGTATTCTACAGTATATTTCTACATCTCACAGTCACAGTAGGGTATTCTACAGTATATTTCTACATCTCACAGTCACAGTAAGGTATTCTACAGTATATTTCTACATCTCACAGTCACAGTAGGGTATTCTACAGTATATTTCTACATGTCACAGTAGGGTATTCTGCAGTATATTTCTATATGTCACAGTAGGGTATTCTACAGTATATTTCTACATCTCACAGTAGGGTATTCTACAGTATATTTCTACATCTCACAGTCACAGTAGGGTATTCTACAGTATATTTCTACATCTCACAGTCACAGTAGGGTATTCTACAGTATATTTCTACATCTCACAGTAGGGTATTCTACAGTATATTTCTACATCTCACAGTCACAGTAGGGCATTCTACAGTATATTTCTACATCTCACAGTCACAGTAGGGTATTCTACAGTATATTTCTACATCTCACAGTCACAGTAGGGTATTCTACAGTATATTTCTACATCTCACAGTCACAGTAGGGTATTCTACAGTATATTTCTACAACTCACAGTCACAGTAGTGTATTCTACAGTATATTTCTACATCTCACAGTCACAGTAGGGTATTCTACAGTATATTTCTACATCTCACAGTCACAGTAGGGTATTCTACAGTATATTTCTACATCTCACAGTCACAGTAGGGTATTCTACAGTATATTTCTACATCTCACAGTCACAGTAGGGTATTCTACAGTATATTTCTACATCTCACAGTCACAGTAGGGCATTCTACAGTATATTTCTACATCTCACAGTCACAGTAGGGCATTCTACAGTATATTTCTACATCTCACAGTCACAGTAGGGTATTCTACAGTATATTTCTACATCTCACAGTCACAGTAGGGTATTCTACAGTATATTTCTACATCTCACAGTCACAGTAGGGTATTCTACAGTATATTTCTACATCTCACAGTCACAGTAGGGTATTCTACAGTATATTTCTACATCTCACAGTAGGGCATTCTACAGTATATTTCTACATCTCACAGTCACAGTAGGGCATTCTACAGTATATTTCTACATCTCACAGTCACAGTAGGGTATTCTACAGTATATTTCTACATCTCACAGTCACAGTAGGGTATTCTACAGTATATTTCTACATCTCACAGTCACAGTAGGGTATTCTACAGTATATTTCTACATCTCACAGTCACAGTAGTGTATTCTACAGTATATTTCTACATTTCACAGTCACAGTAGGGTATTCTACAGTATATTTCTACATCTCACAGTCACAGTAGGGTATTATACAGTATATTTCTACATCTCACAGTCACAGTAGGGTATTCTACAGTATATTTCTACATCTCAAAGTCACAGTAGGGTATTCTACAGTATATTTCTACATCTCACAGTCACAGTAGGGCATTCTACAGTATATTTCTACATCTCACAGTCACAGTAGGGCATTCTACAGTATATTTCTACATCTCACAGTCACAGTAGGGTATTCTACAGTATATTTCTACATCTCACAGTCACAGTAGGGTATTCTACAGTATATTTCTACATCTCACAGTCACAGTAGGGTATTCTACAGTATATTTCTACATCTCACAGTCACAGTAGGGTATTCTACAGTATATTTCTACATCTCACAGTCACAGTAAGGTATTCTACAGTATATTTCTACATCTCACAGTCACAGTAGGGTATTCTACAGTATATTTCTACATGTCACAGTAGGGTATTCTGCAGTATATTTCTATATGTCACAGTAGGGTATTCTACAGTATATTTCTACATCTCACAGTAGGGTATTCTACAGTATATTTCTACATCTCACAGTCACAGTAGGGTATTCTACAGTATATTTCTACATCTCACAGTCACAGTAGGGTATTCTACAGTATATTTCTACATCTCACAGTAGGGCATTCTACAGTATATTTCTACATCTCACAGTCACAGTAGGGCATTCTACAGTATATTTCTACATCTCACAGTCACAGTAGGGTATTCTACAGTATATTTCTACATCTCACAGTCACAGTAGGGTATTCTACAGTATATTTCTACATCTCACAGTCACAGTAGGGTATTCTACAGTATATTTCTACATCTCACAGTCACAGTAGTGTATTCTACAGTATATTTCTACATTTCACAGTCACAGTAGGGTATTCTACAGTATATTTCTACATCTCACAGTCACAGTAGGGTATTATACAGTATATTTCTACATCTCACAGTCACAGTAGGGTATTCTACAGTATATTTCTACATCTCACAGTCACAGTAGGGTATTCTACAGTATATTTCTACATCTCACAGTCACAGTAGGGCATTCTACAGTATATTTCTACATCTCACAGTCACAGTAGGGCATTCTACAGTATATTTCTACATCTCACAGTCACAGTAGGGTATTCTACAGTATATTTCTACATCTCACAGTCACAGTAGGGTATTCTACAGTATATTTCTACATCTCACAGTCACAGTAGGGTATTCTACAGTATATTTCTACATCTCACAGTCACAGTAGGGTATTCTACAGTATATTTCTACATCTCACAGTCACAGTAAGGTATTCTACAGTATATTTCTACATCTCACAGTCACAGTAGGGTATTCTACAGTATATTTCTACATGTCACAGTAGGGTATTCTGCAGTATATTTCTATATGTCACAGTAGGGTATTCTACAGTATATTTCTACATCTAACAGTAGGGTATTCTACAGTATATTTCTACATCTCACAGTCACAGTAGGGTATTCTACAGTATATTTCTACATCTCACAGTCACAGTAGGGTATTCTACAGTATATTTCTACATCTCACAGTAGGGTATTCTACAGTATATTTCTACATCTCACAGTCACAGTAGGGCATTCTACAGTATATTTCTACATCTCACAGTCACAGTAGGGTATTCTACAGTATATTTCTACATCTCACAGTCACAGTAGGGTATTCTACAGTATATTTCTACATCTCACAGTCACAGTAGGGTATTCTACAGTATATTTCTACATCTCACAGTCACAGTAGTGTATTCTACAGTATATTTCTACATCTCACAGTCACAGTAGGGTATTCTACAGTATATTTCTACATCTCACAGTCACAGTAGGGTATTCTACAGTATATTTCTACATCTCACAGTCACAGTAGGGTATTCTACAGTATATTTCTACATCTCACAGTCACAGTAGGGTATTCTACAGTATATTTCTACATCTCACAGTCACAGTAGGGCATTCTACAGTATATTTCTACATCTCACAGTCACAGTAGGGCATTCTACAGTATATTTCTACATCTCACAGTCACAGTAGGGTATTCTACAGTATATTTCTACATCTCACAGTCACAGTAGGGTATTCTACAGTATATTTCTACATCTCACAGTCACAGTAGGGTATTCTACAGTATATTTCTACATCTCACAGTCACAGTAGGGTATTCTACAGTATATTTCTACATCTCACAGTAGGGCATTCTACAGTATATTTCTACATCTCACAGTCACAGTAGGGCATTCTACAGTATATTTCTACATCTCACAGTCACAGTAGGGTATTCTACAGTATATTTCTACATCTCACAGTCACAGTAGGGTATTCTACAGTATATTTCTACATCTCACAGTCACAGTAGGGTATTCTACAGTATATTTCTACATCTCACAGTCACAGTAGTGTATTCTACAGTATATTTCTACATTTCACAGTCACAGTAGGGTATTCTACAGTATATTTCTACATCTCACAGTCACAGTAGGGTATTATACAGTATATTTCTACATCTCACAGTCACAGTAGGGTATTCTACAGTATATTTCTACATCTCACAGTCACAGTAGGGTATTCTACAGTATATTTCTACATCTCACAGTCACAGTAGGGCATTCTACAGTATATTTCTACATCTCACAGTCACAGTAGGGCATTCTACAGTATATTTCTACATCTCACAGTCACAGTAGGGTATTCTACAGTATATTTCTACATCTCACAGTCACAGTAGGGTATTCTACAGTATATTTCTACATCTCACAGTCACAGTAAGGTATTCTACAGTATATTTCTACATCTCACAGTCACAGTAGGGTATTCTACAGTATATTTCTACATGTCACAGTAGGGTATTCTGCAGTATATTTCTATATGTCACAGTAGGGTATTCTACAGTATATTTCTACATCTCACAGTAGGGTATTCTACAGTATATTTCTACATCTCAGTCACAGTAGGGTATTCTACAGTATATTTCTACATCTCACAGTCACAGTAGGGTATTCTACAGTATATTTCTACATCTCACAGTAGGGTATTCTACAGTATATTTCTACATCTCACAGTCACAGTAGGGCATTCTACAGTATATTTCTACATCTCACAGTCACAGTAGGGTATTCTACAGTATATTTCTACATCTCACAGTCACAGTAGGGTATTCTACAGTATATTTCTACATCTCACAGTCACAGTAGGGTATTCTACAGTATATTTCTACATCTCACAGTCACAGTAGTGTATTCTACAGTATATTTCTACATCTCACAGTCACAGTAGGGTATTCTACAGTATATTTCTACATCTCACAGTCACAGTAGGGTATTCTACAGTATATTTCTACATCTCACAGTCACAGTAGGGTATTCTACAGTATATTTCTACATCTCACAGTCACAGTAGGGTATTCTACAGTATATTTCTACATCTCACAGTCACAGTAGGGCATTCTACAGTATATTTCTACATCTCACAGTCACAGTAGGGATTCTACAGTATATTTCTACATCTCACAGTCACAGTAGGGTATTCTACAGTATATTTCTACATCTCACAGTCACAGTAGGGTATTCTACAGTATATTTCTACATCTCACAGTCACAGTAGGGTATTCTACAGTATATTTCTACATCTCACAGTCACAGTAGGGTATTCTACAGTATATTTCTACATCTCACAGTCACAGTAGGGTATTCTACAGTATATTTCTACATCTCACAGTCACAGTAGGGTATTCTACAGTATATTTCTACATCTCACAGTCACAGTAGGGTCAAAGTAGGTATTCTACAGTATATTTCTACATCTCACAGTCACAGTAGGGTATTCTACAGTATATTTCTACATCTCACAGTCACAGTAGGGTATTCTACAGTATATTTCTACATCTCACAGTCACAGTAGGGTATTCTACAGTATATTTCTACATCTCACAGTCACAGTAGGGTATTCTACAGTATATTTCTACATCTCACAGTCACAGTAGGGTATTCTACAGTATATTTCTACATCTCACAGTCACAGTAGGGTATTCTACAGTATATTTCTACATCTCACAGTCACAGTAGGGTATTCTACAGTATATTTCTACATCTCACAGTCACAGTAGGGTATTCTACAGTATATTTCTACATCTCACAGTCACAGTAGGGTATTCTACAGTATATTTCTACATCTCACAGTCACAGTAGGGTATTCTACAGTATATTTCTACATCTCACAGTCACAGTAGGGTATTCTACAGTATATTTCTACATCTCACAGTCACAGTAGGGTATTCTACAGTATATTTCTACATCTCACAGTCACAGTAGGGCATTCTACAGTATATTTCTACATCTCACAGTCACAGTAGGGTATTCTACAGTATATTTCTACATCTCACAGTCACAGTAGGGTATTCTACAGTATATTTCTACATCTCACAGTCACAGTAGGGTATTCTACAGTATATTTCTACATCTCAGTCACAGTAGGGTATTCTACAGTATATTTCTACATCTCACAGTCACAGTAGGGTATTCTACAGTATATTTCTACATCTCACAGTCACAGTAGGGTATTCTACAGTATATTTCTACATCTCACAGTCACAGTAGGGTATTCTACAGTATATTTCTACATCTCACAGTCACAGTAGGGTATTCTACAGTATATTTCTACATCTCACAGTCACAGTAGGGTATTCTACAGTATATTTCTACATCTCACAGTCACAGTAGGGTATTCTACAGTATATTTCTACATCTCACAGTCACAGTAGGGTATTCTACAGTATATTTCTACATCTCACAGTCACAGTAGGGTATTCTACAGTATATTTCTACATCTCACAGTCACAGTAGGGTATTCTACAGTATATTTCTACATCTCACAGTCACAGTAGGGTATTCTACAGTATATTTCTACATCTCACAGTCACAGTAGGGTATTCTACAGTATATTTCTACATCTCACAGTCACAGTAGGGTATTCTACAGTATATTTCTACATCTCACAGTCACAGTAGGGTATTCTACAGTATATTTCTACATCTCACAGTCACAGTAGGGTATTCTACAGTATATTTCTACATCTCACAGTCACAGTAGGGTATTCTACAGTATATTTCTACATCTCACAGTCACAGTAGGGTATTCTACAGTATATTTCTACATCTCACAGTCACAGTAGGGTATTCTACAGTATATTTCTACATCTCACAGTCACAGTAGGGTATTCTACAGTATATTTCTACATCTCACAGTCACAGTAGGGTATTCTACAGTATATTTCTACATCTCACAGTCACAGTAGGGTATTCTACAGTATATTTCTACATCTCAGTCACAGTAGGGTATTCTACAGTATATTTCTACATCTCACAGTCACAGTAGGTATTCTACAGTATATTTCTACATGTCACAGTAGGGTATTCTGCAGTATATTTCTATATCGTCACAGTAGGGTATTCTACAGTATATTTCTACATCTCACAGTAGGGTATTCTACAGTATATTTCTACATCTCAGTCACAGTAGGGTATTCTACAGTATATTTCTACATCTCACAGTCACAGTAGGGTATTCTACAGTATATTTCAGTAGGGTATTCTACAGTATATTTCTACATCTCACAGTCACAGTAGGGCATTCTACAGTATATTTCTACATCTCACAGTCACAGTAGGGTATTCTACAGTATATTTCTACATCTCACAGTCACAGTAGGGTATTCTACAGTATATTTCTACAGGGTATTCTACAGTATATTTCTACATCTCACAGTCACAGTAGGGTATTCTACAGTATATTTCTACATCTCACAGTCACAGTAGGGTATTCTACAGTATATTTCTACATCTCACAGTCACAGTAGGGTATTCTACAGTATATTTCTACATCTCACAGTCACAGTAGGGTATTCTACAGTATATTACTACATCTCACAGTCACAGTAGGGTATTCTACAGTATATTTCTACTTGTCACAGTAGGGTATTCTACAGTATATTTCTACATGTCACAGTAGGGTATTCTGCAGTATATTTCTATATGTCACAGTAGGGTATTCTACAGTATATTTCTACATCTCACAGTAGGGTATTCTACAGTATATTTCTACATCTCACAGTCACAGTAGGGTATTCTACAGTATATTTCTACATCTCACAGTCACAGTAGGGTATTCTACAGTATATTTCTACATCTCACAGTAGGGTATTCTACAGTATATTTCTACATCTCACAGTCACAGTAGGGCATTCTACAGTATATTTCTACATCTCACAGTCACAGTAGGGTATTCTACAGTATATTTCTACATCTCACAGTCACAGTAGGGTATTCTACAGTATATTTCTACATCTCACAGTCACAGTAGGGTATTCTACAGTATATTTCTACATCTCACAGTCACAGTAGTGTATTCTACAGTATATTTCTACATCTCACAGTCACAGTAGGGTATTCTACAGTATATTTCTACATCTCACAGTCACAGTAGGGTATTCTACAGTATATTTCTACATCTCACAGTCACAGTAGGGTATTCTACAGTATATTTCTACATCTCACAGTCACAGTAGGGTATTCTACAGTATATTTCTACATCTCACAGTCACAGTAGGGCATTCTACAGTATATTTCTACATCTCACAGTCACAGTAGGGCATTCTACAGTATATTTCTACATCTCACAGTCACAGTAGGGTATTCTACAGTATATTTCTACATCTCACAGTCACAGTAGGGTATTCTACAGTATATTTCTACATCTCACAGTCACAGTAGGGTATTCTACAGTATATTTCTACATCTCACAGTCACAGTAGGGTATTCTACAGTATATTTCTACATCTCACAGTCACAGTAGGGTATTCTACAGTATATTTCTACATCTCACAGTCACAGTAGTGTATTCTACAGTATATTTCTACATCTCACAGTCACAGTAGGTTATTCTACAGTATATTTCTACATCTCACAGTCACAGTAGTGTATTCTACAGTATATTTCTACATCTCACAGTCACAGTAGTGTATTCTACAGTATATTTCTACATCTCACAGTCACAGTAGGGTATTCTACAGTATATTTCTACATCTCACAGTCACAGTAGGGTATTCTACAGTATATTTCTACATCTCACAGTCACAGTAGTGTATTCTACAGTATATTTCTACATCTCACAGTCACAGTAGGGTATTCTACAGTATATTTCTACATCTCACAGTCGCAGTAGGGTATTCTACAGTATATTTCTACATCTCACAGTCACAGTAGGGTATTCTACCGTATATTTCTACATCTCACAGTCACAGTATGGTATTCTACAGTATATTTCTACATCTCACAGTCACAGTAGGGTATTCTACAGTATATT
Organism: Bathymodiolus brooksi; assembly: GCA_963680875.1. Taxonomy (NCBI): domain Eukaryota; kingdom Metazoa; phylum Mollusca; class Bivalvia; order Mytilida; family Modiolidae; genus Bathymodiolus; species Bathymodiolus brooksi. The sequence continues at coordinate 17,633,256 of OY804576.1, forward strand.
TCTACATCTCACAGTCACAGTAGGGTATTCTACAGTATATTTCTACATCTCACAGTCACAGTAGGGTATTCTACAGTATATTTCTGCATCCCACAGTCACAGTAGGGCATTCTACAGTATATTTCTACATCTCACAGTCACAGTAGGGTATTCTACAGTATATTTCTACATGTCACAGTAGGTTATTCTACAGTATATTTCTACATCTCACAGTCACAGTAGGGTATTCTACAGTATATTTCTACATCTCACAGTCACAGTAGGGTATTCTACAGTATATTTCTACATCTCACAGTCACAGTAGGGTATTCTACAGTATATTTCTACATCTCACAGTCACAGTAGGGTATTCTACAGTATATTACTACATCTCACAGTCACAGTAGGGTATTCTACAGTATATTTCTACTTGTCACAGTAGGGTATTCTACAGTATATTTCTACATGTCACAGTAGTGTATTCTACAGTATATTTCTAAATCTCACAGTCACAGTAGGGTATTCTACAGTATATTTCTACATCTCACAGTCACAGTAGGGTATTCTACAGTATATTTCTACATCTCCCAGTCACAGTAGGGTATTCTACAGTATATTTCTACATGTCACAGTAGGGTATTCTGCAGTATATTTCTATATGTCACAGTAGGGTATTCTACAGTATATTTCTACATCTCACAGTAGGGTATTCTACAGTATATTTCTACATCTCACAGTCACAGTAGGGTATTCTACAGTATATTTCTACATCTCACAGTCACAGTAGGGTATTCTACAGTATATTTCTACATCTCACAGTAGGGTATTCTACAGTATATTTCTACATCTCACAGTCACAGTAGGGCATTCTACAGTATATTTCTACATCTCACAGTCACAGTAGGGTATTCTACAGTATATTTCTACATCTCACAGTCACAGTAGGGTATTCTACAGTATATTTCTACATCTCACAGTAGGGTATTCTACAGTATATTTCTACATCTCACAGTCACAGTAGGGCATTCTACAGTATATTTCTACATCTCACAGTCACAGTAGGGTATTCTACAGTATATTTCTACATCTCACAGTCACAGTAGGGTATTCTACAGTATATTTCTACATCTCACAGTCACAGTAGGGTATTCTACAGTATATTTCTACATCTCACAGTCAGAGTAGGGTATTCTACAGTATATTTCTACATCTCACAGTCACAGTAGGGTATTCTACAGTATATTTCTACATCTCACAGTCACAGTAGTGTATTCTACAGTATATTTCTACATCTCACAGTCACAGTAGGGTATTCTACAGTATATTTCTACATCTCACAGTCACAGTAGTGTATTCTACAGTATATTTCTACATCTCACAGTCACAGTAGTGTATTCTACAGTATATTTCTACATCTCACAGTCACAGTAGGGTATTCTACAGTATATTTCTACATCTCACAGTCACAGTAGGGTATTCTACAGTATATTTCTACATCTCACAGTCACAGTAGTGTATTCTACAGTATATTTCTACATCTCACAGTCACAGTAGGGTATTCTACAGTATATTTCTACATCTCACAGTCGCAGTAGGGTATTCTACAGTATATTTCTACATCTCACAGTCACAGTAGGGTATTCTACCGTATATTTCTACATCTCACAGTCACAGTATGGTATTCTACAGTATATTTCTACATCTCACAGTCACAGTAGGGTATTCTACAGTATATTTCTACATCTCACAGTCACAGTAGGGTATTCTACAGTATATTTCTACATCTCACAGTCACAGTAGGGTATTCTACAGTATATTTCTGCATCCCACAGTCACAGTAGGGCATTCTACAGTATATTTCTACATCTCACAGTCACAGTAGGGTATTCTACAGTATATTTCTACATCTCACAGTCACAGTAGGGTATTCTACAGTATATTTCTACATCTCACAGTCACAGTAGGGTATTCTACAGTATATTTCTACATCTCACAGTCACAGTAGGGTATTCTACAGTATATTTCTACATCTCACAGTCACAGTAGGGTATTCTACAGTATATTACTACATCTCACAGTCACAGTAGGGTATTCTACAGTATATTTCTACTTGTCACAGTAGGGTATTCTACAGTATATTTCTACATGTCACAGTAGGGTATTCTGCAGTATATTTCTATATGTCACAGTAGGGTATTCTACAGTATATTTCTACATCTCACAGTAGGGTATTCTACAGTATATTTCTACATCTCACAGTCACAGTAGGGTATTCTACAGTATATTTCTACATCTCACAGTCACAGTAGGGTATTCTACAGTATATTTCTACATCTCACAGTAGGGTATTCTACAGTATATTTCTACATCTCACAGTCACAGTAGGGCATTCTACAGTATATTTCTACATCTCACAGTCACAGTAGGGTATTCTACAGTATATTTCTACATCTCACAGTCACAGTAGGGTATTCTACAGTATATTTCTACATCTCACAGTCACAGTAGGGTATTCTACAGTATATTTCTACATCTCACAGTCACAGTAGTGTATTCTACAGTATATTTCTACATCTCACAGTCACAGTAGGGTATTCTACAGTATATTTCTACATCTCACAGTCACAGTAGGGTATTCTACAGTATATTTCTACATCTCACAGTCACAGTAGGGTATTCTACAGTATATTTCTACATCTCACAGTCACAGTAGGGTATTCTACAGTATATTTCTACATCTCACAGTCACAGTAGGGCATTCTACAATATATTTCTACATCTCACAGTCACAGTAGGGCATTCTACAGTATATTTCTACATCTCACAGTCACAGTAGGGTATTCTACAGTATATTTCTACATCTCACAGTCACAGTAGGGTATTCTACAGTATATTTCTACATCTCACAGTCACAGTAGGGTATTCTACAGTATATTTCTACATCTCACAGTCACAGTAGGGTATTCTACAGTATATTTCTACATCTCACAGTCACAGTAGGGTATTCTACAGTATATTTCTACATCTCACAGTCACAGTAGTGTATTCTACAGTATATTTCTACATCTCACAGTCACAGTAGGTTATTCTACAGTATATTTCTACATCTCACAGTCACAGTAGTGTATTCTACAGTATATTTCTACATCTCACAGTCACAGTAGTGTATTCTACAGTATATTTCTACATCTCACAGTCACAGTAGGGTATTCTACAGTATATTTCTACATCTCACAGTCACAGTAGGGTATTCTACAGTATATTTCTACATCTCACAGTCACAGTAGTGTATTCTACAGTATATTTCTACATCTCACAGTCACAGTAGGGTATTCTACAGTATATTTCTACATCTCACAGTCGCAGTAGGGTATTCTACAGTATATTTCTACATCTCACAGTCACAGTAGGGTATTCTACCGTATATTTCTACATCTCACAGTCACAGTATGGTATTCTACAGTATATTTCTACATCTCACAGTCACAGTAGGGTATTCTACAGTATATTTCTACATCTCACAGTCACAGTAGGGTATTCTACAGTATATTTCTACATCTCACAGTCACAGTAGGGTATTCTACAGTATATTTCTGCATCCCACAGTCACAGTAGGGCATTCTACAGTATATTTCTACATCTCACAGTCACAGTAGGGTATTCTACAGTATATTTCTACATGTCACAGTAGGTTATTCTACAGTATATTTCTACATCTCACAGTCACAGTAGGGTATTCTACAGTATATTTCTACATCTCACAGTCACAGTAGGGTATTCTACAGTATATTTCTACATCTCACAGTCACAGTAGGGTATTCTACAGTATATTTCTACATCTCACAGTCACAGTAGGGTATTCTACAGTATATTACTACATCTCACAGTCACAGTAGGGTATTCTACAGTATATTTCTACTTGTCACAGTAGGGTATTCTACAGTATATTTCTACATGTCACAGTAGTGTATTCTACAGTATATTTCTAAATCTCACAGTCACAGTAGGGTATTCTACAGTATATTTCTACATCTCACAGTCACAGTAGGGTATTCTACAGTATATTTCTACATCTCCCAGTCACAGTAGGGTATTCTACAGTATATTTCTACATGTCACAGTAGGGTATTCTGCAGTATATTTCTATATGTCACAGTAGGGTATTCTACAGTATATTTCTACATCTCACAGTAGGGTATTCTACAGTATATTTCTACATCTCACAGTCACAGTAGGGTATTCTACAGTATATTTCTACATCTCACAGTCACAGTAGGGTATTCTACAGTATATTTCTACATCTCACAGTAGGGTATTCTACAGTATATTTCTACATCTCACAGTCACAGTAGGGCATTCTACAGTATATTTCTACATCTCACAGTCACAGTAGGGTATTCTACAGTATATTTCTACATCTCACAGTCACAGTAGGGTATTCTACAGTATATTTCTACATCTCACAGTCACAGTAGGGTATTCTACAGTATATTTCTATATCTCACAGTCACAGTAGTGTATTCTACAGTATATTTCTACATCTCACAGTCACAGTAGGGTATTCTACAGTATATTTCTACATCTCACAGTCACAGTAGGGTATTCTACAGTATATTTCTACATCTCACAGTCACAGTAGGGTATTCTACAGTATATTTCTACATCTCACAGTCACAGTAGGGTATTCTACAGTATATTTCTACATCTCACAGTCACAGTAGGGCATTCTACAGTATATTTCTACATCTCACAGTCACAGTAGGGCATTCTACAGTATATTTCTACATCTCACAGTCACAGTAGGGTATTCTACAGTATATTTCTACATCTCACAGTCACAGTAGGGTATTCTACAGTATATTTCTACATCTCACAGTCACAGTAGGGTATTCTACAGTATATTTCTACATCTCACAGTCACAGTAGGGTATTCTACAGTATATTTCTACATCTCACAGTCACAGTAGGGTATTCTACAGTATATTTCTACATCTCACAGTCACCGTAGTGTATTCTACAGTATATTTCTACATCTCACAGTCACAGTAGGGTATTCTACAGTATATTTCTACATCTCACAGTCACAGTAGTGTATTCTACAGTATATTTCTACATCTCACAGTCACAGTAGTGTATTCTACAGTATATTTCTACATCTCACAGTCACAGTAGGGTATTCTACAGTATATTTCTACATCTCACAGTCACAGTAGGGTATTCTACAGTATATTTCTACATCTCACAGTCACAGTAGTGTATTCTACAGTATATTTCTACATCTCACAGTCACAGTAGGGCATTCTACAGTATATTTCTACATCTCACAGTCACAGTAGGGCATTCTACAGTATATTTCTACATCTCACAGTCACAGTAGGGTATTCTACAGTATATTTCTACATCTCACAGTCACAGTAGGGTATTCTACAGTATATTTCTACATCTCACAGTCACAGTAGGGTATTCTACAGTATATTTCTACATCTCACAGTCGCAGTAGGGTATTCTACAGTATATTTCTACATCTCACAGTCACAGTAGGGTATTCTACCGTATATTTCTACATCTCACAGTCACAGTAGGGTATTCTACAGTATATTTCTACATCTCAGTCACAGTAGGGTATTCTACAGTATATTTCTACATCTCACAGTCACAGTAGGGTTTTCTACAGTATATTTCTGCATCCCACAGTCAGAGTAGGGCATTCTACAGTATATTTCTACATCTCACAGTCACAGTAGGGTATTCTACAGTATATTTCTACATGTCACAGTAGGTTATTCTACAGTATATTTCTACATCTCACAGTCACAGTAGGGTATTCTACAGTATATTTCTACACCTCAGTCACAGTAGGGTATTCTACAGTATATTTCTACATCTCACAGTCACAGTAGGGTATTCTACAGTATATTTCTACATGTCACAGTAGGGTATTCTACAGTATATTTCTACATGTCACAGTAGGGTATTCTACAGTATATTTCTACATCTCACAGTCACAGTAGGGTATTCTACAGTATATTTCTACATCTCGCAGTCACAGTAGGGTATTCTACAGTATATTTCTACATCTCACAGTCACAGTAGGGTATTCTACAGTATATTTCTACATCTCGCAGTCACAGTAGGGTATTCTACAGTATATTTCTACATCTCCCAGTCACAGTAGGGTATTCTACAATATATTTCTACATCTCACAGTCACAGTAGGGTATTCTACAGTATATTTCTACATCTCACTGTCACAGTAGAGTATTCTACAGTATATTTCTACATCTCACAGTCACAGTAGGGTATTCTACAGTATATTTCTACATCTCACAGTCACAGTAGGGTATTCTACAGTATATTTCTACATCTCACAGTCACAGTAGGGTATTCTACAGTATATTTCTACATCTCACAGTCACAGTAGGGCATTCTACGGTATATTTCTACATCTCACAGTCACAGTAGGGCATTCTACAGTATATTTCTGCATCTCACAGTCACAGTAGGGCATTCTACAGTATATTTCTACATCTCACAGTCACAATAGGGTATTCTACAGTGTATTTCTACATGTCACAGTAGGTTATTCTACAGTATATTTCTACATCTCACAGTCACAGTAGGGTATTCTACAGTATATTTCTACATCCCAGTCACAGTAGGGTATTCTACAGTATATTTCTACATCTCACAGTCACAGTAGGGTATTCTACAGTATATTTCTACATCTCACAGTCACAGTAGGGTATTCTACAGTATATTTCTACATCTCACAGTCACAGTAGGGTATTCTACAGTATATTTCTACATCTCACATTCACAGTAGGGTATTCTACAGTATATTTCTACATCTCACAGTCACAGTAGGGTATTCTACAGTATATTTCTACATCTCACAGTCACAGTAGGGCATTCTACAGTATATTTCTACATCTCACAGTCACAGTAGGGCATTCTACAGTATATTTCTACATCTCACAGTCACAGTAGGGTATTCTACAGTATATTTCTACATCTCACAGTCACAGTAGGGTATTCTACAGTATATTTCTACATCTCACAGTCACAGTAGGGTATTCTACAGTATATTTCTACATCTCGCAGTCACAGTAGGGTATTCTACAATATATTTCTACATCTCACAGTCACAGTAGGGTATTCTACAGTATATTTCTACATCTCACTGTCACAGTACGGTATTCTACAGTATATTTCTACATCTCACAGTCACAGTAGGGTATTCTACAGTATATTTCTACATCTCACAGTCACAGTAGGGTATTCTACAGTATATTTCTACATCTCACAGTCACAGTAGGGTATTCTACAGTATATTTCTACATCTCACAGTCACAGTAGGGCATTCTACAGTATATTTCTACATCTCACAGTCACAGTAGTGCATTCTACAGTATATTTCTACATCTCACAGTCACAATAGGGTATTCTACAGTGTATTTCTACATGTCACAGTAGGTTATTCTACAGTATATTTCTACATCTCACAGTCACAGTAGGGTATTCTACAGTATATTTCTACATCCCAGTCACAGTAGGGTATTCTACAGTATATTTCTACATCTCACAGTCACAGTAGGGTATTCTACAGTATATTTCTACATCTCACAGTCACAGTAGGGTATTCTACAGTATATTTCTACATCTCACAGTCACAGTAGGGTATTCTACAGTATATTTCTACATCTCACATTCACAGTAGGGTATTCTACAGTATATTTCTACATCTCACAGTCACAGTAGGGTATTCTACAGTATATTTCTACATCTCACAGTCACAGTAGGGTTTTCTACAGTATATTTCTGCATCCCACAGTCACAGTAGGGCATTCTACAGTATATTTCTACATCTCACAGTCACAGTAGGGTATTCTACAGTATATTTCTACATGTCACAGTAGGTTATTCTACAGTATATTTCTACATCTCACAGTCACAGTAGGGTATTCTACAGTATATTTCTACATCTCACAGTCACAGTAGGGTATTCTACAGTATATTTCTACATCTCACAGTCACAGTACGGTATTCTACAGTATATTTCTACATGTCACAGTAGGGTATTCTACAGTATATTTCTACATGTCACAGTAGGGTATTCTACAGTATATTTCTACATCTCACAGTCACAGTAGGGTATTCTACAGTATATTTCTACATCTCACAGTCACAGTAGGGTATTCTACAGTATATTTCTACATCTCACAGTCACAGTAGGGTTTTCTACAGTATATTTCTGCATCCCACAGTCACAGTAGGGCATTCTACAGTATATTTCTACATCTCACAGTCACAGTAGGGTATTCTACAGTATATTTCTACATGTCACAGTAGGTTATTCTACAGTATATTTCTACATCTCACAGTCACAGTAGGGTATTCTACAGTATATTTCTACATCTCACAGTCACAGTAGGGTATTCTACAGTATATTTCTAAATCTCACAGTCACAGTAGGGTATTCTACAGTATATTTCTACATGTCACAGTAGGGTATTCTACAGTATATTTCTACATGTCACAGTAGGGTATTCTACAGTATATTTCTACATCTCACAGTCACAGTAGGGTATTCTACAGTATATTTCTACATCTCGCAGTCACAGTAGGGTATTCTACAGTATATTTCTACATCTCACAGTCACAGTAGGGTATTCTACAGTATATTTCTACATCTCGCAGTCACAGTATGGTATTCTACAGTATATTTCCACATCTCGCAGTCACAGTAGGGTATTCTACAATATATTTCTACATCTCACAGTCACAGTAGGGTATTCTACAGTATATTTCTACATCTCACTGTCACAGTACGGTATTCTACAGTATATTTCTACATCTCACAGTCACAGTAGGGTATTCTACAGTATATTTCTACATCTCACAGTCACAGTAGGGTATTCTACAGTATATTTCTACATCTCACAGTCACAGTAGGGTATTCTACAGTATATTTCTACATCTCACAGTCACAGTAGGGCATTCTACAGTATATTTCTACATCTCACAGTCACAGTAGTGCATTCTACAGTATATTTCTACATCTCACAGTCACAATAGGGTATTCTACAGTGTATTTCTACATGTCACAGTAGGTTATTCTACAGTATATTTCTACATCTCACAGTCACAGTAGGGTATTCTACAGTATATTTCTACATCCCAGTCACAGTAGGGTATTCTACAGTATATTTCTACATCTCACAGTCACAGTAGGGTATTCTACAGTATATTTCTACATCTCACAGTCACAGTAGGGTATTCTACAGTATATTTCTACATCTCACAGTCACAGTAGGGTATTCTACAGTATATTTCTACATCTCACATTCACAGTAGGGTATTCTACAGTATATTTCTACATCTCACAGTCACAGTAGGGTATTCTACAGTATATTTCTACATCTCACAGTCACAGTAGGGTATTCTACAGTATATTTCTACATCTCAGTCACAGTAGGGTATTCTACAGTATATTTCTACATCTCAGTCACAGTAGGGTATTCTACAGTATATTTCTACATCTCACAGTCACAGTAGGGTTTTCTACAGTATATTTCTGCATCCCACAGTCACAGTAGGGCATTCTACAGTATATTTCTACATCTCACAGTCACAGTAGGGTATTCTACAGTATATTTCTACATGTCACAGTAGGTTATTCTACAGTATATTTCTACATCTCACAGTCACAGTAGGGTATTCTACAGTATATTTCTACATCTCACAGTCACAGTAGGGCATTCTACAGTATATTTCTACATCTCACAGTCACAGTAGTGCATTCTACAGTATATTTCTACATCTCACAGTCACAATAGGGTATTCTACAGTGTATTTCTACATGTCACAGTAGGTTATTCTACAGTATATTTCTACATCTCACAGTCACAGTAGGGTATTCTACAGTATATTTCTACATCTCACAGTCACAGTAGGGTATTCTACAGTATATTTCTACATCTCACATTCACAGTAGGGTATTCTACAGTATATTTCTACATCTCACAGTCACAGTAGGGTATTCTACAGTATATTTCTACATCTCACAGTCACAGTAGGGTATTCTACAGTATATTTCTACATCTCAGTCACAGTACGGTATTCTACAGTATATTTCTACATCTCAGTCACAGTAGGGTATTCTACAGTATATTTCTACATCTCACAGTCACAGTAGGGTTTTCTACAGTATATTTCTGCATCCCACAGTCACAGTAGGGCATTCTACAGTATATTTCTACATCTCACAGTCACAGTAGGGTATTCTACAGTATATTTCTACATGTCACAGTAGGTTATTCTACAGTATATTTCTACATCTCACAGTCACAGTAGGGTATTCTACAGTATATTTCTACATCTCACAGTCACAGTAGGGTATTCTACAGTATATTTCTACATCTCACAGTCACAGTAGGGTATTCTACAGTATATTTCTACATGTCACAGTAGGGTATTCTACAGTATATTTCTACATGTCACAATAGGGTATTCTACAGTATATTTCTACATCTCACAGTCACAGTAGGGTATTCTACAGTATATTTCTACATCTCACAGTCACAGTAGGGTATTCTACAGTATATTTCTACATCTCACAGTCACAGTAGGGTTTTCTACAGTATATTTCTGCATCCCACAGTCACAGTAGGGCATTCTACAGTATATTTCTACATCTCACAGTCACAGTAGGGTATTCTACAGTATATTTCTACATGTCACAGTAGGTTATTCTACAGTATATTTCTACATCTCACAGTCACAGTAGGGTATTCTACAGTATATTTCTACATCTCACAGTCACAGTAGGGTATTCTACAGTATATTTCTACATGTCACAGTAGGGTATTCTACAGTATATTTCTACATGTCACAGTAGGGTATTATACAGTATATTTCTACATCTCACAGTCACAGTAGGGTATTCTACAGTATATTTCTACATCTCGCAGTCACAGTAGGGTATTCTACAGTATATTTCTACATCTCACAGTCACAGTAGGGTATTCTACAGTATATTTCTACATCTCGCAGTCACAGTATGGTATTCTACAGTATATTTCTACATCTCGCAGTCACAGTAGGGTATTCTACAATATATTTCTACATCTCACAGTCACAGTAGGGTATTCTACAGTATATTTCTACATCTCACTGTCACAGTACGGTATTCTACAGTATATTTCTACATCTCACAGTCACAGTAGGGTATTCTACAGTATATTTCTACATCTCACAGTCACAGTAGGGTATTCTACAGTATATTTCTACATCTCACAGTCACAGTAGGGTATTCTACAGTATATTTCTACATCTCACAGTCACAGTAGGGCATTCTACAGTATATTTCTACATCTCACAGTCACAGTAGTGCATTCTACAGTATATTTCTACATCTCACAGTCACAATAGGGTATTCTACAGTGTATTTCTACATGTCACGGTAGGTTATTCTACAGTATATTTCTACATCTCACAGTCACAGTAGGGTATTCTACAGTATATTTCTACATCCCAGTCACAGTAGGGTATTCTACAGTATATTTCTACATCTCACAGTCACAGTAGGGTATTCTACAGTATATTTCTACATCTCACAGTCACAGTAGGGTATTCTACAGTATATTTCTACATCTCACAGTCACAGTAGGGTATTCTACAGTATATTTCTACATCTCACATTCACAGTAGGGTATTCTACAGTATATTTCTACATCTCACAGTCACAGTAGGGTTTTCTACAGTATATTTCTGCATCCCACAGTCACAGTAGGGCATTCTACAGTATATTTCTACATCTCACAGTCACAGTAGGGTATTCTACAGTATATTTCTACATCTCACAGTCACAGTAGGGTATTCTACAGTATATTTCTACATCTCACAGTCACAGTAGGGTATTCTACAGTATATTTCTACATCTCACAGTCACAGTAGGGCATTCTACAGTATATTTCTACATCTCACAGTCACAGTAGGGTATTCTACAGTATATTTCTACATGTCACAGTAGGTTATTCTACAGTATATTTCTACATCTCACAGTCACAGTAGGGTTTTCTACAGTATATTTCTGCATCCCACAGTCACAGTAGGGCATTCTACAGTATATTTCTACATCTCACAGTCACAGTAGGGTATTCTACAGTATATTTCTACATGTCACAGTAGGTTATTCTACAGTATATTTCTACATCTCACAGTCACAGTAGGGTATTCTACAGTATATTTCTACATCTCACAGTCACAGTAGGGCATTCTACAGTATATTTCTACATCTCACAGTCACAGTAGTGCATTCTACAGTATATTTCTACATCTCACAGTCACAATAGGGTATTCTACAGTGTATTTCTACATGTCACAGTAGGTTATTCTACAGTATATTTCTACATCTCACAGTCACAGTAGGGTATTCTACAGTATATTTCTACATCCCAGTCACAGTAGGGTATTCTACAGTATATTTCTACATCTCACAGTCACAGTAGGGTATTCTACAGTATATTTCTACATCTCACAGTCACAGTAGGGTATTCTACAGTATATTTCTACATCTCACAGTCACAGTAGGGTATTCTACAGTATATTTCTACATCTCACATTCACAGTAGGGTATTCTACAGTATATTTCTACATCTCACAGTCACAGTAGGGTATTCTACAGTATATTTCTACATCTCACAGTCACAGTAGGGTATTCTACAGTATATTTCTACATCTCAGTCACAGTAGGGTATTCTACAGTATATTTCTACATCTCAGTCACAGTAGGGTATTCTACAGTATATTTCTACATCTCACAGTCACAGTAGGGTTTTCTACAGTATATTTCTGCATCCCACAGTCACAGTAGGGCATTCTACAGTATATTTCTACATCTCACAGTCACAGTAGGGTATTCTACAGTATATTTCTACATGTCACAGTAGGTTATTCTACAGTATATTTCTACATCTCACAGTCACAGTAGGGTATTCTACAGTATATTTCTACATCTCACAGTCACAGTAGGGTATTCTACAGTATATTTCTACATCTCACAGTCACAGTAGGGTATTCTACAGTATATTTCTACATGTCACAGTAGGGTATTCTACAGTATATTTCTACATGTCACAGTAGGGTATTCTACAGTATATTTCTACATCTCACAGTCACAGTAGGGTATTCTACAGTATATTTCTACATCTCGCAGTCACAGTAGGGTATTCTACAGTATATTTCTACATCTCACAGTCACAGTAGGGTATTCTACAGTATATTTCTACATCTCGCAGTCACAGTATGGTATTCTACAGTATATTTCTACATCTCGCAGTCACAGTAGGGTATTCTACAATATATTTCTACATCTCACAGTCACAGTAGGGTATTCTACAGTATATTTCTACATCTCACTGTCACAGTACGGTATTCTACAGTATATTTCTACATCTCACAGTCACAGTAGGGTATTCTACAGTATATTTCTACATCTCACAGTCACAGTAGGGTATTCTACAGTATATTTCTACATGTCACAGTAGGGTATTCTACAGTATATTTCTACATGTCACAGTAGGGTATTCTACAGTATATTTCTACATCTCACAGTCACAGTAGGGTATTCTACAGTATATTTCTACATCTCGCAGTCACAGTAGGGTATTCTACAGTATATTTCTACATCTCACAGTCACAGTAGGGTTTTCTACAGTATATTTCTACATCTCGCAGTCACAGTATGGTATTCTACAGTATATTTCTACATCTCGCAGTCACAGTAGGGTATTCTACAATATATTTCTACATCTCACAGTCACAGTAGGGTATTCTACAGTATATTTCTACATCTCACTGTCACAGTACGGTATTCTACAGTATATTTCTACATCTCACAGTCACAGTAGGGTATTCTACAGTATATTTCTACATCTCACAGTCACAGTAGGGTATTCTACAGTATATTTCTACATCTCACAGTCACAGTAGGGTATTCTACAGTATATTTCTACATCTCACAGTCACAGTAGGGCATTCTACAGTATATTTTTACATCTCACAGTCACAGTAGGGCATTCTACAGTATATTTCTGCATCTCACAGTCACAGTAGGGCATTCTACAGTATATTTCTACATCTCACAGTCACAATAGGGTATTCTACAGTGTATTTCTACATGTCACAGTAGGTTATTCTACAGTATATTTCTACATCTCACAGTCACAGTAGGGTATTCTACAGTATATTTCTACATCCCAGTCACAGTAGGGTATTCTACAGTATATTTCTACATCTCACAGTCACAGTAGGGTATTCTACAGTATATTTCTACATCTCACAGTCACAGTAGGGTATTCTACAGTATATTTCTACATCTCACAGTCACAGTAGGGTATTCTACAGTATATTTCTACATCTCACATTCACAGTAGGGTATTCTACAGTATATTTCTACATCTCACAGTCACAGTAGGGTATTCTACAGTATATTTCTACATCTCACAGTCACAGTAGGGTATTCTACAGTATATTTCTACATCTCACAGTCACAGTAGGGTATTCTACAGTATATTTCTACATCTCACAGTCACAGTAGGGTATTCTACAGTATATTTCTACATCTCACAGTCGCAGTAGGGTATTCTATAGTATATTTCTACATCTCACATTCACAGTAGGGTATTCTACCGAATATTTCTATATCTCACAGTCACAGTAGGGTATTCTACAGTATATTTCTACATCTCACAGTCACAGTAGGGTATTCTACAGTATATTTCTACATCTCACAGTCACAGTAGGGTATTCTACAGTATATTTCTACATCTCAGTCACAGTAGGGTATTCTACAGTATATTTCTACATCTCACAGTCACAGTAGGGTATTCTACAGTATATTTCTACATCTCACAGTCACAGTAGGGTATTCTACCGTATATTTCTACATCTCACAGTCACAGTAGGGTATTCTACAGTATATTTCTACATCTCACAGTCACAGTAGGGTATTCTACAGTATATTTCTACATCTCACAGTCACAGTAGGGTATTCTACAGTATATTTCTACATCTCACAGTCACAGTAGTGTATTCTACAGTATATTTCTACATCTCACAGTCACAGTAGGTTATTCTACAGTATATTTCTACATCTCATAGTCACAGTAGGGTATTCTACAGTATATTTCTACATCTCGCAGTCACAGTAGGGCATTCTACCGTACATTTCTACATCTCGCAGTCACAGTAGGGCATTCTACAGTATATTTCGACATCTCACAGTCACAGTAGGGTATTTTACAGTATATTTCTACATCTCGCAGTCACAGTAGGGCATTCTACAGTATATTTCTACATCTCGCAGTCACAGTAGGACATTCTACAGTATATTTCTACATCTCACAGTCACAGTAGGGTATTCTACAGTATATTTCTACATCTCACAGTCGCAGTAGGGTATTCTATAGTATATTTCTACATCTCACAGTCACAGTAGGGTATTCTACCGAATATTTCTATATCTCACAGTCACAGTAGGGTATTCTACAGTATATTTCTACATCTCACAGTCACAGTAGGGTATTCTACAGTATATTTCTACATCGCACAGTCACAGTAGGGTATTCTACAGTATATTTCTACATCTCAGTCACAGTAGGGTATTCTACAGTATATTTCTACATCTCACAGTCACAGTAGGGTATTCTACAGTATATTTCTACATCTCACAGTCACAGTAGGGTATTCTACCGTATATTTCTACATCTCACAGTCACAGTAGGGTATTCTACAGTATATTTCTACATCTCACAGTCACAGTAGGGTCTTCTACAGTATATTTCTACATCTCACAGTCACAGTAGGGTATTCTACAGTATATTTCTACATCTCACAGTCACAGTAGTGTATTCTACAGTATATTTCTACATCTCACAGTCACAGTAGGTTATTCTACAGTATATTTCTACATCTCATAGTCACAGTAAGGTATTCTACAGTATATTTCTACATCTCGCAGTCACAGTAGGGCATTCTACCGTACATTTCTACATCTCGCAGTCACAGTAGGGCATTCTACAGTATATTTCGACATCTCACAGTCACAGTAGGGTATTTTACAGTATATTTCTACATCTCGCAGTCACAGTAGGACATTCTACAGTATATTTCTACATCTCACAGTCACAGTAGGGCATTCTACAGTATATTTCTACATCTCACAGTCACAGTAGGGTATTCTACAGTATATTTCTACATCTCAGTCACAGTAGGGTATTCTACAGTATATTTCTACAACTCGCAGTCACAGTAGGGCATTCTACAGTATATTTCTACATCTTGCAGTCACAGTAGGGTATTCTACAGTATATTTCTACATCTCGCAGTCACAGTAGGGTATTCTACAGTATATTTCTACATCTCGCAGTCACAGTAGGGTATTCTACAGTATATTTCTACATCTCACAGTCACAGTAGTGTATTCTACAGTATATTTCTACATCTCACAATCACAGTAGGGTATTCGACAGTATATTTCTACATCTCACAGTCACAGTAGGGTATTCAACAGTATATTTCTACATCTCGCAGTCACAGTAGGGCATTCTACAGTATATTTCCACATCTCACAGTCAGAGTAGGGCATTCTACAGTATATTTCTACATCTCACAGTCAGAGTAGGGTATTCTACAGTATATTTCTACATCTCACAGTCACAGTAGTGTATTCTACAGTATATTTCTACATCTCACAGTCACAGTAGGTTATTCTACAGTATATTTCTACATCTCACAGTCACAGTAGGGTATTCTACAGTATATTTCTTCATCTCGCAGTCACAGTAGGGCATTCTACAGTATATTTCTACATCTCACAGTCACAGTAGGGCATTCTACCGTACATTTCTACATCTTGCAGTCACAGTAGGGCATTCTACAGTATATTTCGACATCTCACAGTCACAGTAGGGTATTTTACAGTATATTTCTACATCTCGCAGTCACAGTAGGGCATTCTACAGTATATTTCTACATCTCGCAGTCACAGTAGGACATTCTACAGTATATTTCTACATCTCACAGTCACAGTAGGGCATTCTACAGTATATTTCTACATCTCACAGTCACAGTAGGGTATTCTACAGTATATTTCTACATCTCAGTCACAGTAGGGTATTCTACAGTATATTTCTACAACTCGCAGTCACAGTAGGGTATTCTACAGTATATTTCTACATCTCGCAGTCACAGTAGGGTATTCTACAGTATATTTCTACATCTCGCAGTCACAGTAGGGTATTCTACAGTATATTTCTACATCTCGCAGTCACAGTAGGGTATTCTACAGTATATTTCTACATCTCAGTCACAGTAGTGTATTCTACAGTATATTTCTACATCTCACAGTCACAGTAGGGTATTCTACAGTATATTTCTACATCTCACAGTCACAGTAGGGTATTCTACAGTATATTTCTACATCTCGCAGTCACAGTAGGGCATTCTACAGTATATTTCCACATCTCACAGTCATAGTAGGGCATTCTACAGTATATTTCTACATCTCACAGTCACAGTAGGGTATTCTACAGTATATTTCTACATCTAACAGTCACAGTAGGGTATTCTACAGTATATTTCTACATCTCACAGTCACAGTAGGGTATTTTACAGTATAGTTCTACATCTCACAGTCACAGTAGGGTATTCTACAGTATATTTCTACATCTCACAGTCACAGTAGGGTATTCTACAGTATATTTCTACATCTCACAGTCACAGTAGGGCATTCTACAGTATATTTCTGCATCTCACAGTCACAGTAGGGCATTCTACAGTATATTTCTACATCTCACAGTCACAGTAGGGTATTCTACAGTATATTTCTACATGTCACAGTAGGGTATTCTACAGTATATTTCTACATGTCACAGTAGGGTATTCTACAGTATATTTCTAAATCTCAGTCACAGTAGGGTATTCTACAGTATATTTCTACATCTCACAGTCACAGTAGGGTATTCTACAGTATATTTCTACATCTCACAGTCACAGTAGGGTATTCTACAGTATATTTCTACATGTCACAGTAGGGTATTCTGCAGTATATTTCTACATCTCACAGTAGGGTATTCTACAGTATATTTCTACATGTCACAGTAGGGTATTCTACAGTATATTTCTACATCTCACAGTCACAGTAGGGTATTCTACAGTATATTTCTACATCTCACAGTAGGGTATTCTACAGTATATTTCTACATCTCACAGTAGGGTATTCTACAGTATATTTCTACATCTCACAGTCACAGTAGGGCATTCTACAGTATATTTCCACATCTCACAGTCATAGTAGGGCATTCTACAGTATATTTCTACATCTCACAGTCACAGTAGGGTATTCTACAGTATATTTCTACATCTAACAGTCACAGTAGGGTATTCTACAGTATATTTCTACATCTCACAGTCACAGTAGGGTATTTTACAGTATAGTTCTACATCTCACAGTCACAGTAGGGTATTCTACAGTATATTTCTACATCTCAGTCACAGTAGGGTATTCTACAGTATATTTCTACATCTCACAGTCACAGTAGGGCATTCTACAGTATATTTCTGCATCTCACAGTCACAGTAGGGCATTCTACAGTATATTTCTACATCTCACAGTCACAGTAGGGTATTCTACAGTATATTTCTACATGTCACAGTAGGGTATTCTACAGTATATTTCTACATGTCACAGTAGGGTATTCTACAGTATATTTCTAAATCTCAGTCACAGTAGGGTATTCTACAGTATATTTCTACATCTCACAGTCACAGTAGGGTATTCTACAGTATATTTCTACATCTCACAGTCACAGTAGGGTATTCTACAGTATATTTCTACATGTCACAGTAGGGTATTCTGCAGTATATTTCTACATCTCACAGTAGTGTATTCTACAGTATATTTCTACATGTCACAGTAGGGTATTCTACAGTATATTTCTACATCTCACAGTCACAGTAGGGTATTCTACAGTATATTTCTACATCTCACAGTAGGGTATTCTACAGTATATTTCTACATCTCACAGTAGGGTATTCTAAAGTATATTTCTACATCTCACAGTCACAGTAGGGCATTCTACAGTATATTTCTACATCTCACAGTCACAGTAGGGTATTCTACAGTATATTTCTACATCTCACAGTCACAGTAGGGTATTCTACAGTATATTTCTACATCTCACAGTCACAGTAGGGTATTCTACAGTATATTTCTACATCTCACAGTCACAGTAGTGTATTCTACAGTATATTTCTACATCTCACAGTCACAGTAGGGTATTCTACAGTATATTTCTACATCTCACAGTCACAGTAGGGTATTCTACAGTATATTTCTACATCTCACAGTCACAGTAGGGTATTCTACAGTATATTTCTACATCTCACCGTCACAGTAGGGTATTCTACAGTATATTTCTACATCTCACAGTCACAGTAGGGCATTCTACAGTATATTTCTACATCTCACAGTCACAGTAGGGCATTCTACAGTATATTTCTACATCTCACAGTCACAGTAGGGTATTCTACAGTATATTTCTACATCTCACAGTCACAGTAGGGTATTCTACAGTATATTTCTACATCTCACAGTCACAGTAGGGTATTCTACAGTATATTTCTACATCTCACAGTCACAGTAGGGTATTCTACAGTATATTTCTACATCTCACAGTCACAGTAGGGTATTCTACAGTATATTTCTACATCTCACAGTCACAGTAGTGTATTCTACAGTATATTTCTACATCTCACAGTCAAAGTAGGGTATTCTACAGTATATTTCTACATCTCACAGTCGCAGTAGGGTATTCTACAGTATATTTCTACATCTCACAGTCACAGTAGGGTATTCTACCGTATATTTCTACATCTCACAGTCACAGTAGGGTATTCTACAGTATATTTCTACATCTCACAGTCACAGTAGTGCATTCTACAGTATATTTCTACATCTCACAGTCACAGTAGGGTATTCTACAGTATATTTCTACATCTCACAGTCACAGTAGGGTATTCTACAGTATATTTCTACATCTCACAGTCACAGTAGGGTATTCTACAGTATATTTCTACATCTCACAGTCACAGTAGGGTATTCTACAGTATATTTCTACATCTCACAGTCACAGTAGGGTATTCTACAGTATATTTCTACATCTCACTGTCACAGTAGGGTATTCTACAGTATATTTCTACATCTCACAGTCACAGTAGGGCATTCTACAGTATATTTCTACATCTCACAGTCACAGTAGGGCATTCTACAGTATATTTCTACATCTCACAGTCACAGTAGGGTATTCTACAGTATATTTCTACATCTCACAGTCACAGTAGGGTATTCTACAGTATATTTCTACATCTCACAGTCACAGTAGGGTATTCTACAGTATATTTCTACATCTCACATTCACAGTAGGGTATTCTACAGTATATTTCTACATCTCACAGTCACAGTAGGGTATTCTACAGTATATTTCTACATCTCACAGTCACAGTAGTGTATTCCACAGTATATTTCTACATCTCACAATCACAGTAGGGTATTCTACAGTATATTTCTACATCTCACAGTCGCAGTAGGGTATTCTACCGTATATTTCTACATCTCACAGTCACAGTAGGGTATTATACGTATATTTCTACATCTCACAGTCACAGTAGGGTATTCTACAGTATATTTCTACATCTCCCAGTCACAGTAGGGTATTCTACAGTATATTTTTACATCTCACAGTCACAGTAGGGTATTCTACAGTATATTTCTACATCTCACAGTCACAGTAGGGTATTCTACAGTATATTTCTACATCTCACAGTCACAGTAGGGTATTCTACAGTATATTTCTACATCTCACAGTCACAGTAGGGTATTCTACAGTATATTTCTACATCTCACAGTCACAGTAGGGTATTCTACAGTATATTTCTACATCTCACAGTCACAGTAGGGTATTCTACAGTATATTTCTACATCTCACAGTCACAGTAGTGTATTCTACAGTATATTTCTACATCTCACAGTCACAGTAGGGTATTCTACAGTATATTTCTACATCTCACAGTCGCAGTAGGGTATTCTACAGTATATTTCTACATCTCACAGTCACAGTAGGGTATTCTACAGTATATTTCTACATCTCACAGTCACAGTAGGGTATTCTACAGTATATTTCTACATCTCACAGTCACAGTAGGGTATTCTACAGTATATTTCTACATCTCACAGTCACAGTAGGGTATTCTACAGTATATTTCTACATCTCACAGTCACAGTAGGGTAATCTACAGTATATTTCTACATCTCACAGTCACAGTAGGGTATTCTACAGTATATTTCTACATCTCACAGTCACAGTAGGGCATTCTACAGTATATTTCTACATCTCACAGTCACAGTAGGGCATTCTACAGTATATTTCTACATCTCACAGTCACAGTAGGGTATTCTACAGTATATTTCTACATCTCACAGTCACAGTAGGGTATTCTACAGTATATTTCTACATCTCACAGTCACAGTAGGGTATTCTACAGTATATTTCTACATCTCACAGTCACAGTAGGGTATTCTACAGTATATTTCTACATCTCACAGTCACAGTAGGGTATTCTACAGTATATTTCTACATCTCACAGTCACAGTAGTGTATTCTACAGTATATTTCTACATCTCACAGTCACAGTAGGGTATTCTACAGTATATTTCTACATCTCACAGTCAGAGTAGGGTATTCTACAGTATATTTCTATATCTCACAGTCACAGTAGTGTATTCTACAGTATATTTCTACATCTCACAGTCACAGTAGGGTATTCTGCAGTATATTTCTACATCTCACAGTCGCAGTAGGGTATTCTACAGTATATTTCTACATCTCACAGTCACAGTAGGGTATTCTACCGTATATTTCTACATCTCACAGTCACAGTAGGGTATTCTACAGTATATTTCTACATCTCACAGTCACAGTAGGGTATTCTACAGTATATTTCTACATCTCACAGTCACAGTAGGGTATTCTACAGTATATTTCTACATCTCAGTCACAGTACGGGTATTCTACAGTATATTTCTACATCTCAGTCACAGTAGGGTATTCTACAGTATATTTCTACATCTCACAGTCACAGTAGGGCATTCTACAGTATATTTCTGCATCTCACAGTCACAGTAGGGCATTCTACAGTATATTTCTACATCTCACAGTCACAGTAGGGTATTCTACAGTATATTTCTACATGTCACAGTAGGGTATTCTACAGTATATTTCTACATGTCACAGTAGGGTATTCTACAGTATATTTCTAAATCTCAGTCACAGTAGGGTATTCTACAGTATATTTCTACATCTCACAGTCACAGTAGGGTATTCTACAGTATATTTCTACATCTCACAGTCACAGTAGGGTATTCTACAGTATATTTCTACATGTCACAGTAGGGTATTCTGCAGTATATTTCTACATCTCACAGTAGTGTATTCTACAGTATATTTCTACATGTCACAGTAGGTATTCTACAGTATATTTCTACATCTCACAGTCACAGTAGGGTATTCTACAGTATATTTCTACATCGTCACAGTAGGGTATTCTACAGTATATTTCTACATCTCAGTACAGTAGGGTATTCTACAGTATATTTCTACATCTCACAGTCACAGTAGGGCATTCTACAGTATATTTCTACATCTCACAGTCACAGTAGGGTATTCTACAGTATATTTCTACATCTCACAGTCACAGTAGGGTATTCTACAGTATATTTCTACATCTCACAGTCACAGTAGGGTATTCTACAGTATATTTCTACATCTCACAGTCACAGTAGTGTATTCTACAGTATATTTCTACATCTCACAGTCACAGTAGGGTATTCTACAGTATATTTCTCTCACAGTCACAGTAGGGTATTCTACAGTATATTTCTACATCTCACAGTCACAGTAGGGTATTCTACAGTGTATTTCTACATCTCACCGTCACAGTAGGGTATTCTACAGTATATTTCTACATCTCACAGTCACAGTAGGGCATTCTACAGTATATTTCTACATCTCACAGTCACAGTAGGGCATTCTACAGTATATTTCTACATCTCACAGTCACAGTAGGGTATTCTACAGTATATTTCTACATCTCACAGTCACAGTAGGGTATTCTACAGTATATTTCTACATCTCACAGTCACAGTAGGGTATTCTACAGTATATTTCTACATCTCACAGTCACAGTAGGGTATTCTACAGTATATTTCTACATCTCACAGTCACAGTAGGTATTCTACAGTATATTTCTACATCTCACAGTCACAGTAGTGTATTCTACAGTATATTTCTACATCTCACAGTCACAGTAGGTATTCTACAGTATATTTCTACATCTCACAGTCGCAGTAGGGTATTCTACAGTATATTTCTACATCTCACAGTCACAGTAGGGTATTCTACCGTATATTTCTACATCTCACAGTCACAGTAGGGTATTCTACAGTATATTTCTACATCTCACAGTCACAGTAGTGCATTCTACAGTATATTTCTACATCTCACAGTCATCTACAGTATATTTCTACATCTCACAGTCACAGTAGGGTATTCTACAGTATATTTCTATATCTCACAGTCACAGTAGTGTATTCTACAGTATATTTCTACATCTCACAGTCACAGTAGGGTATTCTACAGTATATTTCTACATCTCACAGTCGCAGTAGGGTATTCTACAGTATATTTCTACATCTCACAGTCACAGTAGGGTATTCTACCGTATATTTCTACATCTCACAGTCACAGTAGGGTATTCTACAGTATATTTCTACATCTCACAGTCACAGTAGGGTATTCTACAGTATATTTCTACATCTCACAGTCACAGTAGGGTATTCTACAGTATATTTCTACATCTCAGTCACAGTACGGTATTCTACAGTATATTTCTACATCTCACAGTCACAGTAGGGTATTCTACAGTATATTTCTGCATCCCACAGTCACAGTAGGGCATTCTACAGTATATTTCTACATCTCACAGTCACAGTAGGGTATTCTACAGTATATTTCTACATGTCACAGTAGGTTATTCTACAGTATATTTCTACATCTCACAGTCACAGTAGGGTATTCTACAGTATATTTCTACATCTCACAGTCACAGTAGGATATTCTACCGTATATTTCTACATCTCACAGTCACAGTAGGGTATTCTACAGTATATTTCTACATGTCACAGTAGGGTATTCTACAGTATATTTCTACATGTCACAGTAGGGTATTCTACAGTATATTTCTACATCTCACAGTCACAGTAGGGTATTCTACAGTATATTTCTACATCTCGCAGTCACAGTAGGGTATTCTACAGTATATTTCTACATCTCACAGTCACAGTAGGGTATTCTACAGTATATTTCTACATCTCGCAGTCACAGTATGGTATTCTACAGTATATTTCTACATCTCGCAGTCACAGTAGGGTATTCTACAGTATATTTCTACATCTCACAGTCACAGTAGGGTATTCTACAGTATATTTCTACATCTCACAGTCACAGTAGGGTATTCTACAGTATATTTCTACATCTCACAGTCACAATAGGGTATTCTACAGTATATTTCTACATCTCACAGTCACAGTAGGGTATTCTACAGTATATTTCTACATCTCACAGTCACAGTAGGGTATTCTACAGTATATTTCTACATCTCAGAGTCACAGTAGGGCATTCTACAGTATATTTCTACATCTCACAGTCACAGTAGGGCATTCTACAGTATATTTCTGCATCTCACAGTCACAGTAGGGCATTCTACAGTATATTTCTACATCTCACAGTCACAATAGGGTATTCTACAGTGTATTTCTACATGTCACAGTAGGTTATTCTACAGTATATTTCTACATCTCACAGTCACAGTAGGGTATTCTACAGTATATTTCTACATCTCGCAGTCACAGTAGGGCATTCTACAATATATTTCTATATCTGGCAGTCACAGTAGGGCATTCTACAGTATATTTCTACATCTCGCAGTCACAGTAGGGCATTCTACAGTATATTTCTACATCTCACAGTCACAGTAGGGTATTCTACAGTATATTTCTACATCTCAGGCACAGTAGGGTATTCTACAGTATATTTCTACAACTCGCAGTCACAGTAGGGTATTCTACAGTATATTTCTACATCTCGCAGTCACAGTAGGGTATTCTACAGTATATTTCTACATCTCGCAGTCACAGTAGGGTATTCTACAGTATATGTCTACGTCTCGCAGTCACAGTAGGGTATTCTACAGTATATTTCTACATCTCGCAGTCACAGTAGGGTATTCTACAGTATATTTCTACATCTTGCAGTCACAGTAGGGTATTCTACAGTATATTTCTACATCTCACAGCAACAGTAGTGTATTCTACAGTATATTTCTACATCTCACAGTCACAGTAGGGTATTCTACAGTATATTTCTACATCTCACAGTCACAGTAAGGTATTCTACAGTATATTTCTACATCTCGCAGTCACAGTAGGGCATTCTACAGTATATTTCTACATCTCACAGTCACAGTAGGGTATTCTACAGTATATTTCTACATCTCACAGTCACAGTAGGGTATTCTACAGTATATTTCTACATCTCACAGTCACAGTAGGGTATTCTACAGTATATTTCTACATCTCACATTCACAGTAGGGTATTCTACCGTATATTTCTACATCTCACAGTCACAGTAGGGTATTCTACAGTATATTTCTACATCTCACAGTCACAGTAGGGCATTCTACAGTATATTTCTACATCTCACAGTCACAGTAGGGTATTCTACAATATATTTCTACATCTCACAGTCACAGTAGGGTATTCTACAGTATATTTCTACATCTCACAGTCACAGTAGGGTATTCTACAGTATAGTTCTACATCTCACAGTCACAGTAGTGTATTCTACAGTATATTTCTACATCTCACAGTCACAGTAGGGTATTCTACAGTATATTTCTACATCTCACAGTCACAGTAGGGTATTCTACAGTATATTTCTACATCTCACAGTCACAGTAGGGTATTCTACAGTATATTTCTACATCTCGCAGTCACAGTAGGGTATTCTACAGTATATTTCTACATCTCGCAGTCACAGTAGGGTATTCTACAGTATATTTCTACATCTCGCAGTCACAGTAGGGTATTCTACAGTATATGTCTACGTCTCGCAGTCACAGTAGGGTATTCTACAGTATATTTCTACATCTCGCAGTCACAGTAGGGTATTCTACAGTATATTTCTACATCTCGCAGTCACAGTAGGGTATTCTACAGTATATTTCTACATCTCACAGTCACAGTAGGGTATTCTACAGTATATTTCTACATCTCACAGTCACAGTAAGGTATTCTACAGTATATTTCTACATCTCGCAGTCACAGTAGGGCATTCTACAGTATATTTCTACATCTCACAGTCACAGTAGGGTATTCTACAGTATATTTCTACATCTCACAGTCACAGTAGGGTATTCTACAGTATATTTCTACATCTCACAGTCACAGTAGGGTATTCTACAGTATATTTCTACATCTCACAGTCACAGTAGGGTATTTTACAGTATATTTCTACATCTCACAGTCACAGTAGGGTATTCTACAGTATATTTCTGCATCTCACAGTCACAGTAGGTTATTCTACAGTATATTTCTACATCTCACAGTCACAGTAGGGTATTCTACAGTATATTTCTACATCTCACAGTCACAGTAGGGTATTCTACAGTATATTTCTACATCTCACAGTCACAGTAGGGTATTCTACAGTATATTTCTACCTCTCACAGTCACAGTAGGGTATTCTACAGTATATTTCTACATGTCACAGTAGGGTATTCTACAGTATATTTCTACATGTCACAGTAGGGTATTCTACAGTATATTTCTACATCTCACAGTCACAGTAGGGTATTCTACAGTATATTTCTACATCTCACAATCACAGTAGGGTATTCTACAGTATATTTCTACATCTCACAGTCACAGTAGGGTATTCTACAGTATATTTCTACATGTCACAGTAGGGTATTCTGCAGTATATTTCTACATGTCACAGTAGGGTATTCTACAGTATATTTCTACATGTCACAGTAGGGTATTCTACAGTATATTTCTACATCTCACAGTCACAGTAGGGTATTCTACAGTATATTTCTACATCTCACAGTCACAGTAGGGTATTCTACAGTATATTTCTACATCTAACAGTCACAGTAGGGTATTCTACAGTATATTTCTACATCTCACAGTAGGGTATTCTACAGTATATTTCTACATCTCACAGTCACAGTAGGGCATTCTACAGTATATTTCTACACCTCGCAGTCACAGTGGGGTATTCTACAGTATATTTCTACATCTCACAGTCACAGTAGGGTATTCTACAGTATATTTCTACATCTCACAGTCACAGTAGGGTATTCTACAGTATATTTCTACATCTCACAGTCACAGTAGGGTATTCTACAGTATATTTCAATATTGACAGAAGAAAAACATCAGCCTGTTTCTGACTTTTAAGCATTGAAAATAAACCAAAAATCACTACTAAAAATATTTATAATATATTCATAATATATCAAATATATGCAAATTATTTTTAAATCAGCAATACAAAACTAAGTCATTCTGTAATCTGTATGTAAAATTTGTACTTGTTAATTTTATATGCTAAAAAAAGACTATATAAGGAAGGAATATATATATATATATATATATATATATATGCGTCTGAAAATTAAACCAAACAGTGTTAGAATTAGATTTTAGAGCTGTCAAATTTTTGTTCTTCCCTCGACGGGATTTGAACCCACACCATTGATACACTGCAGCACCATTCGCTTAGCCTTACGTCCAGCGCCCTAGACCACTCGACCACATCCACTCCCTTAAAAAGGAGCAATATATGATTAATAATTTATGCCTGATTCACAATCCATGTTAATTGCAATAATGTTGAAATAGATTGAGAGCAAGTTATTGTTTCAACGACGCAGAGTAGGACTAAATATATAATTTGGTCAAAAGTTTGCATATTGTACACTGTTGTACATAAGAATACACATAATTGACCATATTTCTCAGGTGAGCCATGTTAATTGCAATAATGTTGAAATAGATTGAGAGCAAGTTATTGTTTCAACGACGCAGAGTAGGACTAAATATATAATTTGGTCAAAAGTTTGCATATTGTACACTGTTGTACATAAGAATACACATAATTGACTATATTTCTCAGGTGAGAATAGTGCCCTCTTGTTTTCTTTTTAGCACATGACAATACAATTTCAGATTAACATTGGATAAATGGGAGACAACTCTAACATTTATATATGTGTTGTGGGATTAACTAACTATATACTGTGATGATAAAGTGTTAAAACAAATAACATTTCGGAGTAGTTTTATGATAGATAGTCTATGAATTTCTGTGACAACTTTATAAAGTGAATGGCTATGTCACAGGAACTGTTATTATCGTTAAGTCAGGTTTCTCCTCATCTTAATATTATTCTACATGAAGCTAATACTAGGCAAAGTATAATACCACGACACACCCGTGTCCTAATACTAGGCAAAGTATAATACCACGACACACCCGTGCCCTAATACTAGGCAAAGTATAATACCACGACACACCCGTGCCCTAATACTAGGCAAAGTATAATACCACGACACACCCGTGCCCTAATACTAGGCAAAGTATAATACCACGACACACCCGTGCCCTAATACTAGGCAAAGTATAATACCACGACACACCCGTGCCCTAATACTAGGCAAAGTATAATACCACGACACACCCGTGCCCTAATACTAGGCAAAGTATAATACCACGACACACCCGTGCCCTAGAACTAGCACAAAAAACAGTTTGAAGATACCAAAGGGGTAATCAGAATTCGTAAATCGAAGAAGAACAGACAACATAATGGACAAAAGACAAAGTACAAAAGAACAAACAACGATCTACAAAACATTACACACAAAACTAAAGATCGAGTAACACGAACTCCACTAAAACCGGGGGTGAACCTATGTGGTCCAGAAGGGTAAGCAGTTCCTGCTTCACTAGTGGCACCGGTGTGTTAATCTAGTTACAAACCCGGTGATAAGTCATGAATGAGGAACATACGACAAGTGTTCATATCCGTGGTCATTTGTGACACAGATATTCCATAACGGTCAACCAAGTAATGATGGCGACCGTAAAACGTTCGAAGTGATGACTTCAACTTAGCCAAGAGGACACCACAATTTATTTTTTATTAAACTGAAATGTATAAGTAATCGCCAATTCAAAATACTGGGGATATGGGACTGATTACATTAAATAAGACATATTTTTACAGCCTTTTACTTTCCAGTGAAAATAGATGGTCGCTGAACGCTCTCTAGCCATTTCTTTCTCCCAGATGGATCATCAATAATTTTTCATACATGAATTTGAGTTATCTCATTTGCCTTCATCAATTTGCAGGAGGTCATACAAAATTACTAACACCAATAAAGATACAGTGAATCGCAGATGATTTATCATGCGTATCATTAAAGTCACTAGAAGCACACAGTCTATAGTTTACAAGTAAATTCTACTTGCCTCAATAAATGTTAAACAACACCTAATTAAATTTAGCACATCTGGTTACTTTGGAATTTATATTAGTAACAGATATACCTTTTTTTCATTTCTCAAATGCACATGGTAGAAATAATCTTTTTGAAAAGCTTCTGAAATTCCATGGAAAGGGTTTAGAAAATAATAATAATAATATTTCTTTAATCGTTACAACGATGATTATCTTAGACAATGTTGCATATCAAAAGTAATAGCCTAATGTCAGAGAATATAACTTTCTGTTGACTAAAAGTCCTATATGTTCCCATTCAGAAGAAATTGTGTGTCCAAGCAATAGTGAACGTAGGTGCCGGGTCGGGCTTAATCAATGTTAAACCTTTTAAAAACCGTTGAGATCTAAATTAGTGCACATCATTCGCTCCTAGAATAACCTTCATAAGGTACCCTCATCATTCGCTTCTAGAATAACTTTCATAAGGTACCCTCACAGTCAAAAGAATGGAAAACCGTAGAGATCTAAATTAGTGCACATCATTCGCTTCAAGAATAACCTTCATAAGGTACCCTCAGTCAAAAGAATAGAAATCCGTAGAGATCTAAATTAGTGCACATCATTCACTTCTAGAATAACCTTCATAAGGTACCCTCAGTCAAAAGAATGGAAAACCGTAGAGATCTAAATTAGTGCACATCATTCGCTTCTAGAATAACCTTCATAAGGTACCCTCAGTCAAAAGAATGGAAAACCGTAGAGATCTAAATTAGTGCACATCATTCACTTCTAGAATAACCTTCATAAGGTGTGAAACCTATAATTAATTTCTTTAAGGTTTTCTACTAAATTTGTGTTTTTTTGAGCCTACCTGGCCATTTTATCTTAAGTTTAACCTTTTGAAGACCATACATTTTCTGAAACGTCTATGATTCCTCTACGTTCTGTCAAAATATCAGGCCATGTTTAAAGTCTTGCAGTGAAATGCCAGGCTATGGAAAATACCTACTCTAAAAATAGCTCTGTCATCCCCCCAGAAATTCCCTATTTATAGGTCATGCATAAAATCCTCCATATCCATATTAAAATACAACTCAATCAATCAAATTTGGGCTCAAAATAATCCTTATACATTTAACTTCAATTACCAATTTAATTATTCCATTCCATTCAGTATTTGTCACAATACAACAAAGTGAAAGGAACTTTTTCTTTAAAAGGGACTACATTTGTATATGTTCTTAGCTCTGATTGGTTGAATTACTGGTTTGACACCTAAAGAGCAACACAACTTGCTTCTCTAACCCTTTATTGGCCTTATTTCTATTCCTTAGGCAATATCAACCACAAAAAACCTCATAAGGTATGTGGCTGTCTAATATTTGCAAGTATAAGTGTTCAAATGCAAAGGTACCCCTTGAAGATTTTGAATGAAAACATCTCCATTTACAGCTGTTGAGTTCAGACTGTGTAATATACCAAAACTTACATATTCTCTTATATATTACAGTTATTAAGCTAATTTCTAACATAATAAGCAATTTCTACACATATATATGCCTCAGTTGTATATTTAATAGCTAAATACTATGAAATGTTTACATTTAGCCCCCCCTTTTTTCGTCCCATAAAATGAGTTCACATCATTCTTAATTTTGTTAATTCATGCTTTAACCCCATAAAATATGTAGTTTAAGGCATACAATAAGTTTTTGTATATAGATTTACAGTTGAAATTCCTTCTAATTCCATCAAATATGCAAAAATATGATTTATTGATATTCAAGTTTTGGAATTTCTTATGGTACAAAACTATAATTTCCCCCAAAACTCAATAAATATATGCTTCCACATCATTGTTCCCACTGTTTAAGTAAGCTGGATGTTCAAATGTACTGTTACAGCCAAATAATACTCTAAAACATGAAATCCAAATTGACAATTTGAAAAATTTACAGAAAATGCTAAGCAGTCAAAATTATTTTTTTGGGATCACTTAAATTACCAGGTTTTTACTACATAATTTTCAATTAAAACTGCTTTCTATAGCCTTATATTATTTTATGGGTACATTGTACATGTATTCTAACTGAAACTATCAAATTTTACCAGGAAAAATTTGTAGGATTGAAAAAAATCCAATCATGATATCGCCATATTCTATATTTGAAGTCAACAAACTGCTGCATGATGAAATTTTTTAAATTCTTAATATCAACCATATTTTCAATATTATATGCCCTTCTACTGCAAAAGCACATTCAATAACATATTCCCAATAATTACAAAGTTATAAATAAAAATAAATTGAGTTGCAATACCCTCTGTCCATGTATATCCAGTGTTTGGGAGCAATATTCCACAATATTACATAACATGCATTTTGACCATGTAATCTGACACCACAATGCATTTTGTAACATTTTTGTATGAAAAATGTCACTCTGTGTCTGTTGTGACATTATTAGGCTAATTTGAACATGATAGCAACAAAAGTTCAATTTGATGTTTTTTAACTTAAGGTGTGAAACCTATAATTAATTTCTTTAAAGTTTTCTACTAAATTTGTGTTTTTTTGAGCCTACCTGGCCATTTTATCTTAAGTTTAACCTTTTGAAGACCATACATTTTCTGAAACGTCTATGATTCCTCTACGTTCTGTCAAAATATCAGGCCATGTTTAAAGTCTTGCAGTGAAATGCCAGGCTATGGAAAATACCTACTCTAAAAATAGCTCTGTCATCCCCCAGAAATTCCCTATTTATAGGTCATGCATAAAATCCTCCATATCCATATTAAAATACAACTCAATCAATCAAATTTGGGCTCAAAATAATCCTTATACATTTAACTTCAATTACCAATTTAATTATTCCATTCCATTCAGTATTTGTCACAATACAACAAAGTGAAAGGAACTTTTTCTTTAAAAGGGACTACATTTGTATATGTTCTTAGCTCTGATTGGTTGAATTACTGGTTTGACACCTAAAGAGCAACACAACTTGCTTCTCTAACCCTTTATTGGCCTTATTTCTATTCCTTAGGCAATATCAACCACAAAAAACCTCATAAGGTATGTGGCTGTCTAATATTTGCAAGTATAAGTGTTCAAATGCAAAGGTACCCCTTGAAGATTTTGAATGAAAACATCTCCATTTACAGCTGTTGAGTTCAGACTGTGTAATATACCAAAACTTACATATTCTCTTATATATTACAGTTATTAAGCTAATTTCTAACATAATAAGCAATTTCTACACATATATATGCCTCAGTTGTATATTTAATAGCTAAATACTATGAAATGTTTACATTTAGCCCCCCCTTTTTTCGTCCCATAAAATGAGTTCACATCATTCTTAATTTTGTTAATTCATGCTTTAACCCCATAAAATATGTAGTTTAAGGCATACAATAAGTTTTTGTATATAGATTTACAGTTGAAATTCCTTCTAATTCCATCAAATATGCAAAAATATGATTTATTGATATTCAAGTTTTGGAATTTCTTATGGTACAAAACTATAATTTCCCCCAAAACTCAATAAATATATGCTTCCACATCATTGTTCCCACTGTTTAAGTAAGCTGGATGTTCAAATGTACTGTTACAGCCAAATAATACTCTAAAACATGAAATCCAAATTGACAATTTGAAAAATTTACAGAAAATGCTAAGCAGTCAAAATTATTTTTTTGGGATCACTTAAATTACCAGGTTTTTACTACATAATTTTCAATTAAAACTGCTTTCTATAGCCTTATATTATTTTATGGGTACATTGTACATGTATTCTAACTGAAACTATCAAATTTTACCAGGAAAAATTTGTAGGATTGAAAAAAATCCAATCATGATATCGCCATATTCTATATTTGAAGTCAACAAACTGCTGCATGATGAAATTTTTTAAATTCTTAATATCAACCATATTTTCAATATTATATGCCCTTCTACTGCAAAAGCACATTCAATAACATATTCCCAATAATTACAAAGTTATAAATAAAAATAAATTGAGTTGCAATACCCTCTGTCCATGTATATCCAGTGTTTGGGAGCAATATTCCACAATATTACATAACATGCATTTTGACCATGTAATCTGACACCACAATGCATTTTGTAACATTTTTGTATGAAAAATGTCACTCTGTGTCTGTTGTGACATTATTAGGCTAATTTGAACATGATAGCAACAAAAGTTCAATTTGATGTTTTTTAACTTAAGGTGTGAAACCTATAATTAATTTCTTTAAAGTTTTCTACTAAATTTGTGTTTTTTTGAGCCTACCTGGCCATTTTATCTTAAGTTTAACCTTTTGAAGACCATACATTTTCTGAAACGTCTATGATTCCTCTACGTTCTGTCAAAATATCAGGCCATGTTTAAAGTCTTGCAGTGAAATGCCAGGCTATGGAAAATACCTACTCTAAAAATAGCTCTGTCATCCCCCAGAAATTCCCTATTTATAGGTCATGCATAAAATCCTCCATATCCATATTAAAATACAACTCAATCAATCAAATTTGGGCTCAAAATAATCCTTATACATTTAACTTCAATTACCAATTTAATTATTCCATTCCATTCAGTATTTGTCACAATACAACAAAGTGAAAGGAACTTTTTCTTTAAAAGGGACTACATTTGTATATGTTCTTAGCTCTGATTGGTTGAATTACTGGTTTGACACCTAAAGAGCAACACAACTTGCTTCTCTAACCCTTTATTGGCCTTATTTCTATTCCTTAGGCAATATCAACCACAAAAAACCTCATAAGGTATGTGGCTGTCTAATATTTGCAAGTATAAGTGTTCAAATGCAAAGGTACCCCTTGAAGATTTTGAATGAAAACATCTCCATTTACAGCTGTTGAGTTCAGACTGTGTAATATACCAAAACTTACATATTCTCTTATATATTACAGTTATTAAGCTAATTTCTAACATAATAAGCAATTTCTACACATATATATGCCTCAGTTGTATATTTAATAGCTAAATACTATGAAATGTTTACATTTAGCCCCCACTTTTTTCGTCCCATAAAATGAGTTCACATCATTCTTAATTTTGTTAATTCATGCTTTAACCCCATAAAATATGTAGTTTAAGGCATACAATAAGTTTTTGTATATAGATTTACAGTTGAAATTCCTTCTAATTCCATCAAATATGCAAAAATATGATTTATTGATATTCAAGTTTTGGAATTTCTTATGGTACAAAACTATAATTTCCCCCAAAACTCAATAAATATATGCTTCCACATCATTGTTCCCACTGTTTAAGTAAGCTGGATGTTCAAATGTACTGTTACAGCCAAATAATACTCTAAAACATGAAATCCAAATTGACAATTTGAAAAATTTACAGAAAATGCTAAGCAGTCAAAATTATTTTTTTGGGATCACTTAAATTACCAGGTTTTTACTACATAATTTTCAATTAAAACTGCTTTCTATAGCCTTATATTATTTTATGGGTACATTGTACATGTATTCTAACTGAAACTATCAAATTTTACCAGGAAAAATTTGTAGGATTGAAAAAAATCCAATCATGATATCGCCATATTCTATATTTGAAGTCAACAAACTGCTGCATGATGAAATTTTTTAAATTCTTAATATCAACCATATTTTCAATATTATATGCCCTTCTACTGCAAAAGCACATTCAATAACATATTCCCAATAATTACAAAGTTATAAATAAAAATAAATTGAGTTGCAATACCCTCTGTCCATGTATATCCAGTGTTTGGGAGCAATATTCCACAATATTACATAACATGCATTTTGACCATGTAATCTGACACCACAATGCATTTTGTAACATTTTTGTATGAAAAATGTCACTCTGTGTCTGTTGTGACATTATTAGGCTAATTTGAACATGATAGCAACAAAAGTTCAATTTGATGTTTTTTAACTTAAGGTGTGAAACCTATAATTAATTTCTTTAAAGTTTTCTACTAAATTTGTGTTTTTTTGAGCCTACCTGGCCATTTTATCTTAAGTTTAACCTTTTGAAGACCATACATTTTCTGAAACGTCTATGATTCCTCTACGTTCTGTCAAAATATCAGGCCATGTTTAAAGTCTTGCAGTGAAATGCCAGGCTATGGAAAATACCTACTCTAAAAATAGCTCTGTCATCCCCCAGAAATTCCCTATTTATAGGTCATGCATAAAATCCTCCATATCCATATTAAAATACAACTCAATCAATCAAATTTGGGCTCAAAATAATCCTTATACATTTAACTTCAATTACCAATTTAATTATTCCATTCCATTCAGTATTTGTCACAATACAACAAAGTGAAAGGAACTTTTTTCTTTAAAAGGGACTACATTTGTATATGTTCTTTGCTCTGATTGGTTGAATTACTGGTTTGACACCATAAGGTACCCTCACAGTCAAAAGAATGGAAAACCGTAGAGATCTAAATTAGTGCACATCATTCGCTTTTAGAATAACCTTCATAAGGTACCCTCAGTCAAAAAGAATGGAAAACCGTAGAGATCTAAATTAGTGCACATCATTCGCTTCTAGAATAACCTTCATAAGGTACCCTCGCAGTCAAAAGAATGGAAAACCGTAGAGATCTAAATTAGTGCACATCATTCGCTTCTAGAATAACCTTCATAAGGTACCCTCAAAGTCAAAAGAATGGAAAACCGTAGAGATCTAAATTAGTGCACATCATTCGCTTCTAGAATAACCTTCATAAGGTGCCCTCAGTCAAAAAGAATGGAAAACTGTAGAGATCTAAATTAGTGCACATCATTCACTTCTAGAATAACCTTCATAAGGTACCCTCATCATTCGCTTCTAGAATAACCTTCATAAGGTACCCTCACAGTCAAAAGAATGGAAAACCGTAGAGATCTAAATTAGTGCACATCATTCACTTCTAGAATAACCTTCATAAGGTGCCCTCAGTCAAAAAGAATGGAAAACTGTAGAGATCTAAATTAGTGCACATCATTCACTTCTAGAATAACCTTCATAAGGTACCCTCATCATTCGCTTCTAGAATAACCTTCATAAGGTACCCTCACAGTCAAAAGAATGGAAAACCGTAGAGATCTAAATTAGTGCACATCATTCACTTCTAGAATAACCTTCATAAGGTACCCTCAAAGTCAAAAGAATGGAAAACCGTAGAGATCTAAATTAGTGCACATCATTCACTTCTAGAATAACCTTCATAAGGTACCCTCAGTCAAAAGAATGGAAAACCGTAGAGATCTAAATTAGTGCACATCATTCGCTTCTAAAATAACCTTCATAAGGTACCCTCAGTCAAAAGAATGGAAAATCGTAGAGATCTAAATTAGTGCACATCATTCGCTTCTAGAATAACCTTCATAAGGTACCCTCAGTCAAAAGAATGGAAAACCGTAGAGATCTAAATTAGTGCACATCATTCGCTTCTAAAATAACCTTCATAAGGTACCCTCAGTCAAAAGAATGGAAAATCGTAGAGATCTAAATTAGTGCACATCATTCGCTTCTAGAATAACCTTCATAAGGTACCCTCAGTCAAAAGAATGGAAAACCAAATAATCACAGTTTTTGAGAGCAAGTAAATCAATGGACCGAAACGGTATATCTAATATCAGCTATGGTTACCTACACCAGAGGGAGATTGACCTTAGTAGTCGTAAATCAAAATGTGTACAACATCACAAGAGTGAAAACAAACAAGTGCAAAAGCTATTAACTACATTCTAGACAGCATTATGTAGCATCTGATGAACTTTTAGGAGAAGGCGGGCTATGTTTTTCCAAATAGATAATGTATTCCAGTATTATATAAATCCAGATATTTGGCACAGTAAGGACC
The DNA here is from genome assembly GCA_963680875.1 of Bathymodiolus brooksi. Lineage (NCBI taxonomy): Eukaryota > Metazoa > Mollusca > Bivalvia > Mytilida > Modiolidae > Bathymodiolus > Bathymodiolus brooksi. The sequence goes on from OY804576.1 coordinate 17,670,790, forward strand.
ATCGCAGATTATTATATTTCAGTCTATTGGAACCAGGTTAATTTTTATATGTGTTCGTAAGATGTCACTAAACATAAGCAATACAGCGGTTCAAACCAGCTTCTTTGTAGATACCACATTTATATATTAATACTACATTGAATGCAAGTCTTTAAAACTATTCTAATTTAGAGGGTTGCTGCTAACAAGGAAGCTACTGAACCAAAGGCTCCTATTGGCTAAGTTGAAGTCATCACTTCGAAAGTTTTACAGTCGCCACCGTGATTTGATTAACCGTTACGGAATATCTGTGTCACAAATGACCATAGATATGTTCCTCTTGTCGTAGGCAATGCCCGGTCTATTTTCATTCATGACATATCACCGGATGTGTAACTAGAATAATACGACGGGTGCCACATGTGGAGCAGGAACTTTTTAGTGGGGTTCGTGTTACTCGATCTTTAGTTTTCTGTGTAATGTTTGGTAGATTGTTGTTTGTCTTTTTGTTCTTTTTCTTTTTGCCATTATGTTGTCTGTCCTTCTTTGGTATCTTCAACCTTTTCTTCCTACCAACCAATCACACGTCACTATGAATAACTACCAAACAATCACACGTCGCTATGAATAACTACGAAACAATCACACGTCGCTATGAATAACTACCAACCAATCACACGTCGCTATGAATAACTACCAAACAATCACACGTCGCTATGAATAACTACCAACCAATCACACGTCGCTATGAATAACTACCAACCAATCACACACGTCGCTATGAATAACTACCAACCAGTCACACACGTCGCTATGAATAACTACCAACCAATCACACGTCGCTATGAATAACTACCAACCAATCACACACGTCGCTATGAATAACTATCAACCAATCACACGTCGCTATGAATAACTACCAACCAATATCACGTCGCTATGAATAATTACCAACCAATCACACACGTCGCTATGAATAACTACCAACCAGTCACACACGTCGCTATGAATAACTACCAACCAATCACACGTCGCTATGAATAACTACCAACCAATCACACACGTCGCTATGAATAACTACCAACCAATCACACACGTCGCTATGAATAACTACCAACCAATCACACACGTCGCTATGAATAACTACCAACCAATCACACACGTCGCTATGAATAATTACCAACCAATCACACACGTCGCTATGGATAACTACCAACCAATCACACACGTCGCTATGAATAACTACCAACCAATCACACTTCTTCCTACCAACCAATCACACACGTCGCTATGAATAAGATCCCACATACTGTGTTACTGACATGTATAATATAGTCCTATCATATCGGGTTCACATTAATAACATATATATACATAGATAATGAGAAAGCATATGTTTTATATAAGACTATATAGATAACTTTCCAACCAAAGTAAGGCTCATGAATAAATGTCATGCATATTCAGTGGAGGCAGAAGCCTCCACAACATACATACATCAATGCATTAGTTAATCAGTTTTATCATTATTTGTTATTGAAAATATGGTTCACAGCTGTTGCATAGTTGGATGTACACAAAGACAAAACAAAGCAAAACATATATCATTGCATAGAATTCCATCTTTTCCTGAAGAAAAATGAAAACAATGGATAAATGCAATTAAAAGAAAGGAACCATGGACTCCAACACAATCCTTCACGTGTGTGTAGCTTACATTTCTTACAAGGTAAGCTGTTTTTAATTTACTTGTAATTAAATAAATTTAAAACAAAATCATTATTACATGGAAAACACTCCTTTGTGTTGTCTTAGATTAAAATCATTATATTATTTAAAATTCATCTTCTACAGAGCAGAACTGTGTAACTTGGTGTTATCAGTGGTTACATCATCTGATACATCTGGACTATTTGTCAACTCAATACTTACTAATCTACAGGATACATTATTTTTGTTCTGATTTTTATCTTGATTTATTAATAAACATTCTTGCCCCAAATTAGCTGCACTAATCATTCAATATTATTTAAACTGTAGGTAAACCCTCAGATGATAGCTCACACCAAGACTATATACCAAATCAAAATCTACCAGGATTGGAACAATTTAAAAAAGATGAAAAATCAATAGACAGATATAAAAGAGCAGTAAAGAGAAAACTGGATCTTGATGAGGAAATCATCGATGACAGTGACCATGATTCAGAAAATGTTGCCAACATCTTATTAGATCTTAGTACCAGCAAGATACCAGTTATGAGAATTGAAAAAGGTATAAATATATATACATACACATATGAAACATTAATAAATAATGTGAACATAAATAAATCCGATGTTTTATTAATTTTGTATTTGATTTAAATATATTCAAATACTTGATTAACAAATGAATAAAAAATAATTGAATATAATGACAGGAGAACCAATTTAACTAATTAACAATATAGACCATTACTCATATAGTTAATATATCTATTTCATGTTTTAATGATAATATTATAATACAAATAGTTCCTTAACCATATAAATAAAACAAAATCAATTATTTTTCAGAAACGCAGACAAAAGAGAATCCCTACATAGAAAATATTGCATCCTTGAGCAAAAATCTATCCTCCCAAGTGAATGCAAATGGCTTTTTAAAATCAAAAATGCAAAAGCTGGAAACACAGGTGCTGAAATCAAGATTTTCCTACAACAACTTAACCGAAAGAGAAATGACATTCTACACTGGTTTGACAATGCAGTTATTTTTATGGGTATTAACCAAAGTATCAATATGTGCAAAGCTTTGTGTTAAAACAATGTCCATGCAAGATCATCTATTACTGGTATTAATGAAGCTTCGTTTGGGTTTGTTGAATAGGGATTTGGCATTTCGGTTTAACTTGTCTGACACATCAGTTTCTAGAATTATAAACCAATGGATACCAAATATAGCAAATTGTCTAAAGGGCTTAATCATTTGGCCAGAAAATGATATTACATATTCCAACATTCCAGAATCGTTTAAACCCAATTACAAAAAAGTTGTTTCAACGATCGACTGTTTCGAAGTGTTTATAGAAAGGCCTCACAATTTAACTGCCCGAGCTCAAACATGGAGCAATTACAAACATAACAACACCATCAAATACTTAGTGTCAATAACTCCATCTGGAGCAGTCAATTTTATTTCAAAAGGATGGGGAGGCAGTCTCAGATAAGGAAATTACCCTAAAGTCCGGATATATATATAAACTATCCCATGGTGATGAAGTCTTGGCAGACCGGGAATTTTTGGTATCGGAAGAACTTGCTGCACATGGAGTGACATTAAGGATGCCATCATTCACTCGAGGCAAAAAACAATTGTCTGCAATGGAGGTTCACAAGTCTAAATGTCTATCTAATGTGAGAATTCATGTAGAGAGAGTCATCGGAAAAATGAGGAATTATTTAATACTTCAATCTACTATCCCAGTGAATCAAGTACACCTGTTGGATGACATTGTGGTTATTATTGCTGCCTTGACAAATATACTTCCTTCAGTTGTTCCATCATAATGAACTATTCTCCATTAATATATATTGATATATATCAGGAATGGATAAGATATGTCTGGCCATTTATTTACATCATTATCCCAACAACTCTTTGTTATGCCATAAGGATCTGGTAGTTGTACTCCCATCAACTGTTAATTTTTCAATGTAAAATGCAACATCTTCATGATTTAATGATTTAACATATTCTGATAATGTTACAGGTATTAAATTTAAAGAATCATCCATTTTTCATTACATAAACACAATATATAAATATAAAATTCTCTTTGTTTACAACCTTATCATACACTGAGTTCTATGTAACATGATAATGTTTTGCCTCCACTAATGCACGTGTGTGATAAGAGGTCAAAGGTGAAACTATAATTAGACACTTGGAAAGTTATCTATACAGAATAGGATCAGTCTTGTAGTCCATTGAATCGGTGGATAAATCAAATTTCAGATGCGTCATTGGGGGGTTTTGACGGTTTGTGAACATATAAAGGAACATTTGAGGGGAAATTACAGAATTATTTAAAGAAGCGCATCATTCGCTTTTTAAATTCAAATATGAAGACTCACAGACTGAAATGATCTTAAACGAGCGTGCATAAAGGTGATATACTTCTTTAAAAAAAAATTTATAAAACACACTAAACCGTCCAGTCCACATCAATATCTACACAGATCATATACATAACGCTGCATTGTGTATTGGTTTAATTTAAGGAGGAACAATAATTTATTAGAATGTCCTCTTTATACAAATGCAAGAATGCAATTATGAGTATACGGTATATCTCAATTGAAAACAAATTATTATTTGGCTGTGATAACTTAACAGATGAAAACAATTTAATAGTGTTTAGAAATGTACAAAACTATATACATCATACCAATAGATTTGGGTGATATGAAATTATACTCTGTACTCAGGATGCTATCATACATTTGCACTCAATCCTCTTTTTTTCCCACCACTTCTGTTTATCAAATATACTTATGTCTACATTTATTATGTAACTTGCTGTCATATTTATGTGTATAACATTATTGTATGGAGCGGTAAGACAATAAAACATGCTTAAACTAAACAATAAGACACATTGAAACAATATCAACACTTTATCTTACATAAAACCATTCTCACATATAAATACAATCTTAGAGACAGGGATGCAAGGAGAGAGGAATAAATACTAACATTCACAAACCTCCGGTGATTACACATAGCAAACATAACAATCTAAGTGATCATAAAATATCTTCTAAATGACCAAAGATGAAGCGCATGTAATTTTATTTAACCACATATTCCATGGATTATACGAGTCCTATTATGTACTGCAGAAGCACAGTTGTATGGTGACGTAAATTGCAGGACTACAAAACTTCTGTTGGTTTTATTTTGTCATTTTACATAAAACATTTCTGGTTAACTGTTCAAGGTTCTTTGTATAACTGTACCTATGTATCATAGGTAAACTTTGCATAGCAAAAGATATTTATGTGTCCAGTAGAGCTGATGTATCCAACATGTTCATCCATTCCTTACAATTTATTTTGTTAAGTGATACATTACTGGATATTAATCTTTCCATAACATTAGTATACTTTCCTAATTCTGTATCTGATACTATGGTTTAAAGAATATTCATTGATATTAAGAGTAAGTATGCATTTGAAGCTAAGTAAATGTCAGATAAGCTTTCAAGTGATACCCCATAGGAAGATGCAAATACAGGTACATTGTATACATGTATGTAATTGTTGATATCCAGTTTGAAAATATGATGTAATTATAAGTGTTTTCTTGGGTATCGAGAAAATTTGGACCCAAATTTATCAAAATTCAAATCTGCAGACAAGACAACAACAAAAATCAAAACCATAAATGACTAAAAAATGATATATAAAAGTGTTATTTTAATCTGATAAATGCCATAGGTTCAACGCAGTTGTCTCTCTTTGTCCGGTTTTGGCAATCCTTGGATTTCCATGTTCGTTCAAACACTGCGTTTAATTTTATTTCTGCTCATCAATATTTGGGATTTATATTCAATTCCCTATAAGCAGTTTAGTATCCAACATTACAGAGAAAATTAAATATAGACATTTGCGTATCCAGTGTGCTAAATTGATATTTGTATATCTTTGGGTTTATTTTAAACTCGACACTGATAATATGGAGTTATCTTTCTTTGTTAAGCATTGTACATTACGACTCTCGCAAATTACTTACTGGGTGGTTTGAATTGGAACTTTGTTGAATGATTATTTAATCAGTGTCTTCAATAAAGTATGTCAAATTGTGTTTTTCTATTCCATTACCCAATGTAGCTGTAATAGGTTACATCAAGAACACTCCCAAAAGCTAACTGTTTGATTGACATTTAAACAAATTGAAGTAAAGCTTTGGAGCAGTTTAAACTATTAAGTTCATTAGTAACTTTTTCTCGGTTTGGTCAGCATGGTCAAGTATTGTCATCACATTACGTTCGACGATGGTAGTCTTGTAACATTTCAATCTTTTTCACAGGAAACACTGGATCAAATAAAACCATACTAAATATAAATACTATTTGAATGGTCTACAATATATTTCATGTTATTTGCGTTCCATTTCTGAAATTCAACATTAATATGGCTGCTAAAATCATTTACATGGGAGGCGTGTTCTTGCATGACTCTGTACAAAGTTTAACTTGTCAATCGAAAATCCAAAATAGTCACCACCGCAGTTCAAAGTTTTAGCATAGGACACTCTTGGAAAATAAAGTACACCCCATTTCCGAATAATACAAAAACTTACTTTCACCTAAATAATAGTTGAATGTCCCCTTACAAAGTTTACATTTTTGTGTCATACGGAAATCTAAGATGGCCGCAACCGGAGAGCAAATTTGACCTATGACCCTATAAGAAACATACATTTTGTATTTTAAAATATTCTTCTGTGAAACAAATTACCATATGGAAGCAAATATTGCTGGACAGTTTCATAGATGGTTCTGTATTTTTTTGTGTCGCTCGGAAATACAAGATGGCCGCTCACCACTACAGGATATAGTTTAGCATAAGATCCTATTGGAAAATAATATTTTCTAGATATAATCAAACTTGACTGGACCAAAATATATACATGAATGGTTATCGATTAGTCCCTACCAAAGCTTTTATTTTGTGTGGGTCATAATTCCAACATGGCGAAGGACAAAGTTTAACATTGGGTCCAATATTTGTTTTCTTCTCTGAAACCCTGCACTGAACAATTTGACATTAAACCTAGCTGGAATGTTTCTTTGGTTGTCCTCTCACATGTTTTAAAAACATTTTATCGATTGGAAATCTAAAATGAGTGCCAATGCAAGACATAGTTACTTCTTCTTCTATTTCTACCATATACTGAATCACCTTCAGTATGTTAAACATAGGTTTCTACATCGCCTTCAGTATGTTAAACATAGAATTCTACGACAAAGTGAATAAAATAGTTTTTTCTCACAAACTATAAATTTGGTTGAATTCGGACTGTACATGAATAATCATTGGTCATGAGTCTCTAGTGGAATCTTACATGATCATCATATAGTACATGCAAAATGTCTTTCAAGAGCTTTTTCCTGGCGGAAATTTTAATTAAGCTGAAATATTCTGAATGGGAATTATAAGTATCTTTCTACTATATCTTTATTTCTCAAACTGACAGTGCATAGCACATATACAGAGAAGTTACAAAGAAATGAACAGATTAAACTATATACAATATATACAAGTACAGTAAATCGACCAATGGAATTAACCGGGAGGACAAACTATCATATTTATATATCTAATAAATTTACATAGTTTTTGCAGGATTGGTTTCCGTTCACTAATTTTATTATATTGGGACGTTAAATTAGATGTTTTGGAAGTAGTGAATTTTGTTTTTCGCTTAATTTAGTACATTCAAATATGTAATGATATTCGTCTCCAATTTGAGTGTTTTGACAAAGTTCGCAATAGCGATTTTCCCTCGGAATATTACCCCATCTTCCCTTTTTGATGGGCAATTTATGATTTGTAGTTCTAAATTTACATAAAAGAAGGGAATTTTGTTCATCTAAAATATTAAAATATTCTTCGAATTTAATATCAGTTTTGAAACGATGAACGAATGTCGTATGTTTTTGTGTCAAAAATAACCTTTAATTATAGCATTTGTGATTTGTATAATCTGTCATCAGGTTATTCTTTTTTTAGAGAGAGGGGCTCAAAAGGAACTGTACCCAAGTGGGGTTGGTTTTTTTTTTGCATCAATGTTGCTACGTCCCTAGCATTGTGTTTGAATTAACTTGACAAAGTATAAAAGTATTTATAGTAAAGATGCTGGTGTCCGACACGTCTTAAACAGAATATCAATTTAAGGATTTATAATATTAACTCATACACAGGGCCGGCCTTAAGCCAATTAGACCAGTTGCTCTCAATTGGGAGCGATCTTAACGATCCCCGAGCTGGAGTTATCTAGTCTCGACTGTTCAAGTACATACAACAACATACTACAGGTTTCACAGAGAACAGCATTGGACCCCCACCTCCTTATGCTGGCCCTGCTAGTTATATGATATTGGAGTATTACAGATTTATTGATAAAATTATAATTATAAGTTACATATTTTTCAGAAAATTGTAATTTTCATACTCGTGTAGTTGTTTCCCCACCTCACGTACCTAACGATGGTAATACAATCTGCTTGTTAGGAGGAGCTGATCTTGATCTAATTGTAATATAGCTGAACAAAGACAGCTCACCTAAGACTCACCTTTTAAACGTTATACAATAAACTGTCTGGGGACACCCCATTACAAAGTAATTGAACATTTCCCATTTCAAATGTTGTGTAAGTTGTCATTTATCTTCGTTCTTAAACTGAAATTAATGATGTGAAACCAAGTTCTCATAACCAGAAATCTCAATTAATGAAAAATTTATTGGGGTCGAGAAGACAGAATATTTATAGACTTATGGAGAAATTTGTATCTTTGTTAATTTTTTTAATGTATAAAACACAAACTAAATTCAGGGATTGTCATTCTATATTTTCTCTCTTAGAAATTATTCACGCTTTTCTAAATTATTAAACTGTTTTAAAAGTGTTTCATGAACTACGTTCTCAATCGTCCTTAATCGGTGTCAAAGATCCTGATCTCCTTTTTGCTCTTGAAATATGTCTTTAAAACCTTGTTTTCACCCAATTAAACATTTATGATTAATTAAGTAATCTCAAGCAGGTTTTGACCTTATCATTATAATTTTCATTTGTTTCACCCTCTTTGAAAAGATTCCAAATCTTGTTTCAGTGAGTCTTTGTAACATTAAACAAATAATATCTCTGCTGAAGTAACTCTACCATGTAAACATGTAAAACCAAACTTGATGCAATGTGAGATTTTGTACATTGGGTGTCCGCTAATTGACCTTGTCATAACGACCACAGGGTGTTACCTTACTATAATAACTGTGGGGTGTTACCTGTGGGTTGGTTTTAAGTTCAGACCTGCTTTTTCCTTTGATGCCGTGTCATAAATTCGACAGAATGGTTTATGGCGTAAGAAAAACTTTAAACTGCAGAGACAGATTACTTTATGTCCTTAGAATATCACCCTGACCCGTTAGGTTGCCCGGGTCACAGTTAATCATGTTTTCAGTAGCCACAGTATATGGTAAACGGGACGATTCGTCAATTCATCTGGTGACTTTATAATTGATTAATTGAGTGGTGTTAAACGTTAAGTGAGCAGTACTTAAGAGGTCAAGTTAGCAAACAAACAAACAAAAAACAGTCAAGTAGGTAAAAATGTGGTACTATAATTGGCCTATGGATATCTGATTGTATTGGCAGAGTAAAAGCGTCATATTTTTAATACCTCAAGGATGCCTCGTTTGGTTGTGTTTGGTGTGATTGATTGATTATTGTTTAGTATCAGCTGAGCATTATTTCTGCTATTTTTTACAATAAATACTGTACAAGTAGGTACAATTATGGGGTGGGTATATGCCCGTGGGAAAATGAGAAGTCTTGTTTTAATACATCGCCGGTAACTCACGGCTGATCATGCTCCGATACTATCCATAGTCGTAAATTGTTCTTCTCAATTTAGTCTTGACCGTAAAAGCTTTGACTGTAACCATTATTGACTCTTTGAGGCAGGTTTTCTTTGCTAAAAATATACACAATCTGCTGGTGGAATTAGTAGGCCTAACTAACAATTAAATCAGTACATTCATGCTCTATTCCATACTATACATGTATTACGATTGTATATTCAATATTTAATTCGCCTGGAGTGGGGTTGATTCTGCATGGTTCAGACGCCGGTCGTGTATATATCAAAGACTAGGAATTTTGCGCTACTCCGCTAAGCACGTAGGATTCAGTGGAAAGAGCAAAGACTGGTTGGCTCGGAATCAGGATAATATGTCCGAGTGGAGCGACATGTCTACCCACAATTATTGAAATGTCTGTACCAAGCCAGGAACTTGAGCGGTCATGTATAAGTGTGTTCAGGTATCGATTTTGTCTCTTTCTACGATTTTACTATTGGATTTTGGAAATGTTCCGACAGTGTGGTATTATTTGTTTTTCATTTTATTTATTATATTTTTTTCATGGATAGCTTCCCTTGAATAAGAAAAATATATCGTGTAATATAATTAACGTTATCATATATTTGTAGATGATAAAGCTAAAATGTTACCCTGTAATACAACTTTGAGTTTTGTTTAAAATAATAAGAGGAGTCATGTTTATTTCACCCAGTTTCACAAGAATGGTCCAAACGGGTTTATTAACTGCTTCCGGAATGTCATTACATGCCTTTCCGTCAATGTCCGTAAGCTCGCTTCGCCGGTGAATTTCCGGAAAACTGTGTTTATAGACACGGCAGATTCGACTGTTTCATGAAATATTTGCACAGAAAATTATTAACTACCAATTTCTCTCATATTATTGAAAGTGCTTAAAAACGTACATTTATTTGATTTGTATATTAAGACAATTATTTTCTTGTTCTATAACGATATACATGTATTTGAAATTCTAGCCAAAATGACTGAGCATTTTGGTACAAATCAGTTATTTCCTCTGTTGAAGTAAAATGTATATGATTAAACACATCATAACATGTCATTTTTCATATCATACCCTTTATCAGCCCTCGTTCATATATCATCCCTTGAGCCTAACGGCTCTCGGACTGATATCATGATCTCGGGCTGATAAAGGGTATGATATGAAAAATGCCATGTAATAATCTATAGTTATGATATACTAAGTGACTCTTCTTCATGAATATTTTTATTTACTGACTGTATAATGTTTAATGATGTGAACTAATGGTATTTCTCTTTACATTTCACTTCTACAAAAAATGAAATGAAAAAAGATTATTTAAGGGATTTTGATGGATTCTGAGCTATTTATTTTGACGAGTATATTGAATATGATTATTCCATGGTCAGAGTGTGTTCCACAAGATAACAGAAATAAAAGGCTAATTAAAGAAATGTTTTCAAATAATGTAAAGATGCTCTAACGGCTTAATGACTTAATGGACTATGAACACGATGTTATAGTCCTGACTAAATACAATACATTTTGTAGGAGAAATGACATTAACTATTGGTAATATGACAAAATGTATGGAAATGGAATGTCTTTTGTTTGAATTAACAATCATATAACCGTCTAATATTCAGGATCTTTTATTAAAACAAAATAAAGGAAACGTACTTACTAGTATAGCCCAAAATAATAAAAAAAAACAATCTGGGACGTATTTAACGCCACTTTCCACAATATTTCAGTTATATCGTGGAGGAAACCAGATGACCCGGAGAAAACCACCGACCTGTCGCAAGTCACTGACAAAAAACTATCACATAACGTTGTATCGAGTACACCTCGCAGAGCGGGGTTCGAACTCACAACATAAGTGGTGATAGGCACTGATTGCACAGGTAGTTGTAAATCCAACCACTGTATGATCACGACCAGGGGGGGGGGGGGGTCCGTGAGGTATTTTAAACATATAACTAACTTCCATGTAAGAAGAATGCAAACAGTTGCACTTGGTAGTCAAATATTTTCCATTCCACATATGTTAGAATCTAGATAGCTCAATGTAATTAATGTCGTGTTTAAAAGGGTGTTTACACATAAAAATAATTTGAAAGTTGATCAATAAGGGAAGATAACTCTGAAGAAGGGGAAAAAACTGTGTACATAAATCGGCGAAAAAAAAACTTACTCTGTATTTTTGTCGGTATAATTTTTATGGAGTAATAAGTATAATTTCTGAATCTTAACTATTAATCTTTTTAAGTACATTTGATAGTGTGTTATTCAACTTAGTATAAAATTACCATAGAGTCTGAAATTAAATCTGAATAAATAACCTTGAAAATAAAGAAGACAACACATTATGGTTTAAATTAACTTGTTTCCTGGAAGCTTTGATCTTATCATCTTGCAAAAATAATATATGTGTGTATATAACCAGTATTATCTATTTATCAGAAGAGTTTGCTAATTGTGGTATCCGTGCTTGTTACATGTTCTGACCACTGCATGACCACCATTGGCAGTTCTGGCTTATCTTGACATTTTCAGATAAACATCAAGATTATGTTAGACTTAAACTTCGCAATATGAGTAAAGCTTATATATACATACACTTTTGACCCGCCAGCTGCATTCTCTAAATACACAAAGTAATTAGATATCACTCATCCTTCTAAAATACCTCCATAACATTGCCTGTTTTATAAGTATCACTTGTTGTTTGTACTCTATTTCTTCTCTTTTAGTATCTTAACATTGTATACTAGTAATTTTCTATACGAAGTTTTCTTTTTCGTATTGTGTTCTGAATCAATACATCATACTTTACAATTTTTTTTTTCCATAACATAAGTTTTATTTAATACATACTTATATATATGTACACAATGATACAAACAAAATGATCAAAAAAAGAAGATCCATTTCAATTTTACAATTTTTATCGTTTTACAGTTTGTTTTTTTTACACAAATGTTTACATTGTGTGTTTCCATTTGATAAATACGTTTTCAATCATTGTTTTGATATAAAAATGAAATATGAAGGATAACATTTTATTATAATGCCTTTTTATAACATAAGCATTGTTATAACTGTCACAATGACGCAAATTTATTTTTCAGAAATTCTACAACTAATGTTTATTCATATTTATTGTATTTTTTCGTTATTAGATATAGGATTTTGTTGATCTGTTATTATAGGGTTTTGTTAACAATGGTATCTAGAAGTAGTCTGGTCAATTGGTAGATATATTTTGACCAATGAATCGACTATGACTTATGATAAAAAAATAAGTACATGTACACAACTTTGATTAGAAAGTTCATTTTGTGATCCACACAACTGTTGGACTCGGGGTTTTTCCTGCTTTCGTCTAATTAGTTTCCTGACATATTTCTTCTTTTTTTTTCTTTTTTCTTTTTTTTTGCTATATTTGTTTTAGACAGTTTGATGCTTTGCATTATTTATATACACATGTCAGTTTTAAACAATTGTCACAATTAGATAGCTTCTCAAGTCTTAATACATATTTGTAAGATTTTTGTCCAATACATATTAAAATTTATCATTAGTTTTGTGTTGTTTTACTATATGTTGATTTTTTATTTATTTTTGTTTATTTCATTGCGTGATGAGAACGGACGTGGACGGTAAGCGCTTGGAACTGTGAGTGAAGGATACTTGTTTATAATGTGACGAATGATGATAGGGAATTTAGCGATATATTGAAAAATTCACTTGTGCAAATCAATTTGTGTCTCAAATTCAAGTAAATGACATCTTTGAATTATTAAGGAACATGTTTCACAAATAAAACAAGATCTTTGAAGTCAATACCATTCAATTACATCTGTCATGTGGTTCAACAATAAAGACAAATAAACACAGATTCATCTTATTAATGTTCTCTTCAATGTTGGCAATGATATACACATTCCTCCACTTTGTTTTAAATAAAGTATGCATTATATTTATTTGACAAAACAAATGTGTTCCCAACAACTGATGTTATGTCTGAATGTGATAGGAATAATCATACAATTATTTTACTACAATTTATCTACTTAGAAATGGTCCATTTTTACAGGTTTTTGATTACTAATGAATCTTTTACACATTCAACAGTGAGAGAATGGAACAAACTCTATTTATCCAGACGTAATCAGAATTCAATCTCAAAATTTTAAAATGCACTCCGTAATGACAATCAAGTGACAAACCAAACAGCATCAAAATATTTTTCCGAAGGACAACGAAAATTAGATATCATTCTAACTCAGATCCGATGCTCTGTGTCGTTTTTCAATTTAACTTGTATAAAGTCAATGTTATAGCTGCCACCGCATGCAGCTGTGAAGCTTCACACGAAAATGCATTCCATTTCTTTTTCGATTGTCCATGTTAAACCGATAATAGAAATGTATTGAACACGAACTTAATTCGGGCTCCCTTAAGAATTTATGTCAACTTACTGACAAAGGCAGTAACGGACTGACGTATGAAGAACATTATAATTTTCAAACAAGTTTATATACATACTTTGTTCTTATATTGTTTTTCCCGTAACTCTCTGTATATTTGTTGTCTTTTGTCTTTGTTCTTATATTGTTTTTCCCGTAACTCTCTGTATATATGTTGTCTTTTGTGTTTGTTCTTGTATTGTTTTTCCCGTAGCTCTCTGTATATTTGTTATCTTTTGTGTTTGTTCTTATATTGTTTTTCCCGTAACTCTCTGTATATATGTTGTCTTTTGTGTTTGTTCTTGTATTGTTTTTCCCGTAACTCTCTGTATATTTTTTGTCTTTTGTGTTTGTTCTTGTATTGTTTTTCCCGTAACTCTCTGTATATATGTTGTCTTTTGTGTTTGTTCTTATATTGTTTTTCCCGTGACTCTCTGTATATATGTTGTCTTTTGTGTTTGTTCTTATATTGTTTTTCCCGTGACTCTCTGTATATATGTTGTCTTTTGTGTTTGTTCTTATATTGTTTTTCCCCTAACTCTCTGTATATATGTTGTCTTTTGTGTTTGTTCTTGTATTGTTTTTCCCGTAACTCTCTGTATATTTGTTGTCTTTTGTGTTTGTTCTTATATTGTTTTTCCCGTAACTCTCTGTATATTTTTTGTCTTTTGTGCTTGTTCTTATATTGTTTTCCCCGTAACTCTCTGTATATATGTTGTCTTTTGTGTTTGTTCTTGTATTGTTTTTCCCGTAACTCTCTGTATATTTGTTATCTTTTGTGTTTGTTCTTATATTGTTTTTCCCGTAACTCTCTGTATATATGTTGTCTTTTGTGTTTGTTCTTGTATTGTTTTTCCCGTAACTCTCTGTATATATGTTGTCTTTTGTGTTTGTTCTTATATTGTTTTTCCCGTAACTCTCTGTATATTTGTTGTCTTTTGTGTTTGTTCTTATATTGTTTTTCCCGTAACTCTCTGTATATATGTTGTCTTTTGTCTTTGTTCTTGTATTGTTTTTCCCGTAGCTCTCTGTATATTTGTTGTCTTTTGTGTTTGTTCTTATATTGTTTTTCCCGTAACTCTCTGTATATATTTTTTGTCTTTTGTCTTTGTTCTTGTATTGTTTTTCCCGTAACTCTCTGTATATATGTTGTCTTTTGTGTTTGTTCTTGTATTGTTTTTCCCGTAGCTCTCTGTATATTTGTTGTCTTTTGTGTTTGTTCTTATATTGTTTTTCCCGTAACTCTCTGTATATATGTTGGCTTTTGTGTTTGTTCTTATATTGTTTTTCCCGTAACTCTCTGTATATATGTTTTCTTTTGTGTTTGTTCTTATATTGTTTTTCCCGTAACTCTCTGTATATTTGTTGTCTTTTGTGCTTGTTCTTATATTGTTTTTCCCGTAATTCTCTGTATATATGTTGTCTTTTGTGTTTGTTCTTGTATTTTTTTCCCGTGACTCTATGTATATATGTTGTCTTTTGTGTTTGTTGTCTTAAATTATCTCTGTAAAAGACTGAAACTGAAATAAACTTAGAATGATTTAGTGTCACATTATAAGATGTGTTTATTCATGTTAGCTTCTTACTGCACGTCCATTTACTGTCATCAAATCTCATTACATCTTTTAAGTGGCAAGTTACATTATTTCATATAGAATATATGAATAGTAACAATGCCAAATGGACGATCCGGATTTGAAACAAACAACAATTTAAAAACAACGGAACAAAAGTTCTGACAATTAGAGGTCCCAAAATAATCCGGAAGACAAGGTGCCCCGGGAGGGAATCTGTTGATCTATATAGTGTACCCGTTTTTTACTCTAAATCGTGTTGGTTTCAAATCACTTTACATGAATAAACAGTAAAACGTGAAGGTAAATAAACATTTCACAAATCAGTAATAAAATAAGGAATACAACACAGCAAATTGTCAGTTTGTCTGTAATCTACTTCAGAACACAACACAGCAAATTGTCAGTTTGTCTGTAATCTACTTCAGAACACAACACAACAAATTGTCAGTTTGTCTGTAATCTACTTCAGAACACAACACAGCAAGTTGTCAGTTTGTCTGTAATCTACTTCAGAACACAACACAGCAAATTGTCAGTTTGTCTGTAATCTACTTCAGAACACAACACAACAAATTGTCAGTTTGTCTGTAATCTACTTCAGAACACAACACAACAAATTGTCAGTTGTCTGTAATCTACTTCAGCACACAACACAACAAATTGTCAGTTTGTCTGTAATCTACTTCAGAACACAACACAACAAATTGTCAGTTTGTCTGTAATCTACTTCAGAACACAACACAACAAATTGTCAGTTTGTCTGTAATCTACTTCAGCACACAACACAACAAATTGTCAGTTTGTCTGTAATCTACTTCAGAACACAACACAGCAAATTGTCAGTTTGTCTGTAATCTACTTCAGAACACAACACAACAAATTGTCAGTTTGTCTGTAATCTACTTCAGAACACAACACAACAAATTGTCAGTTTGTCTGTAATCTACTTCAGCACACAACACAACAAATTGTCAGTTTGTCTGTAATCTACTTCAGCACACAACACAACAAATTGTCAGTTTGTCTGTAATCTACTTCAGAACACAACACAACAAATTGTCAGTTTGTCTGTAATCTACTTCAGAACACAACACAACAAATTGTCAGTTGTCTGTAATCTACTTCAGCACACAACACAACAAATTGTCAGTTTGTCTGTAATCTACTTCAGAACACAACACAGCAAATTGTCAGTTTGTCTGTAATCTACTTCAGAACACAACACAACAAATTGTCAGTTTGTCTGTAATCTACTTCAGAACACAACACAGCAAGTTGTCAGTTTGTCTGTAATCTACTTCAGAACACAACACAGCAAATTGTCAGTTTGTCTGTAATCTACTTCAGAACACAACACAACAAATTGTCAGTTTGTCTGTAATCTACTTCAGAACACAACACAACAAATTGTCAGTTTGTCTGTAATCTACTTCAGAACACAACACAACAAATTGTCAGTTGTCTGTAATCTACTTCAGCACACAACACAACAAATTGTCAGTTTGTCTGTAATCTACTTCAGAACACAACACAGCAAATTGTCAGTTTGTCTGTAATCTACTTCAGAACACAACACAACAAATTGTCAGTTTGTCTGTAATCTACTTCAGCACACAACACAACAAATTGTCAGTTTGTCTGTAATCTACTTCAGAACACAACACAGCAAATTGTCAGTTTGTCTGTAATCTACTTCAGAACACAACACAGCAAATCGTCAGTTTGTCTATAATCTACTTCAGAACACAACACAACAAATTGTCAGTTTGTCTGTAATCTACTTCAGAACACAACACAGCCAATATTGTCAGTTTGTCTGTAATCTACTTCAGAACACAACACAACAAATTGTCAGTTTGTCTGTAATCTACTTCAGAACACAACACAACAAATTGTCAGTTTGTCTGTAATCTACTTCAGCACACAACACAGGAAATTGTCAGTTTGTCTGTAATCTACTTCAGAACACAACACAACAAATTGTCAGTTTGTCTGTAATCTAATTCAGAACACAACACAACAAATTGTCAGTTTGTCTGTAATCTACTTCAGCACACAACACAGGAAATTGTCAGTTTGTCTGTAATCTACTTCAGATTTGATGCTAAACACTGTATTAATAATAAAAATCACGAGATGGAGGTGTTTACTAATAATAGTATAGATTAATGCAACACTCCAACATGTACCCAAAATAACTGCATTCTACTTTACACACAGCTGTTTGTAAAGGTTGTCAGCTTTTCGTTGATGTTGCTGTATTTTCATATTCTTAAATGTCTTGATTCCATTTGTGCTGTTTATTTTGAATCAATAATTTGTTTTACAATTTCTCATACTGTTATGTTAATTAAAATATTTTCTACTAATTTTGTCCTTTAGTTAGCGATTTCCTCCATCACGCTCATCATCTATATACCGATTTTGTGTATGTCATAAGCATATTATTTGTTGGGAGAGTTTTAGAATGCTCACCCAAATACAATACATAACGGATGCTTTTGTATCCTGCAAGCTATTTCCTATTTATATATCCGGTGAACTCTCATGAGATATATTTGTAGAATAGTTACCATAATTTTAAGCTAAATCGTTTTTTATAGATCAACATATTACATTATATCCTTTTTTAAGTTCTGAAAGATCATTTTTATTAAATATAGATTTTTATTAAGCCTGGTTAGAATCTATATTTCGTTATAATTGTCTCTATAGACTGACATTACATGGGTAAATCTGTATGTAATTACGTATACATTGGACATGTTTCCCACGTCTTAACTCTACAGATAATAGTGTATGCTGGTCGTGTTTAATTTGATTGTATCATGCCTGCATGTGATTAAAATCTTGATAATATGCCTTTGAATTCCAGTTAACGAGAGAACATAATCTTAGGAACATTACTGGACGATTGCATCTGTCATTATTCAACGTGGCATATGGGAGTTACCAGGGTCAATCAGCTGTTATGAGGCAATCTTTTGACTTGAAGTTGACCTGTACGCTACAATAAAACTGCAAAATGGCGCATAAATAGAAATTTCACACAAACGCCCCGCTTGTATCACGCATCTTCCTCTTTGAAAAGGTTCAATAGTTTTTATTTTGTTTTTCTCTCTTTTTTTGTGTGTGTTCCAAATCCATTCATTTATGTATTCCATACAAATTGTATTGAATAAACATGCTACCAACAGTTTTATAATATTGAGATATTTTGAAAACAACTCTCTAAAAAAATCCAATGGATGGAAAACATTCTTAGAAATGTGGCGATTTAAGTTCGAAATTCAAGTAAAAATATTATTTAGCTTGTATGGAAAAATATTTGTGTAACAAAAACTCCCAGACATTCTCCTGGTTATAAAACAGATGGTATTTTTTGAATGTTATGTATTTTTCCTTTTTAATTCAAATAATAATAATAATGCACCACCGTATTGTTGTGTCTTCTTTGATACTGTATTGGTGGTTTGCTATGTTGGTTTGACGTTCGGATACTAGTATCATCTCATGTATTGCGGAGAGATGACATTCGTGAAGACTAGTGTTTCGTCTGTTTTATTTTCTATTACGCTGCTGACGTTGTTAAGTCAGCCTTGGTGGTCAGTCGCCAAAGTCTGTATCTGTTTCGAAGGTTGGGTGTATGGTCATTTGGGTCGAAGGCCTGTGTGTACGACTGGTCATTTGGGTCGAAGGCCTGTGTGTACGACTGGTCATTTAGGTAGAAGGCCTGTGTGTACGACTCAGTCCCGTCTCGGTAAACGGTTTTGTAACACATCAGTTCTAGTATATATATGGACTACTGTCTTCTGGGGTACAATAATTGGTAGGCTTTAATGGCCTGCTAATGTGTGACCCGCTCCTTCTTCTGTACTGCTTCACTGGAAGGTCTGGCTCTGATCATGACTGCTTTGTTGATCAGTCTGTGTTGTGTCATCTGTCTGGCTGTAGTGATTGTCTCTGTGTATGTACTTCTTCTGCACTGCTTCACTGGAAGGTCTGGCTCTGATCATGACTGCTTTGTTGATCAGTCTGTGTTGTGTCATCTGTCTGGCTGTAGTGATTGTCTCTGTGTATGTACTTCTTCCGTACTGCTTCACTGGAAGGTCTGGCTCTGATCATGACTGCTTTGTTGATCAGTCTGTGTTGTGTCGTCTGTCTGGCTGTAGTGATTGTCTCTGTGCATGTACTTCTTCTGTACTGCTTCACTGGAAGGTCTGGCTCTGATCATGACTGCTTTGTTGATCAGTCTGTGTTGTGTCATCTGTCTGGCTGTAGTGATTGTCTCTGTGTATGTACTTCTTCTGCACTGCTTCACTGGAAGGTCTGGTTCTGATCATGACTGCTTTGTTGATCAATTTGTGTTGTGTCGTCTGTCTGGCTGTAGTGATTGTCTCTGTGTATGTACTTCTTCTGTACTGCTTCACTGGAAGGTCTGGCTCTGATCATGACTGCTTTGTTGATCAGTCTGTGTTGTGTCATCTGTCTGGCTGTGGGTGATTGTCTCTGTGTATGTACTTCTTCTGTACTGCTTCACTGGAAGGTCTGGCTCTGATCATGACTGCTTTGTTGATCAGTCTGTGTTGTGTCGTCTGTCTGGCTGTAGTGATTGTCTCTGTGTATGTACTTCTTCCGTACTGCTTCACTGGAAGGTCTGGCTCTGATCATGACTGCTTTGTTGATCAGTCTGTGTTGTGTCATCTGTCTGGCTGTAGTGATTGTCTCTGTGTATGTACTTCTTCTGTACTGCTTCACTGGAAGGTCTGGCTCTGATCATGACTGCTTTGTTTATCAGTCTGTGTTGTGTCATCTGTCTGGCTGTAGTGATTGTCTCTGTATATGTACTTCTTCCGTACTGCTTCACTGGAAGGTCTGGCTCTGATCATGACTGCTTTGTTAATCAGTCTGTGTTGTGTCATCTGTCTGGCTGTAGTGATTGTCTCTGTGTATGTACTTCTTCTGTACTGCTTCACTGGAAGGTCTGGCTCTGATCATGACTGCTTTGTTGATCAGTCTGTGTTGTGTCGTCTGTCTGGCTGTAGTGATTGTCTCTGTGTATGTACTTCTTCTGTACTGCTTCACTTGAAGTTCTGGCTCTGATCATGACTGCTTTGTTGATCAGTCTGTGTTGTGTCATCTGTCTGGCTGTAGTGATTGTCTCTGTGTATGTACTTCTTCTGTACTGCTTCACTGGAAGGTATGGCTCTGATCATGACTGCTTTGTTGATCAGTCTGTGTTGTGTCATCTGTCTGGCTGTAGTGATTGTCTCTGTGTATGTACTTCTTCCGTACTGCTTCACTGGAAGGTCTGGCTCTGATCATGACTGCTTTGTTGATCAGTCTGTGTTGTGTCATCTGTCTGGCTGTAGTGATTGTCTCTGTGTATGTACTTCTTCTGTACTGCTTCACTGGAAGGTCTGGCTCTGATCATGACTGCTTTGTTGATCAGTCTGTGTTGTGTCGTCTGTCTGGCTCTAGTGATTGTCTCTGTGCATGTACTTCTTCTGTACTGCTTCACTGGAAGGTGTGGCTCTGATCATGACTGCTTTGTTGATCAGTCTGTGTTGTGTCGTCTGTCTGGCTGTAGTGATTGTCTCTGTGCATGTACTTCTTCTGTACTGCTTCACTGGAAGGTCTGGCTCTGATCATGACTGCTTTGTTGATCAGCTTGTGTTGTGTCATCTGTCTGGTTCTAGTGATTGTCTCTGTGTATGTACTTCTTCTGTACTGCTTCACTGGAAGGTCTGGCTCTGATCATGACTGCTTTGTTGATCAGTCTGTGTTGTGTCATCTGTCTGGCTGTAGTGATTGTCTCTGTGCATGTACTTCTTCTGTACTGCTTCACTGGAAGGTCTGGCTCTGATCACGACTGCTTTGTTGATCAGTCTGTGTTGTGTCATCTGTCTGGCTGTAGTGATTGTCTCTGTGTATGTACTTCTTCTGTACTGCTTCACTGGAAGGTCTGGCTCTGATCATGACTGCTTTGTTGATCAGTCTGTGTTGTGTCGTCTGTCTGGCTCTAGTGATTGTCTCTGTGCATGTACTTCTTCTGTACTGCTTCACTGGAAGGTCTGGCTCTGATCATGACTGCTTTGTTGATCAGTCTGTGTTGTGTCATCTGTCTGGCTGTGGGTGATTGTCTCTGTGTATGTACTTCTTCTGTACTGCTTCACTGGAAGGTCTGGCTCTGATCATGACTGCTTTGTTGATCAGTCTGTGTTGTGTCGTCTGTCTGGCTGTAGTGATTGTCTCTGTGCATGTACTTCTTCTGTACTGCTTCACTGGAAGGTCTGGCTCTGATCATGACTGCTTTGTTGATCAGTCTGTGTTGTGTCATCTGTCTGGCTGTAGTGATTGTCTCTGTGTATGTACTTCTTCTGTACTGCTTCACTGGAAGGTCTGGCTCTGATCATGACTGCTTTGTTGATCAGTCTGTGTTGTGTCATCTGTCTGGCTGTAGTGATTGTCTCTGTATATGTACTTCTTCTGTACTGCTTCACTGGAAGGTCTGGCTCTGATCATGACTGCTTTGTTGATCAGTCTGTGTTGTGTCATCTGTCTGGCTGTAGTGATTGTCTCTGTGTATGTACTTCTTCTGTACTGCTTCACTGGAAGGTCTGTCTCTGATCATGACTGCTTTGTTGATCAGTCTGTGTTGTGTCGTCTGTCTGGTTCTAGTGATTGTCTCTGTGCATGTACTTCTTCTGTACTGCTTCACTGGAAGGTCTGGCTCTGATCATGACTGCTTTGTTGATCAGTCTGTGTTGTGTCGTCTGTCTGGCTGTAGTGATTGTCTCTGTGCATGTACTTCTTCTGTACTGCTTCACTGGAAGGTCTGACTCTGATCATGACTGCTTTGTTGATCAGTCTGTGTTGTGTCATCTGTCTGGCTGTAGTGATTGTCTCTGTGTATGTACTTCTTCTGTACTGCTTCACTGGAAGGTCTGGCTCTGATCATGACTGCTTTGTTGATCAGTCTGTGTTGTGTCGTCTGTCTGGCTGTAGTGATTGTCTCTGTGCATGTACTTCTTCTGCCTTTAAATTAATAACGACTTGATTCCTTTCTGCCTTCCACTGGCTTAGGCGCTGTGAATTGCTTGTCCTTGTAGAAGAGGCCTGGATGTCTACATTTCCAGTTGTAGCAGTGGTGTGATCAGTGTTGATCCACGTCCGTCTGACTGTGACCACGTTGACGTTAACCTGAAGATTTCATGTCGATATCTCTACATCTGTGTGTTTCAGCAGTTCGACCAATTCAACGGGAAATTCCATTGTTGTATATGACTGTATAGGTAAAATATATAGTTCTAAACGTATAAATCTATTTTTTGCAGCAAAGCATTTTCTATTGTCCATCTTTAGGTAGCGTTTTGTAACAGAAGAAAATCGACTACAGCTTTGTGTATATCCAGTTCGTCCTTTAATTATAAGACATAGGCGGCGAAACATTGATATACTCCCATAACATCCACAAAAACTGTTCCCCTTTATATGCTTTTTTTTTTTTTTTTTTTTTTTTAGTAGAAATAAAAAATAAATAACTCTTAAAAATATATTTAGATTGTTTGTTTATATCTGTATTGTTTTAGTAGATCCAGTTATTAGAGGAGATGTTATACCAGTCACTGGTTTAAGAATTTTACTTGTGATTTGTACATTTTGCATGGGTTTTTTTGTTTGTTTGTTGCAAATATTAATATGTTTAAACTACGCTAAATTATAAACTATAAGGTCTGTAGTATTCTCTTGGTACTCGGGTTTTGTCCATATATAAAACTGAATCCCGAAAAAGAACACAAAAAGAAAGTTTGGTTACTGAATATATGTTTGTCTGTTGTATTTGATGTATTTGTCCTGTATACAAAAATATACATAGCAGAGATAATTAAAGTATATGTCGTTTTCATTAATATACATAGCAGAGATAATTAAAGTATATGTCGTTTTCATTAATATACATAGCAGAGATAATTAAAGTATATGTCGTTTTCATTAATATACATAGCAGAGATAATTAAAGTATATGTCCATAGCAGAGATAATTAATGTATATGTCGTTTTCATTAATATACATAGCAGAGATAATTAAAGTATATGTCGTTTTCATTAATATACATAGCAGAGATAATTAAAGTATATGTCGTTTTCATTAATATACATAGCAGAGATAATTAAAGTATATGTCGTTTTCATTAATATACATAGCAGAGATAATTAAAGTATATGTCCATAGCAGAGATAATTAATGTATATGTCGTTTTCATTAATATACATAGCAGAGATAATTAAAGTATATGTCGTTTTCATTAATATACATAGCAGAGATAATTAAAGTATATGTCCATAGCAGAGATAATTAATGTATATGTCGTTTTCATTAATATACATAGCAGAGATAATTAAAGTATATGTCGTTTTCATTAATATACATAGCAGAGATAATTAAAGTATATGTCGTTTTCATTAATATACATAGCAGAGATAATTAAAGTATATGTCGTTTTCATTAATATACATAGCAGAGATAATTAAAGTATATGTCCATAGCAGAGATAATTAATGTATATGTCGTTTTCATTAATATACATAGCAGAGATAATTAAAGTATATGTCGTTTTCATTAATATACATAGCAGAGATAATTAAAGTATATGTCGTTTTCATTAATATACATAGCAGAGATAATTAATGTATATGTCGTTTTCATTAATATACATAGCAGAGATAATTAAAGTATATGTCGTTTTCATTAATATACATAGCAGAGATAATTAAAGTATATGTCGTTTTCATTAATATACATAGCAGAGATAATTAAAGTATATGTCGTTTTCATTAATATACATAGCAGAGATAATTAAAGTATATGTCCATAGCAGAGATAATTAATGTATATGTCGTTTTCATTAATATACATAGCAGAGATAATTAAAGTATATGTCGTTTTCATTAATATACATAGCAGAGATAATTAAAGTATATGTCCATAGCAGAGATAATTAATGTATATGTCGTTTTCATTAATATACATAGCAGAGATAATTAAAGTATATGTCGTTTTCATTAATATACATAGCAGAGATAATTAAAGTATATGTCGTTTTCATTAATATACATAGCAGAGATAATTAAAGTATATGTCCATAGCAGAGATAATTAATGTATATGTCGTTTTCATTAATATACATAGCAGAGATAATTAAAGTATATGTCGTTTTCATTAATATACATAGCAAAGATAATTAATGTATATGTCGTTTTCATTAATATACATAGCAGAGATAATTAAAGTATATGTCCATAGCAGAGATAATTAATGTATATGTCGTTTTCATTAATATACATAGCAGAGATAATTAAAGTATATGTCGTTTTCATTAATATACATAGCAGAGATAATTAAAGTATATGTCCATAGCAGAGATAATTAATGTATATGTCGTTTTCATTAATATACATAGCAGAGATAATTAAAGTATATGTCCATAGCAGAGATAATTAATGTATATGTCGTTTTCATTAATATACATAGCAGAGATAATTAAAGTATATGTCGTTTTCATTAATATACATAGCAGAGATAATTAAAGTATATGTCGTTTTCATTAATATACATAGCAGAGATAATTAAAGTATATGTCGTTTTCATTAATATACATAGCAGAGATAATTAAAGTATATGTCGTTTTCATTAATATACATAGCAGAGATAATTAATGTATATGTCGTTTTCATTAATATACATAGCAGAGATAATTAAAGTATATGTCGTTTTCATTATTATACAAGAGCATGCATTAGAGTTTGTCGGTATAATGAAGCATAAGAAAATTACAGTATTTGTATATACGTGTTTTAAACCATTTTCAACAACATTTCAGGTACATGTATGTAGTGAATGTGGCCATTTTATTGAAGAAAGAAACTGATAAACTTTATCACAGAACAGTGTTTCTTTTTATGTGTATTAGTATACAAAATTTATCCTTCAACGGTACATTTACAACTATATAGGTATTTAGTTTTATGTTGAAAGTTTTCCTATTTATTCATATTTTTTTTTGTGTGTAAATTGTGTCTTATATCAGTGACAATTACAGATGGGTCGCTTGACCTCAACAACCCAGATTCGACCAATCGATGGGTTATATAAGAAATGTTATAATGTTAGATAATCGTGTAAATAATTCTGACCTTGTTAATTTATTAGGTAATACCTACTGATATAATAGTTGGCTCCAATACAAATACACGATGAATTATTATGTGTATTGGCCCTACAGATCAATCAGTGATTACGGAATGTTGTCAAGGTTCGCTTCAATTATTGTTATATTTATATAGTTTAAAGTCACTATTTCTTTGTTCTATTTGTTCTTTCTTTATTTGATATAAAGAGGGGGGGGGGGGGTCTTTATGGCCGCAACAATTGGAATCGGAGAACACATTTTGGAAAATTCCATTAATTTTTTTTTTAAATGAAGCAGGAATATAAATTAATCAACAAATGGTTTTCAATAAAAACCTATTTAGCATCTAAGCCATTCATTCGTCAGATAAAAAGTTTATCAGATTAACGTTGAACATTGAATTATTTGAAATATGTAAAATAAGAGTTTAACTGTATTAAATAAATGAATAATATGCCCTAGATCACAACAACCAACATATGACCTTTTTAGGGGTTAGACATGGTCACACAGTTATTGTATTCTTATGACGAAACTTTATAAAGAAGTTGAACTTTCTTAACCGATAATTGCCTCTCCCCTGGTCACTGTTAGGTCAAAAAAGCGATGCAGGTGGATTCAGTGTCGGAACAAAAGATGACCACTCGGTCATCAGCGGTCAATCTTGTACCACAAACTTTATATTTTGCATATTTGATTGATAATGACTTTAAAAACACAATTTTTTAAAATGAATGCCGGCGACAAAACCATTAGTTTTACATTACTGGTCACGAGAGATAAAAGGTCAGGAATATTTATCTAAAATATCATATTTTTGATTCCATTTCAGCGGTGATTGTTTTAATTGAGGAGAGACATTTTTTGACTATTGTAGTCAATCAAATGTATTATTGAGAACCCGTGCCAGATGTCGTTTTTTGTAATTTATACGTTCTTGACCAGGGGTTTGTACAACTGATTATAATATTGAGGAAAGGGTCTCATCATTAGGGCGCGTGTCTTTTATTGTCTCTGACCCCATGGCAAAATTAAAAAGAAAAATAAAAAATATTCCGACAGACATCTTTGCAAGTTTTATTATTGTCAATTAGTTAAATGTATTTTTGTGCATTGTGTTGAAAGAAATAATAATATGATTTAGAATTATTTGATATGTCTAAGGGGTGAAGTCAATGAGTCTTTTGTATCTTATTTAGAATGTAACACACACGAAGAGAGATGTCTTAAATAGAAGAAGGTGCACGTGGCGTCGTCTGCTATAGAATGAATAATTTATCATCATAGAAAAAACAAAGCAAAAAATAATTGTGAAGAATTTATAGATAAGAAAAAGTGATCAATTTAAATGATTTCTGAAATCGTAATGCATTATTTTTATATATTTTTTCGGTATAAAAATTACCAGAAAAAACTATTTTTACATGATCCAAGTAATAAACGAGGCTTTTATTTTAAAAAATATTTCAGTTTCTCTTTTTTCCAACCGCAACCCCAAAACTAATAAACACATCAGTGAAATTAAAGAAAAAGAATGTTGGAACCTCATTTTTTTTCACAAATATTTTGAATTTCCCCTTTTTTTCGAGTTGAAAATCACAAAACTTGGGCCATCAAACGAATGAGATACGAACAGAGACCACTTGCATGAAACAGATGTCTGATAGAAATGCCATTTTATATTTAGTTTGTGTGACACGACAAAACAATTGGTTAATCTAATTATATAATTATGGATTGC
Organism: Bathymodiolus brooksi; assembly: GCA_963680875.1. Lineage (NCBI taxonomy): Eukaryota > Metazoa > Mollusca > Bivalvia > Mytilida > Modiolidae > Bathymodiolus > Bathymodiolus brooksi. Next base: position 17,698,389 of record OY804576.1, read on the forward strand.
TCTTCAGCTTTGAACAGTATTGTTATGTGGCCTATGGTTCTATGAAAAGACCATTGCGATGTTTGCGGGTCAGTAACAAAGCATTAATAACCATGAAATTTAATTTGAATTTCTCAATCATTGCAGGACAAATTTAGATTTCCCATCATAACAAGCAATTGGAATATGTTATAATAACGTGTTCTGTATGTCCTCCAGAGACATGGTATAACAACTGCACTTTACATGAACATGTCATCTGGACATGTCAATGAAGCGTACACATTGTACTGGCCGTAATTAATAATAACATCATTACAAAGCCTAAAGACAACAGCTTATTGGCTATTGTCTGTCGTAATAAACAACAAATAATTAGCTTAGCTACCATTATACAGTAAATAAATAAATAAAATTATATTTTTGATATATTACAATTATTTAAATTTCATCTAAATAGTACAAGATTTAATAATATAAAAAATAGGTTTCGTACTCGATGTTTATTCATGAAGTTGAAAAATATTTGATCAGAAAAAGATAATTCAAACGACATTCAAAATTCAGAGACATGAACGCCTTGCTCCTTTCTTCCAACATTTCAGAGACACCTACCGTTTCTATTTATAATTTTATAGATAAAGATAAAATGTAAATTATTCTTCAGTATTTCAATATTTCTCAAGGAAATCTGTCTTTTCAGAAATACTTATGCAAATTCACCATCAACATTTCAGAAAAACCGACCAGTCTACTCTTAACAATATTCTAGAGACACGACCATTTTACTCAATGACAGTATAAACCTGCCTTTCGATATCTCTTAGACAAGACCACTTTTCTATATATATCTTTATTCTCATAAAGCCAATGTATAACAATGGTACAGAGATATAATAATAAAATCAAAATAAGTATAGGTTATTCAATACCTGGTCATAGTATATGAAAAAGTATGCCTTGAGGCGAAGCCGAGATGCATTCTTTTTCATATACTAATGACCAAGTATTGTATAATCAATTTAGCCCATACTTTCTTTGTCGAGTGTCATGATTACCAATTATTACTAATTTAGGCAGTCTAAGCCAGATTAGATTGAATGAGTATCAGCTCAAAAACATTTCCTCCAATTACAATATATGTGGTATATGGAAAATATCCAATAACACAAGACAAAGAAAGTATGGGCTAACAACAACTATTTACAATATTTATACAAATTAGGAGAGAGGTTACAAAGGACTAAGAGAGTGGACGACAAACACCAGTATTAATAACACTTTATGAAATGACAGAGTTTCTTCAATATTGGTTTTCTTTTACTTGACATAAGTTCAGAAAATTGAATAATATTATGTCTTATATATGAAATAATTTGACAGCGACTGCTTACGTTTTTGGTTAAAATAATGACATTCAAAAATATAATGGTATTCATCTCCAATTTGGGATCTATTACATAATTTACATTTACGATTTTCTCTTGGTATGTTATTCCATCGCCCTGTCTCCATGGGAAGTTTATTATTTGTTGTTCTAAATCTGCAAAGCAAAATTGCATCTTTTATTTCTAAATTATTTAAATATTCTTTATATTTAAACTCTGTTTTAAAAGTTTTATAATTTATAGCTTTAGATGAGTTTTGTACTAGAGAATTCCAATTTTGAAGAAACTGATCCTCTAGTCGTTGTTTAATTACACATTTCAAATATTCTATATTGTTAAAATGTTCGGTTTCCCATATATTTGAGAAGCCGCACTCATTAAATATTTGTTTTACAAACAATATCCAACTAAACTGCATATTATGATTTTCATTCAATTGACGACATTTTCTATACAATATATAAGAATACTTTGTTTGTTTATCAACTATAAGTCTTGCCCAGTAAAATACGGTTCTGATTTTAATATCAATATATATAGGATATCGCCCTAGTTCATCATACATCATATAGCTAAGGGTGGCTCAATGAGTTAGGTCGTTGGATCTAACAACTCAAACAAGCCTATCACTAATACGGCGTGGGTTCGCGTCCAGCTTTGTAAATTACAAAAAAGGGTGCACTCGACTTGCAGCCGCAAGTGATAAAGTTTACCAGTTGCTTGTCCAGGGTCGGTGGTTCTCTCCTGGTACTCCGGCTTCCTCCACCACTAAAACTTGTCGCCATGATATAGCTGAAATATTGCTGAAATTGGCGTTAAACACCAAAATTCAAGTTCATTCATTCCATATAGCTAGGCGTTGATGTTTTTAAATTTAAAAGAATCTTGCAATATTTTAGATGTATTTTCTCTAGAATATCATTGTTACTAAAGCCCCACACTTCACAACCATATAACAGGATGAATTTAATCATTTTATCAAATAGATCAAGTAGACATTTTATTGATAGATTATACTACATTCTTCCTATTTTCAAAACTTCATACATAGCTTTTAGTGCTTTATCGGCTAGATGTTTTTTGGTCAAGCTAAAATTTCCTGTTTTAGTAAAAATAATACCAAGGTAGTTGAAATTTTTAACTATCTCAAGATTCAGATTATCATAGCTGAAACTCAAATTTTGTGGTAATCTCCCATTTCCAAAGACCATTACTTTGGTTTTATCTGCATTTACTTTTAATTTCCACGAATTACAATACTCATAAAAAGCGTCCAATTGAGCTTGGAGATCATTTGCTGTCTCAGATAATAATGCGGTGTCATCAGCATATAACAACAGAATAAAAAGTTTAAGGTAAATATCTAAATTGTTTTCTATTTCATCTGAGATAGTTTGTAGTCCTGTAATATTTTCATTTTCTAAAAAAGTGTCAATGTCATTTAAAAATATTTAAAAAGAAAAGGATGCAAGTTTTCCCCTTGTCTTACTCCATTTGCACAATCAAAGTATTCTGACATACAATAATTATATGAGATACATGGTTTTATACTATCATACATATTAATAATAACATTATACATCTTGCCATTGATATTATTTAGCATCATTTTGTAGAAAAGCCTTATCAAAGGCCTTTTCGAAATCTGTAAAGGCGCAAAATAATTTTCTTTTTTTAAGTTTTAGTATTTGGAAAAATGAAAAGAGAGTGAAAATGTTATCTATAGTTGAATAATTTTGACGAAATCCGAATTGGTTTTCTTTTATAAGTCTGTATTCCTCAGAGAAGTTGTTGAGTCTTAAATTCAAAATTGATGTAAATAATTTTCCCAAGCAACTTACAATTGTGATAGGCCTATAGTTCTTGGGTTCATAAATATCGCCTTTATTCTTGTAAATAGGCTTAATTGTACCAATCAACCAATTATGAGGAACTAAGCCCTTATCAAAGATAATGTTAAATAACTTCTCATAAATATAAATCGATTTGATGTCGACTTGATGTATTCGTTTATAATTTCATCCTCTCCACAAGCTTTATCATTCTTCAATTTTGTATTCATTTTAAAATTTCTTTCTTTGAGAAATAGGCGTTTATGTGTTCATTAATTGGTTCATTCTGTAGAATATTAACCTCTGACAAACCGTCGCTACCATCACCAATGTCTCGTGTATTCAAATTTTGACAAAAAATTATTATAAAGTTTATCAATTTCAATATTCGGTTGCTTCTTTCTTTTACCATTGTTCAAAAGTTTCCAAAATTCTTTAGGATTGTTTTTGCTCAAATATTGAATATCTTCTGAAAATTTCGTGCGATAATTTTTATATTTTCTATCCAATGTATGTTTGTAATGTTTTTTAGCGTCAATCATAACTAAGCGATTTTGTGGAGAAGTTAAACGTTTAAAACGTTTCTTAAGTTTTCTGTAGTTTTGACGTGCAAATTTACAGTCTAAATCAAAACAGGGTTTATTTTCTTTTTTAAAAATATTATTTTTGGGGGTTTTTTCTTTAACATTATAAGTTCCTAAAGTTTTTTAACCAGATGTGACAAATATATTACATAAATTATCTATCAATATGTCAACAGTATCTTGTACTACATAGAGTAAGCATCTGTTCTAATTCTAACATTTTTTCAATATCAATATTGTTCTGAAAATCAATTTGTTTTTGGGGGTCCCATCTTTTAGTTTTTATTATATTTTCAACAGTATGGTTCCGAGGATCCACATATTCATTTTGGCTGCATTGTGAAATTTTATCAGAAGAAAAACATATCTTAATAGACGAGTGAACATCTGAATATAGTTTACTAGAATCAAGAATGTCAAAATATTTGAATGATTTCAAAAAAATATGGACTACTATAACTAAATTGGTCTTCTACAGAATAAAACAACATTGTAACATGGATGCAATGGTTTCCTTTAATCTTTTTATGGTTTATATACCAGAATGTAAGCAACAGCGTAGAACTATGAAATAATACACACATATACGAGATATTGCACTTAAATCTGGGTTGTATTGTTCTCAGAGAGCCGTGTAATAATCAACGATCTAGATGTGATATTGCATGGTTACATGCTACAAATCATTTATACCATGGTTTTCCGAGTTAAACGGTTTAACATATCTCACGCTTCGCGTTCGATCGTTTAACCGTTTTTTTTGCGTGAGATATGTTTAACCGTTTAACTCGGAAAACCGTGGTATACACATTACTTATGCATGTTACACCTTTCAAAATTCAAAATAAAAATTAAAGAGTGAAAAGAGGTCGACTCTATCCTTGTCTTAACCTCGTATATACGTAGACTAATGACGCATCCTATACAAAAAAGGTTTCCTGCGTTACATAAACCGACTTAGATGATGGTGAAGGTTAAGAGTAAATTAAATATGACACGGATTCTTCTAATCTTTTAGTGGTACATTAGCATGTATATTACCTTTATAATTACTGGTATAAAAAAGAAGGTAACAGAAAGTTCAAACAATAACATCAAAGGAAATTGATCATTTAAAAAAATACACCTAAAACCGTTCATGTCTATTAAACTGAATGATAACTGTACAGTGTATCCTGCAACACTGATCAATGTGCAATTCTCCTTAAAGTGACACAACAAATACATTTCACCAGTCCTACAAATTACCCAATACCTACTTCAGCATCAATAACAGTACATCTACCTTACGACACTGAAAACTGTACATCTCTCCTACAAAACTGATAACTGTACATCTCTCCTACAAAACTGATAACTGTACATCTCTCCTACAAAACTGATAACTGTACATCTCTCCTACAACACTGATAATTGTACATCTCTCCTACAACACTGATAACTGTACATCTCTCCTACAACACTGAAAACTGTACATCTCTCCTACAACAATGATAACTGTACGTCTCCCTTACAACACTGATAACTGTACATCTCTCCTACATCACTGATAACTGTACGTCTCCCTTACAACACTGATAACAGTACGTCTTTCCTACAACACTGATAACTGTACGTCTTTCCTACAACACTGATAACTGTACATCTCTCCTACAACAATGATAACTTTACATCTCTCCTACAATACTGATAATTGTACATCTCTCCCACAACACTGATAACTGTACATCTCTCCTACAACACTGATAACTGTACATCTCTCCTACAATACTGATAACGGTACGTCTCTCTTACGACACTGATAACTGTACATCTCTCCTACGACACTGATAACTGTACATCTCTCCTACAACACTGATAACTGTACATCTCTCCTACAACACAGATAACTGTACATCTCTCCTACGACACTGATAACTGTACATCTCTCCTACAATACTGATAACTGTACATCTCTCCTACAACAATGATAATTGTACATCTCTCCTACAACACTGATAACTGTACATCTCTCCTACAACAATGATAATTGTACATCTCTCCTACAATACTGATAACTGTACGTCTCTCCTACAACACTAATAACTGTACATATCTCCTACAACACTGATAACTGTACATCTCTCATACAACACTGATAACTGTACATCTCTCCTACAACACTAATAACTGTACATCTCTCCTACAATACTGATAACTGTACATCTCTCCTACAACACTGATAATTCTGCATCTCTACTACAACACTGATAACTGTACGTCTCTCCAACAACACTGATAACTGTACATCTCTCCTATAACACTGATAGCTACGTCTCGCCAACAAAACTGATAACTGTACATCTCTCCTATAACACTGATAACTGTATATCTCTCCTACAACACTGATAATTGTACATCTCTACTACAACACTGATATATGTACATCTCTCCTACAACACTGATAAATGTACGTCTCTCCTACAACACTGATAACGGTACATCATTCCTACAACACTGATAACTGTACATTTCTCCTACAACACTGATAACTGTACGTCTCTCCTACAACTCTGATAACTGTGTACATCTCACTTTCAAAACTGATAATTGTACATCTCTCCTACAACACTGATAACTGTACGTCTCTCCTACAATACTGATAACTGTACATCTCTCCTACAAAACTGATAACTGTACATCTCTCTTACAACACTGATAACTGTACATCTCACCTTCAAAACTGATAACTGTACATCTCTCCTACAACACTGATAACTGTACATCTCTCCTACAACACTGATAATTGTACATCTCTACTACAACACTGATAACTGTACGTCTCTCCAACAACACTGATAACTGTACATCTCTCTTATAACACTGATAACTGTACGTCTCGCCTACAAAACTGATAACTGTACATCTCTCCTATAACACTGATAACTGTACATCTCTCCAACAACACTGATAACTGTACATCTCTCCTACAACACTGATAACTGTACATCTCTACTACAACACTGATAACTGTACATCTCTCCTACAACACTGATAACTGTACATCTCTCCTACAAATCTGATAACTGTACATCACTCCTACGAAACTAATAACTGTACATCTCTCTTACAACACCGATAACTGTACACTTCTCCTACAACACTGATAACTGTACATCTCTCCTACAACACTCATAACTGTACATTTCTCCTACAGCACTGATAATTGTACATCTCTCCTACAACACTGATAACTGTACATCTCACCTTCAAAACTGATAACTGTACATCTCTCCTACAACACTGATAACTGTACGTCTCTCCTACAATACTGATAACTGTACATCTCTCCTACAAATCTGATAACTGTACATCTCTCCTACAACACTGATAACTGTACGTCTCTTCAACAACACTCATAACTGTACATCTCACATTCAAAACTGATAACTGTACATCTCTCCTACAACACTGATAACTGTGCATCTCTCCTACAACACTGATAATTGTACATCTCTCCTACAACACTGATAACTGTACATTTCTCCTACAACACTGATAATTGTACGTCTCTCCTACAACACTGATAACTGTACGTCTCTCCTACAATACTGATAACTGTACGTCACTCCTACAAAATTGATAACTGTACATCTCTTCTACAACACTGATAACTGTACATCTCTCCTACAACACTGATAACTGTACGTTTCTTCAACAACACTGATAACTGTACATCCCACCTTCAAAACTGATAACTGTACATCTCTCCTACAACACTGATAACTGTACGTCTATTCAACAATACTGATAACTGTACATCTCACCTTCAAAACTGATAACTGTACATCTCTACTACAACACTGATATATGTACATATCTCCTACAACACTGATAACTGTACATCTCTTCTACAACACTGATAACTGTGCGTCTCTCCTACAACACTGATAACTGTACGTCTCTCCTACAACACTGATAACTGTACATCTCTCCTACAACACTGATAACTGTACATCTCTACTACAACACTGATAACTGTACATCTCTCCTACAACACGGATAACTGTACATCTCTCCTACAACACTGATAACTGTACATCACTCCTACGAAACTAATAACTGTACATCTCTCTTACAACACCGATAACTGTACAATTCTCCTACAACACTGATAACTGTACATCTCTCCTACAACACTCATAACTGTACATTTCTCCTACAGCACTGATAATTGTACATCTCTCCTACAACACTGATAACTGTACATCTCACCTTCAAAACTGATAACTGTACATCTCTCCTAAAACACTGATAACTGTACGTCTCTCCTACAATACTGATAACTGTACATCTCTCCTACAACACTGATAACTGTACGTCTCTTCAACAACACTCATAACTGTACATCTCACATTCAAAACTGATAATTGTACATCTCTCCTACAACACTGATAACTGTGCATCTCTCCTACAACACTGATAATTGTACGTCTCTCCTACAACACTGATAACTGTACGTCTCTCCTACAATACTGATAACTGTACGTCACTCCTACAAAACTGATAACTGTACATCTCTCCTACAACACTGATAACTGTACATCTCTCCTACAACACTGATAACTGTACGTCTCTCCTACAACACTGATAACTGTACATCTCTCCTACAACACTGATAACTGTACATCTCTCGTACAACGCTGATAATTGTACATCTCTACTTCAACACTGATAACTGTACATCTCTCCTACAACACTGATAACTGTACGTCTCTCCTACAACACTGATAACTGTACATCTCTCCTACAACACTGATAACTGTACATCTCTCCAACAACACTGATAACTGTAAATCTCTCTTACAACATTGATAACTGTACATCTCACCTTCAAAACAGATAACTGTACATCTCTCCTACAACACTGATAACTGTACATGTCTTCTACAACACTAATAACTGTACATCTCTACTACAACACTGATAACTGTACATTTCTCCTACAACACTGATAACTGTACGTCTCTCCTACAACACTCATAACTGTACATCTCACCTTCAAAACTGATAATTGTACATCTCTCCTACAACACTCATAACTGTACGTCTCTCCTACAATACTGATAACTGTACATCTCTCCTACAAAACTGATAACTGTACATCTCTCTTACAACACTGATAACTGTACATCTCACCTTCAAAACTGATAACTGTACATCTCTCCTACAACACTGATAACTGTACATCTCTCTTACAACACTGATAATTGTACATCTCTACTACAACACTGATAACTGTACGTCTCTCCTACAATACTGATAACTGTACATCTCTCCTACAAAACTGATAACTGTACATCTCTCTTACAACACTGATAACTGTACATCTCACCTTCAAAACTGATAACTGTACATCTCTCCTACAACACTGATAACTGTACATCTCTCCTACAACACTGATAATTGTACATCTCTACTACAACACTGATAACTGTACGTCTCTCCAACAACACTGATAACTGTACATCTCTCTTATAACACTGATAACTGTACGTCTCGCCTACAAAACTGATAACTGTACATCTCTCCTATAACACTGATAACTGTACATCTCTCCAACAACACTGATAACTGTACATCTCTACTACAACACTGATAACTGTACATCTCTCCTACAACACTGATAACTGTACATCTCTACTACAACACTGATAACTGTACATCTCTCCTACAACACTGATAACTGTACATCTCTCCTACAAATCTGATAACTGTACATCACTCCTACGAAACTAATAACTGTACATCTCTCTGACAACACCGATAACTGTACACTTCTCCTACAACACTGATAACTGTACATCTCTCCTACAACACTCATAACTGTACATTTCTCCTACAGCACTGATAATTGTACATCTCTCCTACAACACTGATAACTGTACATCTCACCTTCAAAACTGATAACTGTACATCTCTCCTACAACACTGATAACTGTACGTCTCTCCTACAATACTGATAACTGTACGTCTCTCCTACAAATCTGATAACTGTACATCTCTCCTACAACACTGATAACTGTACGTCTCTTCAACAACACTCATAACTGTACATCTCACATTCAAAACTGATAACTGTACATCTCTCCTACAACACTGATAACTGTGCATCTCTCCTACAACACTGATAATTGTACATCTCTCCTACAACACTGATAACTGTACATTTCTCCTACAACACTGATAATTGTACGTCTCTCCTACAACACTGATAACTGTACGTCTCTCCTACAATACTGATAACTGTACGTCACTCCTACAAAATTGATAACTGTACATCTCTTCTACAACACTGATAACTGTACATCTCTCCTACAACACTGATAACTGTACGTCTCTTCAACAACACTGATAACTGTACATCCCACCTTCAAAACTGATAACTGTACATCTCTCCTACAACACTGATAACTGTACGTCTATTCAACAATACTGATAACTGTACATATCACCTTCAAAACTGATAACTGTACATCTCTACTACAACACTGATATATGTACATATCTCCTACAACACTGATAACTGTACATCTCTTCTACAACACTGATAACTGTGCGTCTCTCCTACAACACTGATAACTGTACGTCTCTCCTACAACACTGATAACTGTACATCTCTCCTACAACACTGATAACTGTACATCTCTACTACAACACTGATAACTGTACATCTCTCCTACAACACGGATAACTGTACATCTCTCCTACAACACTGATAACTGTACATCACTCCTACGAAACTAATAACTGTACATCTCTCTTACAACACCGATAACTGTACACTTCTCCTACAACACTGATAACTGTACATCTCTCCTACAACACTCATAACTGTACATTTCTCCTACAGCACTGATAATTGTACATCTCTCCTACAACACTGATAACTGTACATCTCACCTTCAAAACTGATAACTGTACATCTCTCCTACAACACTGATAACTGTACGTCTCTCCTACAATACTGATAACTGTACATCTCTCCTACAACACTGATAACTGTACGTCTCTTCAACAACACTCATAACTGTACATCTCACATTCAAAACTGATAATTGTACATCTCTCCTACAACACTGATAACTGTGCATCTCTCCTACAACACTGATAATTGTACATCTCTCCTACAACACTGATAACTGTACATTTCTTCTACAACACTGATAATTGTACGTCTCTCCTACAACACTGATAACTGTACGTCTCTCCTACAATACTGATAACTGTACGTCACTCCTACAAAACTGATAACTGTACATCTCTCCTACAACACTGATAACTGTACATCTCTCCTACAACACTGATAACTGTACGTCTCTTCAACAACACTGATAACTGTACATCTCTCCTACAACACTGATAACTGTACATCTCTCGTACAACGCTGATAATTGTACATCTCTACTTCAACACTGATAACTGTACATCTCTCCTACAACACTGATAACTGTACGTCTCTCCTACAACACTGATAACTGTACATCTCTCCTACAACACTGATAACTGTACATCTCTCCAACAACACTGATAACTGTAAATCTCTCTTACAACATTGATAACTGTACATCTCACCTTCAAAACAGATAACTGTACATCTCTCCTACAACACTGATAACTGTACATGTCTTCTACAACACTGATAACTGTACATCTCTACTACAACACTGATAACTGTACGTCTCTCCTACAACACTCATAACTGTACATCTCACCTTCAAAACTGATAATTGTACATCTCTCCTACAACACTCATAACTGTACGTCTCTCCTACAATACTGATAACTATACATCTCTCCTACAAAACTGATAACTGTACATCTCTCTTACAACACTGATAACTGTACATCTCACCTTCAAAACTGATAACTGTACATCTCTCCTACAACACTGATAACTGTACATCTCTCCTACAACACTGATAATTGTACATCTCTACTACAACACTGATAACTGTACGTCTCTCCAACAACACTGATAACTGTACATCTCTCCTATAACACTGATAACTGTACGTCTCGCCTACAAAACTGATAACTGTAAATCTCTCCTATAACACTGATAACTGTACATCTCTCCAACAACACTGATAACTGTACATCTCTCCTACAACACTGATAACTGTACATCTCTACTACAACACTGATAACTGTACATCTCTCCTACAACACTGATAACTGTACATCTCTCCTACAACACTGATAACTGTACATCACTCCTACGAAACAAATAACTGTACATCTCTCTTACAACACCGATAACTGTACACTTCTCCTACAACACTGATAACTGTACATCTCTCCTACAACACTCATAACTGTACATTTCTCTTACAGCACTGATAATTGTACATCTCTCCTACAACACTGATAACTGTACATCTCACCTTCAAAACTGATAACTGTACATCTCTCCTACAACACTGATAACTGTACGTCTCTCCTACAATACTGATAACTGTACGTCTCTCCTACAAATCTGATAACTGTACATCTCTCCTACAACACTGATAACTGTACGTCTCTTCAACAACACTCATAACTGTACATCCCACATTCAAAACTGATAACTGTACATCTCTCCTACAACACTGATAACTGTGCATCTCTCCTACAACACTGATAATTGTACATCTCTCCTACAACACTAATAACTGTACATTTCTCCTACAACACTGATAGTTGTACGTCTCTCCTACAACACTGATAACTGTACGTCTCTCCTACAATACTGATAACTGTACATCTCTCCTACAACACTGATAACTGTACATCTCTCCTACAACACTGATAACTGTACGTCTCTTCAACAACACTGATAACTGTACATCTCACCTTCAAAACTGATAACTGTACATCTCTCCTACAACACTGATAACTGTACGTCTATTCAACAACACTGACAACTGTTCATCTCACCTTCAAAACTCATAACTGTACATCTCTACTACAACACTGATACATGTACATATCTCCTTCAACACTGATAACTGTACATCTCTCCAACAACACTGATAACTGTGCGTCTCTCCTACAACACTGATAACTGTACGTCTCTCCTACAACACTGATAACCGTACATCTCTCCTACAACACTGATAACTGTACATCTCTACTACAACACTGATAACTGTACATCTTTACTACAACACCGATAACTGTACATCTCTTCAACAACACTGAAAACTGTACATCTCTCCTACAACACCAATAACGGTACATCTCTCCTACAACACTGATAACTGTTCATCTCTCCTTCAACACTGATAACTGTGCATCTCTCCTACAACACTGATAACTGTACCTCTCTCCTACAACACTGACAACTGTACATCTCTCCTACAACACTGATAACTGTACATCTCCCCGACAACACTGATATATGTACATATCTCCTACAACAATGATAACTGTACATCTCTCCTACAACACTGAAAACTTTACATCTCTCCTACAACACTGAAAACTGTACATCTCTCCTACAACACTGATAACTGTACATCTCTTCTACCACACTGAAAACTGTACATCTCTCCTACAACATTGATAACGGTACATCTCTCCGACAGCACTGATAACTGTACATATCTCCTACAACACTGATAACTGTACATAACTCCTACAATGCTGAAAACTGTACGTCTCTCCTACAGCACTGATAACTGTTCATCTCCCATACAACACTGATAACTGTGCATCTCTCCTACAATATTGATAACTGTACATCTCTCATACAATACTGATAACTGTACATCTCTCCTACAACACTGATAACGGTGCATTTCTCCTACAACACTGATAACTGTGCATCTCTCCTACAATACTGATAACTGTACATCTCTCCTACAACACTGATAACTGTACATCTCCCATACAACACTGATAACTGTGCATATCTCATACACCACTGATAATTGTACATCTCTACTACAGCACTCATAACTGTACATCTCTCCTACAACACTGATAACTGTACAACTCTTCTACAACACTGATAACTGTATATCTCCCCTACAACACTGATAAGTGTACATCTCTCCTAAAATACTGATAACTGTGAATTTCCAATCCAATACTGATAACTGTACATATCCTCTACAACACTGATAACTGTACATCTCTCCTACAACACTGATAACTGTACATCTCTCCTACAACACTGATTACTGTACATCTCGCCTACAACACTGATAACTGTACATATCTCCTACAACACTGATAGCTGTACATATCTCCTACAACACTGATAACTGTACATCTCTCCTACAACACTGATAACTGTACAACTCTCCTACAGCACTGATAACTGTAGATATCTCCTACAACACTGAAAACTGTACATCTCTCCTACAACACTGATAACTGTACATCTTCCCTACAACACTGATAACTGTACATCTCTCCTACAACACTGATAACTGTACGTCTCTCCTACAACTCTGATAACTGTACATCTCTCCTACAACACTGATAACTGTACATCTCACCTTCAAAACTGATAACTGTACATCTTTCCTACAACACTGATAACTGTACATCTCTACTACAACACTGATAACTGTACATATCTCCTACAACACTGATAACTGTACATCTCTCCTACAACACTGATAACTGTACAACTCTCCTACAACACTGAAAACTGTACATCTCTCCTACAACACTGATAACTGTACATCTTCCCTACAACATTGATAACTGTACATCTCTCCTACAACACTGATAACTGTACGTCTCTCCTACAACTCTGATAACTGTACATCTCTCCTACAACACTGATAACTGTACATCTCACCTTCAAAACTGATAACTGTACATCTTTCCTACAACACTGATAACTGTACATCTCTACTACAAAACTGATAACTGTACATATCTCCTACAACACTGATAACTGTACATCTCTCCTACAACACTGATAACTGTACAACTCTCCTACAACACTGAAAACTGTACATCTCTCCTACAACACTGATAACTGTACATCTTCCCTACAACACTGATAACTGTACATCTCTCCTACAACACTGATAACTGTACGTCTCTCCTACAACTCTGATAACTGTACATCTATCCTACAACACTGATAACTGTACATCTCACCTTCAAAACTGATAACTGTACATCTTTCCTACAACACTGATAACTGTACGTCTCTCCTACAACACTGATAACTTTACGTCTCTCCTACAAAACTCATTACTGTACATCTCTCCTACAACATTGATAACTGTACATCTCTGCTACAACATTGATAACTGTGCATCTCTCCTACAACACTGATAACTGTATATCTCACTTTCAAAACTGATAACTGTACATCTCTCCTACAATACTGATAACTGTACATCTCTCCTACAACACTGACAACTGTACATCTCTCCTACAACACTGATAACTGTACATCTCTCCTACAACACTGATAACTGTGCATCTCTCCTATAGCACTGATAATTGTACATCTCTCCTACAACACTGATAACTGTACATCTCTCCTACAACACTGATAACTGTACATCTCTCCTACAACACTGAAAACTGTACATCTCTCCTACAACACTGATAACTGTACATCTTCCCTACAACATTGATAACTGTACATCTCTCCTACAACACTGATAACTGTACGTCTCTCCTACAACTCTGATAACTGTACATCTCTCCTACAACACTGATAACTGTACATCTCACCTTCAAAACTGATAACTGTACATCTTTCCTACAACACTGATAACTGTACATCTCTACTACAAAACTGATAACTGTACATATCTCCTACAACACTGATAACTGTACATCTCTCCTACAACACTGATAACTGTACAACTCTCCTACAACACTGAAAACTGTACATCTCTCCTACAACACTGATAACTGTACATCTTCCCTACAACACTGATAACTGTACATCTCTCCTACAACACTGATAACTGTACGTCTCTCCTACAACTCTGATAACTGTACATCTATCCTACAACACTGATAACTGTACATCTCACCTTCAAAACTGATAACTGTACATCTTTCCTACAACACTGATAACTGTACGTCTCTCCTACAACACTGATAACTTTACGTCTCTCCTACTAAACTCATTACTGTACATCTCTCCTACAACATTGATAACTGTACATCTCTGCTACAACATTGATAACTGTGCATCTCTCCTACAACACTGATAACTGTATATCTCACTTTCAAAACTGATAACTGTACATCTCTCCTACAATACTGATAACTGTACATCTCTCCTACAACACTGACAACTGTACATCTCTCCTACAACACTGATAACTGTACATCTCTCCTACAACACTGATAACTGTGCATCTCTCCTATAGCACTGATAATTGTACATCTCTCCTACAACACTGATAACTGTACATCTCTCCTACAACACTGATAACTGTACATCTCTCCGACAACACTGATAAATGTACGTCTCTCCTACAACACTGACAACTGTACATCTCCCCTACAACACTGAAAACTGTACATCTCTCCTACAACACTGATAACTGTACATCTCCCCTACAACACTGATAAATGTACATCTCTCCTACAACACTGATAACTGTACATATCTACTACAACACTGATAACTGTACATCTCTCCTACAACACTGATAACTGTACATCTCTCCTACAACACTGATAACTGTACATCTCTCCTACAACACTGATAACTGTACATCTCCCCTACAATACTGATAACTGTACATATCTCCTACAATACTGATAACTGTACATCCCTCCTACAACACTGATAACTGTACATCTCTCCTACAACACTAATAACTGTACATCTCTCCTACAACACTGATAACTCTACATCTCTCCTACAACACTGATAATTGTACATCTCTCCTACAACACTGATAACTGTACATCTCTCCTACAACACTGATAACTGTACATCTCTCCTACAACACTGATAACTGTACATCTCTCCTACAACACTGATAACTGTACATATCTCCGACAACACTGATAACTGTACGTCTCTCCTACAACACTGACAACTGTATATCTCCCCTACAACACTGATAATTGTACATCTCTCCTACAACACTGATAACTGTACATCTCTCCTACAACACTGATAACTGTACATATCTCCTACAATACTGATAACTGTACATCTCTCCTACAACACTGATAAATGTACAACTCTCCTACAACACTGATAACTGTACATATCTCTTACAACACTGAAAACTGTACATCTTTCCTACAACACCGATAACTGTATATCTTCCCTACAACACTGATAACTGTACATCTCTCCTACAACACTGATAACTGTACGTCTCTCCTACAACACTTATAACTGTGCATCTCTCCTACATCACTGATAACTGTACATTTCACCTTCAAAACTGATAACTGTACATCTTTCCTACAACACTGATAACTGTACGTCTCTCCTACAACACTGATAACTGTACGTCTCTCCTTCAAAACTGATAACTGTAAATCTCTCCCACAACATTGATAACTGTACATCTCTCCTACAACATTGATAACTGTACATCTCTCCTACAACACTGATAACTGTGCATCTCTCCTACAACACTGACAACTGTACATCTCTCCTACAACACTGATAACTGTGCATCTCTCCTACAACACTGATAACTGTACATCTCACTTTCAAAACTGATAACTGTACATCTCTCCTACAATACTGACAACTGTACATCTCTCCTACAACACTGACAACTGTACATCTCTCCTACAACACTGATAACTGTACATCTCTCCTACAACACTGATAACTGTACATCTCTCCTGCAACACTGATAACTGTACATCTCTCCTACAACACTGAAAACTGTACATCTCTCCTACAACACTGAAAACTGTACATCTCTCCTACAACACTGATAACTGTACATCTCTTCCACAACACTGATAACTGTACATCTCTCCTACAACACTGATAATTGTACATCTCTCCTGCAACACTGATAACTGTACATCTCTCCTACATCACTGATAACTGTACATCTCTCCTACAACACTGATAACTGTACATCTATCCTACAACACTGATAACTGTACATCTCTCCTACAACACTGATAACTGTACATCTGTCCTACAACACTGATAACTGTAAATCTCTCATACAACACTGATAACTGTACATCTCTACTACAACACTGATCACTGTACATCTCTCCTACATCACTGATAACTGTACATCTCTCCTACAACACTGATAACTGTACATCTCTCCTACAACACTGATAACTGTACATCTCTCCTACAACACTGATAACTGTACATCTCTCCTACAACACTGATAACTGTACATCTCTCCTACAACACTGATAACTGTAAATCTCTCATACAACACTGATAACTGTACATTTCTACTACAACACTGATCACTGTGCATCTCTCCTACAACACTGATAACTGTACATCTCACCTACAACACTGATAACTGTAAATCTCTCATACAACACTGATAACTGTACATTTCTACTACAACACTGATCACTGTACATCTCTCCTACAACATTGATAACTGTACACCTCTCCTACAACACTGATAACTGTACATCTCCCCTACAACACTGATAACTGTACATATCTCCTACAACACTGATAACTGTACATCTCTCCTACAACACTGATAACTGTACATCTTTCCTACAGCACTGATAACTGTACATCTCTCCTACAACATTGATAACTGTACATCTCTCCTACAACACCGATAACTGTACATCTCTCCTACAACACTGATAACTGTGCATCTCTCCTACAGCACTGATAACTGGACATCTCTCCTACAACACTGATAATGGT
This sequence comes from Bathymodiolus brooksi, assembly GCA_963680875.1. Classification (NCBI taxonomy): domain Eukaryota; kingdom Metazoa; phylum Mollusca; class Bivalvia; order Mytilida; family Modiolidae; genus Bathymodiolus; species Bathymodiolus brooksi. The sequence continues at coordinate 17,717,029 of OY804576.1, forward strand.
TTCTAGTACCTGGTTGGCCAGATAACTATTCAATTGAATCGGTTTGTTTGATATTAACTTATTTTTGTATTCATGTTGTTTTAGTTTTTCTGACAATAACTTACTTTTATGTTCATGTCGCTTTGGTTTATCTTACATTAACTTATTTTTCCATTCATGGTGTTTTGGTTGTCTGACATTAACTTATTTTTTTATTCATGTCACTTTGGTTGTTTGACATTAACTTATTTTTGCATTCATGTCACTTTGGTTGTCTGACATTAACTTATTTTTGTATTCATGGCACTTTGGTTGTCTGACATTAACTTATTTTTGCATCCATGTCGCTTTGGTTTTTCTGATATTAACTTATTTTTGCTTTATGTCGTTCCGGTTTAGATAAACAATAATTTATTTTTGCATTCATGTCGTTTTGGTTTTTTTATATTAACCTATGTTTGTATTCATGCCGCTTTTGGTTTGTTTGACATAAACTTATGTTTGTATTCCTGTCGCTTTTGGTTTATCTTACAATAACTTGTTTTTACATTTATTTCGTTTTGTTTTATCTGACATTTACTTATTTTTGTATTTATGTTCCTTTGGTTCGTCTGACATTTACTTTTTGTATTCATATTGTATTGGTTTGTTTGATATTAACTTATTTTTGTATTCATGTCTTTTGTTCGTCTGCAGTTAACTTATTTTTGTGTTCATATCGTGTTGGTTTACCTGACATTAACTTATTTTTGTGTTCATGTCGGGTTTTTTTCGGGGTTTTTTTGTCTGCCATTTACTTATTTTTGTTTTATGTCAGTTTGGTTTATTTGACATTAGCTTATTTTTGTGTTTATTTAGTTTTGGTCTATTTTGTATTTCTGTCGGTTTGGTTTGTCTAACATTAACTTGTCTTTTTTATTCATGTTGTTTTTGGTTTTTCTGACATTATACAATTAATGACTTTTCATAAGGTGGACACTGTGATTTATCAACCCCGAGGAAGTGATGTTCACCGAAGCCAACGGCTGAGGTGAACATCACTTCCAAGGGGTTGATAAATCAGTGTCCATCAAAATGAAAAGTCATCAATTGTTTTATTAAATGACACATTCTAAGTGTAATTTTGGGGTGAAAATTGTGAATTGTTGCTGTTTCTTAGACATTTCCATTTATTCTTTTTTATATGTAGCTGCTTCAAACCAACAAATACCAGTTTTTAAAGCTTGACATTTCTAATGTTTCAAAACAATAAAATTGATTAAGAAAAAACGAATACAATTTCAAAATTTTAACAAATAAAATAATCCAATTTATGTTGTAGTTTATGGTAATGTTAGAGCAATTATTGAACACAGGAAATTGCATTTGCGGTCTTTCAAATGCTGCATCATCAACTGTAGCAAAACGTATCTTAACTTTTGGTTCTACTGACGAAGCTGTTTCGTTCAATTTTGTTTACTAACAGTCGTCTGCTGATTACCGAAGTTCGTTAGCAAGACCGCCTCTGATTGGTTGAGGTTCAAAATGTCGGCCAACCAAATTTATCGATATTAATCAGTCTACTGGTTTTCCACTGTTACTATATTTGGGTACGTACTAACTGCAACATGAGATTTATTAACCTCGAGCGCAAAATTGCGCGGTGGACATGTAGTTCTGTTAGAGGAAGCAATGAACCTTCTAAACCAATCAGAATTAAGAAAATTCATAGTCATTTAATAATAACTTATGTTTGTATTCATGTCGTTTTGGTTGTCTGACATTAACTTATGCCTGTATTTATGTCGCTTTGGTTGTCTGACAAACTTATGTTTGTATTCATGTCCTTTTGGTTTGTCTGACATAAACTTATTTTTGTATTATGTCGCTTTGATTTGTCTGACATTAACTTATGTTTGTATTCATGTCGTTTTGGTTGTCTGACATAAACTTATGTTTGTATTCCTGTCGCTTTGGTTTGTCTGACATAAGCTTATTTTTGTCTTCATGTCACTTTGGTTTATCTGACATAAGCTTATTTTTGTCTTCATGTCATTTTGGTTTATTTGACATAAACTTATTTCTATCTTCATGACATTTTGGTTTATTTGACATAAGCTTATTTCTGTCTTCATGTCATTTTGGTTTATTTGACATTAGCTTATTTCTGTCTTCATGTCATTTTGGTTTTTCTGACATAAGCTTATTTTTGTTTTCATGTCGTTTTGGTTTATCTGACATAAACCTATTTTTGCTTTCATGTCGTTTTGGTTTATGACATAAACCTATTTTTGTATTCATGTCGCTTTGGTTTATCTGACATTAACTTATGTTTGTATTCATGTCGCTTTGGTTTGTCTGACATAAGCTTATTTCTGTCTTCATGTCATTTTGGTTTATCTGACATAAGCTTATTTCTGTCTTCATGTCTTTTTGGTTTGTCTGATGATATATTTCTATTCACGCAGTAACTGTTTTTATAGAAATATGTTGATTTATGCCTTTAAAATAAAAGGCATTAAAGGTTTTATCCAAATAAAAGGCGTTTTATTCTAACAGAACCTTTAATACCCTTTTTTTATTTTAACAGAACCTTTAATACCCTTTTTTTATTTTAACAGAACCTTTAATACCCTTTTTTTATTTTAACAGAACCTTTAATACCCTTTTTTTATTTTAACAGAACCTTTAATACCCTTTTTTTATTTTAACAGAACCTTTAATACCCTTTTTTTATTTTAACAGAACCTTTAATACCCTTTTTTTATTTTAACAGAACCTTTAATACCCTTTTTTTATTTTAACAGAACCTTTAATACCCTTTTTTTATTTTAACAGAACCTTTAATACCCTTTTTTATTTGAACAGAACCTTTAATACCCTTTTTTATTTGAACAGAACCTTTTTAAACCACCTTTATATTTGAACAGAACCTTTTTAAACCACCTTTATATTTAGACAGAACCTTTAATACCCTTTTTTATTTGAACAGAACCTTTTTAAACCACCTTTATATTTGAACAGAACCTTTTTAAACCACCTTTATATTTAGACAGAACCTTTAATACCCTTTTTTATTTGAACAGAACCTTTTTAAACCACCTTTATATTTGAACAGAACCTTTTTAAACCACCTTTATATTTAGACAGAACCTTTAATACCCTTTTTTATTTGAACAGAACCTTTTTAAACCACCTTTATATTTGAACAGAACCTTTTTAAACCACCTTTATATTTAGACAGAACCTTTAATACCCTTTTTTATTTGAACAGAACCTTTTTAAACCACCTTTATATTTGAACAGAACCTTTTTAAACCACCTTTTTATTTGAACAGAACCTTTTTAAACCACCTTTATATTTGAACAGAACCTTTTTAAACCACCTTTATATTTAGACAGAACCTTTAATACCCTTTTTTATTTGAACAGAACCTTTTTAAACCACCTTTATATTTGAACAGAACCTTTTTAAACCACCTTTTTATTTGAACAGAACCTTTTTAAACCACCTTTATATTTGAACAGAACCTTTTTAAACCACCTTTATATTTGAACAGAACCTTTTTAAACCACCTTTATATTTGAACAGAACCTTTTTAAACCACCTTTTTATTTGAACAGAACCTTTTTAAACCACCTTTATATTTAGACAGAACCTTTTTAAACCACCTTTATATTTGAACAGAACCTTTTTAAACCACCTTTATATTTGAACAGAACCTTTTTAAACCACCTTTATATTTGAACAGAACCTTTTTAAACCACCTTTATATTTGAACAGAACCTTTTTAAACCACCTTTTTATTTGAACAGAACCTTTTTAAACCACCTTTATATTTGAACAGAACCTTTTTAAACCACCTTTATATTTGAACAGAACCTTTTTAAACCACCTTTTTATTTGGACAGAACCTTTTTAAACCACCTTTATATTTAGACAGAACCTTTTTAAACCACCTTTATATTTAGACAGAACCTTTTTAAACCACCTTTATATTTAGACAGAACCTTTTTAAACCACCTTTATATTTAGACAGAACCTTTTTAAACCACCTTTATATTTAGACAGAACCTTTTTAAACCACCTTTATATTTAGACAGAACCTTTTTAAACCACCTTTATATTTAGACAGAACCTTTTTAAACCACCTTTATATTTAGACAGAACCTTTTTAAACCACCTTTATATTTAGACAGAACCTTTTTAAACCACCTTTATATTTAGACAGAACCTTTTTAAACCACCTTTATATTTGAACAGAACCTTTTTAAACCACCTTTATATTTGAACAGAACCTTTTTAAACCACCTTTATATTTGAACAGAACCTTTTTAAACCACCTTTATATTTAGACAGAACCTTTTTAAACCACCTTTATATTTAGACAGAACCTTTTTAAACCACCTTTATATTTAGACAGAACCTTTTTAAACCACCTTTATATTTAGACAGAACCTTTTTAAACCACCTTTATATTTGAACAGAACCTTTTTAAACCACCTTTATATTTGAACAGAACCTTTTTAAACCACCTTTATATTTGAACAGAACCTTTTTAAACCACCTTTATATTTAGACAGAACCTTTTTAAACCACCTTTATATTTAGACAGAACCTTTTTAAACCACCTTTATATTTAGACAGAACCTTTTTAAACCACCTTTATATTTAGACAGAACCTTTTTAAACCACCTTTATATTTAGACAGAACCTTTTTAAACCACCTTTATATTTAGACAGAACCTTTTTAAACCACCTTTATATTTAGACAGAACCTTTTTAAACCACCTTTATATTTAGACAGAACCTTTTTAAACCACCTTTATATTTGAACAGAACCTTTTTAAACCACCTTTATATTTGAACAGAACCTTTTTAAACCACCTTTATATTTGAACAGAACCTTTTTAAACCACCTTTATATTTAGACAGAACCTTTTTAAACCACCTTTATATTTAGACAGAACCTTTTTAAACCACCTTTATATTTAGACAGAACCTTTTTAAACCACCTTTATATTTAGACAGAACCTTTTTAAACCACCTTTATATTTGAACAGAACCTTTTTAAACCACCTTTATATTTGAACAGAACCTTTTTAAACCACCTTTATATTTAGACAGAACCTTTTTAAACCACCTTTATATTTAGACAGAACCTTTTTAAACCACCTTTATATTTAGACAGAATCTTTTTAAACCACCTTTATATTTAGACAGAACCTTTTTAAACCACCTTTATATTTAGACAGAACCTTTTTAAACCACCTTTATATTTAGACAGAATCTTTTTAAACCACCTTTATATTTAGACAGAACCTTTTTAAACCACCTTTATATTTAGACAGAATCTTTTTAAACCACCTTTATATTTAGACAGAACCTTTTTAAACCACCTTTATATTTGAACAGAACCTTTTTAAACCACCTTTATATTTGAACAGAACCTTTTTAAACCACCTTTATATTTTAACAGAATCTTTTTAAACCACCTTTATATTTGAACAGAACCTTTTTAAACCACCTTTATATTTGAACAGAACCTTTTTAAACCACCTTTATATTTAGACAGAACCTTTTTAAACCACCTTTATATTTTAACAGAACCTTTTTAAACCACCTTTATATTTAGACAGAATCTTTTTAAACCACCTTTATATTTTAACAGAACCTTTTTAAACCACCTTTATATTTGAACAGAACCTTTTTAAACCACCTTTATATTTAGACAGAACCTTTTTAAACCACCTTTATATTTTAACAGAACCTTTTTAAACCACCTTTATATTTGAACAGAACCTTTTTAAACCACCTTTATATTTAGACAGAACCTTTTTAAACCACCTTTATATTTAGACAGAACCTTTTTAAACCACCTTTATATTTGAACAGAACCTTTTTAAACCACCTTTATATTTGAACAGAACCTTTTTAAACCACCTTTATATTTAGACAGAACCTTTTTAAACCACCTTTATATTTTAACAGAACCTTTTTAAACCACCTTTATATTTAGACAGAATCTTTTTAAACCACCTTTATATTTTAACAGAACCTTTTTAAACCACCTTTATATTTGAACAGAACCTTTTTAAACCACCTTTATATTTAGACAGAACCTTTTTAAACCACCTTTATATTTTAACAGAACCTTTTTAAACCACCTTTATATTTGAACAGAACCTTTTTAAACCACCTTTATATTTAGACAGAACCTTTTTAAACCACCTTTATATTTAGACAGAACCTTTTTAAACCACCTTTATATTTGAACAGAACCTTTTTAAACCACCTTTATATTTGAACAGAACCTTTTTAAACCACCTTTATATTTGAACAGAACCTTTTTAAACCACCTTTATATTTTAACAGAACCTTTTTAAACCACCTTTATATTTGAACAGAACCTTTTTAAACCACCTTTATATTTAGACAGAACCTTTTTAAACCACCTTTATATTTAGACAGAACCTTTTTAAACCACCTTTATATTTGAACAGAACCTTTTTAAACCACCTTTATATTTGAACAGAACCTTTTTAAACCACCTTTATATTTAGACAGAACCTTTTTAAACCACCTTTATATTTTAACAGAACCTTTTTAAACCACCTTTATATTTAGACAGAATCTTTTTAAACCACCTTTATATTTTAACAGAACCTTTTTAAACCACCTTTATATTTGAACAGAACCTTTTTAAACCACCTTTATATTTAGACAGAACCTTTTTAAACCACCTTTATATTTTAACAGAACCTTTTTAAACCACCTTTATATTTGAACAGAACCTTTTTAAACCACCTTTATATTTAGACAGAACCTTTTTAAACCACCTTTATATTTAGACAGAACCTTTTTAAACCACCTTTATATTTGAACAGAACCTTTTTAAACCACCTTTATATTTGAACAGAACCTTTTTAAACCACCTTTATATTTGAACAGAACCTTTTTAAACCACCTTTATATTTGAACAGAACCTTTTTAAACCACCTTTATATTTAGACAGAACCTTTTTAAACCACCTTTATATTTGAACAGAACCTTTTTAAACCACCTTTATATTTGAACAGAACCTTTTTAAACCACCTTTATATTTTAACAGAACCTTTTTAAACCACCTTTATATTTTAACAGAACCTTTTTAAACCACCTTTATATTTAGACAGAACCTTTTTAAACCACCTTTTTATTTAGACAGAACCTATTTAAACCACCTTTATATTTAGACAGAATCTTTATTATAGTCTTGTTTTATTTGTATCCTTTAAAATATACGTTTATTTTTATATTGGTGCATTTTGTCGAGGACTTTAATAATTTGTGTGTTTGTAGTTTTTTTACCTGAAAGCATCTTCTATTGATTTAGTGATGGTTTCTAAATCGTGTTTAATAGTCATAAAAGTACTGTTAATTTATTCTAATTTGTCTCTTCGTGAGTTCGTATGAATTCTGACATTATTATTATTATTATTATTATTATTATTATTACAATAAGTTCTTACAATAACTGTTTTTTTTTATATTATTGTAAGAACACTAACATTGTAACTTTAATACAAAAAGGTACGTATGGTAGTTAGATTTACAACTACGTGTGTAATCAGTACATATAACTAACTAAAGTTGTGCGTTCGAATCCCGCTCATGGCGAGGTGTACTCGATACGGCATCATGTGATAAAGTTTGTCAGTGACTTGCTGCAGGTCGGTGATTTTCTCCGATTTCCTCCACCAATAAAAAATACCGTCACGGTATAACTGAAATATAGCTGAATGTGGCGTTAAACACCATAACCCTAACCCTTAATACAGCATTAATAATGATAATAATAATAAAAGACTTCATGTATTCTAAAAGTGTCTACCATTAGTTAATTTGTCTTTAGTAATGTAATTTCGGTGTGTTCGCACTTTAAATTTTTTGATTGATTATTGGTATTTCTGCGTGAGCAGACAGTTATATTTATCGATATTGTTATTTATTCTTTTTTATTTGTTTAAGTTATTGATTCTATTTTTATGGCGTGTGTATTAGTAAGTTTATCAGTGTGTGTGTTTTATTTTAGTGTAGGTGTTGTATAATCCTTTGTCTATAGGAAACAAAGTTCTCTTTTTATTTCACATAAAGTTTAAAAATAAGTATATTACGTTATCGGAAATTGAACCACTTCAAGCCAAGAAGAATGTTTAGTTCTAAACATAACTAAATAATGTATCTAATATTGATACAGGGTAAATATGGCTTGGGCTATTCTCAATTTACCTGTGGACGGAGATTATGTAAGATTTTCAACGCTTTAAACTACAGAGAACAAACAAGGCTAAAAGTTCACCGTTGTTGTTATGCAAGATTTTATAAAGGCTTACGTTTGACCGGACCGATAATTGTGCAAGTATTCCGTAAGACGGTCATTTGACCTCGGTTTATAAAGGCACTAAGGAGATTGGGGTCGCCAGGGTATTAAACTCTGTGTATTCCTTATATAATATTAAATTGCTTAAATCTATGTTACCCAGTTTCAAGATCAAATAAAGAGAATATAAAATGTACTGAGAAATAAGTTAAATAAGATGAGTGTAATAATTTAGTAATTTAAGTCAAACTTGAGTACTAATATTATTTTTTTCTCAAATAAATAGATTTTTTTTCACATCACAGTTTTGTGACAGGTGATCTGAAAATGTGATGAATTTCTCACAATTCTATTCCAAAAGAAATTGTTATATTCCTATATACTAATAACAGTACATTTTCTAAATGTTACAAAAGCACAAATTATACTACTTTAATGTTATGCCATTGAAGAATTTACAGTTAATGTTAAATGACTATTAATTATAGGATTAAGACCTTTGGTTTATCATCTTCTACAATATACAGATGTTACTTGACATCACCATGACAATTAGTAATAACACAAATATGTCATTGTCTTCATCATAATTTATATGTATCTTAATAGCTGTAAATATTCCACAGATGCCACCAAGAGGAGATTATACAATCACTATAAACTGATACTTTACTCCTTTGCTTTTGTGGACTGACTGTGGCAATATTTCTGTTACTTTGGGAGTGGATAACAAATGCTACTGAACAACAAAAATTATATATAGAATATTTTACTGGAGTATAAAACATAACAATATGATCCAATGGTCAAATTTGCACCAATTTTTTGAGTTTTTTTTTTAAATCAGTAAGTTACATTCATAAAAAATCTAAATTCTTTAAACTACTATTACTCTATGAAACATGCAAACATACTAAACAAGAATTATGCTTAATTATGAATAAAATTATTTCATGAAAAAAAAATAAAGTCAAACTTTAAGTAGCACTTTAGGTTCTACAGGAAAACAGTTAAAATAATCCAATTATTTAAAAATTTTATTAAACAAAATATTTTAGCAATTTATTCTTTGTTTTAACTAAATGTTGATAACTTTAAATTTTCGGCAAATATAACAACAAAATAAACAAAATTACAATGGCAGGAACTAAAAAAATATTTACGACAAAAAAATGAGAGATTACATCCCTTAAACAAACAAAAAATTAAAATGAAACATATAAACACACACGCACGCCTTGCGTTTCATAATAAATAACATTCAATCTGATATAGCACTAATACGGAGCACATTTATACACATCCAGAGGGTTTTGTTCGTTCCTCCTGAGGTACATGATGACGACAGAGGTAGTCATGAATAGAGGCTGTCAATGAACAGATGTAGTCAATGAACAGAGGTAGTCAACTTATAATAAAGAGGTAGTCATTTGCTCACTTTCATCACAAATAATCCACTAATTTATAAACGGTTGTATAACATATAATGTAATTTAGCAGTTTCATTTTTTAATATTGCAACTTGTGCTCTGAGTTTTAAGTTTTCTTGTTCTAAAAATGCTGCTCTCATTGCTATTTCTTCCTCTTTTTCTCTCCGTGAATCTCGAGATCGTTTTGCCGCTTCGTTATTTTTTCTTCTTCGTTCCCAATAAGAATCGTCTTTTTTATCTTCTGGCACTGGGTTAGTGGATTTTTTACATTCTCTATTATCCGGTCGGCCTTCCGCTCGTCTTTTACGTTGTAATAAATGTGATGTCAACGGCGTTAGCGGAAAAGTTGGAACGGCGGTGTCAAACATTGACGACATCCCTGGCGCAGATGGGATAGATGGCAATGGTGACACTGGTGTCGCCATATTAAATGCTGTAAAAGGGTCCATGGGGTACATTTTAAAAGGTCTATGTACATTTGTTTTATCTGATGATGATTGTTCACTATCACTGTTTATAGATCCATTCCTTCGTGTAATAATGGATTCCGGCATTTCCTGGAGGGATTTCTCACTATTTTCTTCCGATTTGATTGAAGACACAGGGGACGATCGTGCAGATCCATGATCACTTGGTGTTCTGACATACACATTGCTCTCAGAACTCGGTTTCGACAGATCCAGAGCGGTCTCAGCCATACCGCACACTACTACAAAATAAAAAATACAACCATATTACACCAAATGCCCTTTTACTATTTACTATTTACTATTTCAGATAAATATTTATAATACATAAATCATTTCATATTTATTTTTTTAAGTGTTCTAAAACATTTTTAAAGCAAATTACATTAAAATAATTTTCTTATGTCCAATATTTTAAAAATTTTAAATAATTAAAAAAATTAATAAATTAATTAAAAAACAAAAACAAAACTTACAAAAAACGTGCGGATTCCGTAGTGTAAGTTATGGTATAATGAAAGTCCGTTATGTGCTAAGGCCAGATGACCATTGAAAATTGACTAACCAATGACCATCGCTTATACGGTTGTTTGCAATCGGTGAACTCGCAATGACCCTCTTGCACAATAACTACATAAAGTTCTGCGCATGTGACGTGTATGACCTATATAATCTATTATTGCTTCAAGGAAAAAACTGACCATTAGATCATACTGGACAATACTATTTATACATATATTATGTAAGAAAATTTTAGTTGTGTATTCCATGTTTACCTGTTAAGTAAGTACACAGGTAATTGGAAAATTTACAGTTATGATCAGTTATAGGGCCATCGCTGGCATTTTAGCGGAAGTTATTTTAGAAAGGTCAGGTTGACCAGCTACATAGTTTGGCCATAGTTCACAGTCAGTTTGAATTATGATTCATTATCTAAAGAGAAACATAAACAAAATTGTATGATTTATAGCAAGGCTGTTCCTCGTTATAAATGCGCAACAAATACACAGATGTAACTCAAACAAAATCGAAAAAATTACAGATCTCTTATTTCAATAAACAATAATGGCATGTCTAATAAAAAAAAATATACATCTTTTGTATAATAACACTTTAAACAGAAGTATTTTATTACATGACTAAATACTATTTAAACTTTAAAAAATTCACTCAAGAAACATAATATTATAATATTTAAAACATACTTTTTTGCCAATTTAAATTAAGACCCTTTTTTGTTTAATTTTCACCAAATTATTTTTTTACGGCTTACTATGAGAGTCAATATCTTATCTTTCAAAGCTAAATTCTGGTCTATAAAAACCATAATAAAAATACTGATGGAAGTACCGAAAATGAAAAAAAATAATTGCAAACTTACTGAAATAAAGGCCACTGCAATTCAATCAAATATTTTGCGAAAATAGAATGTCATAAAAATAGTGTTATCTTCAAATATATTTTAATATATGCAAATTCAATTCTGCAACAGTTTACTGGTATTTATTTGCTTAAGATATGAAATTTTCCGAGTTATATTATTTTAAAAAAGCACAAAAAATACTTACTACTTACAATATGATGTGACTGGTGTCTTGTATGATTATGACCTAAGTATTGACCAGTTCTCCCGGACATAATATGTCCTGTTGTAGGATTATTATGAAAATCTGATTATATTTTTCGTCATCGTTTGTTTTTAAGTTGATAACAGTCGATTATAATTAAAATATTTCCGGTAAATTATAATAATAGGTCTTAGAACCTAATTAAAACAGACAGTTCACAAGTTCAAATGCTGATGATTAATTTCACAGGTTTATCGTCAAAATAAGAAAAGGAAGAAATGAACATATGGCATTTTGCGTTTCAAAATCGCATTTTTTAGAAATAAAACATTAAAAAAAGTCTGCAGACATTTCCAAAACAATTGATACTATAAGACTGCTTTATAACTCGTCATTATTTAACAAGTTCTTGCTACCATAGGAACTTGAATACCTACCCCCCCCCCCCCCCCCCCCCCCCTCCTTTTTTTTTCTGTACGACAATGTTCTGAACTGCATCAATTCGCACAAAATATCGTCTTCTGTTTTCTCTAAATACACCTGTTAAAATAATGCAGTTGAAGAATATTTCTGTTTTTATTATTTATTCGTGGTTCGTGTGAAAACATATTTCAAAATAGTTGAAGATAGGAAAATTGTCCAATAAAAATACTTGAAAGTATGTCTTCAAAATTATGAAATATTTTCTTAGTAAGTAACCATAACTCCCTGAAAATAACATATATAAATTTTAGATCCTATGAAAGAATGCTTTCAAATGTTTTAATTGGGTTTCAATCTATATGTATTTCAGGGGCATATAAGACCTTTTTCAATGTCGGCAATTTGCTTGCCAGTCTGAGACATGGGAAAACAGTTGTTTGCTATGCTAGAAAAATCATGACAAGTTATAGTTAATCATGATCAGTCATAGTTACCGCAAAAAATATCAACACCACAGTTGGAGCGATTGAGTGAGTGATTGTTGTTTAACGCCAACTCAGCAATTTTGCAGCTATACCATTGCGAAATCAAGTTAATTTTCAATGAAATGACGATGAGGTCCGCCTTGTACTAGATCAATACGCTTAGTTGGATTTTTATAGTGCTATTATCCCGATTCCGAACCAACCAGTATTTGCTTTTTCTCCTTTATGCTGTGTGCATAGCGGAGAAGCAACAACTATCAATTTTATAGTCTTTGATTTGACCCGATCGTGGCTCTACCCCACTATCTGCCGCACTGGAGGCGAGCACGCTAACCATTACACCACCACGATCTACCACTTTGGAGGCGAGCACGCTAACCATTACACCACCACGATCTACCACATTGGAGGCGAGCACGCTAACCATTACACCACCACGATCTACCACACTGGAGGCGAGCACGCTAACCATTACACCACCACGATATACCACACTCTAGGTGAGCACGCTAACTATTACACCACCACGATATACCACACTGGAGGCGAGCACGCTAACCATTACACCACCACAATCTACCACACTGGAGGCGAGCACACTAACCATTACACCACCACGATCTACCACTTTGGAGGCGAGCACGCTAACCATTACACCACCACGATCTACCACATTGGAGGCGAGCACGCTAACCATTACACCACCACGATCTACCACACTGGAGGCGAGCACGCTAACCATTACACCACCACGATCTACCACACTGGAGGCGAGCACGCTAACCATTACACCACCACGATCTACCACACTGGAGGCGAGCACGCTAACCATTACACCACCACGATCTACCACGCTCGAGGTGAGCACGCTAACCACTACACCACCACGATCTACCACACTGGAGGCGAGAACGCTAACCATTACACCACCACGATCTACCACACTGGAGGCGATCACGCTAACCATTACACCACCACGATCTACCACACTGGAGGCGAGCACGCTAACCATTACACCACCACGATCTACCACACTGGAGGCGAGCACGCTAACCATTACACCACCACGATCTACCACACTCGAGGCGAGCACGCTAACCATTACACCACCACGATATACCACACTGGAGGCGAGCACGCTAACCATTACACCACCACGATCTACCACACTGGAGGCGAGCACACTAACCATTACACCACCACGATCTACCACACTCGAGGCGAGCACGCTAACTATTACACCACCACGATCTACCACACTGGAGGCGAGCACGCTAACCATTACACCACCACGATCTACCACACTCGAGGCGAGCACGCTAACCATTACACCACCACGATATACCATACTGGAGGCGAGCACGCTAACCATTACACCACCACGATCTACCACACTGGAGGCGAGCACGCTAACCATTACACCACCACGATCTACCACACTGGAGGCGATCACGCTAACCATTACACCACCACGATATACCACACTGGAGGCGAGCACGCTAACCATTACACCACCACGATCTACCACACTCGAGGCGAGCACGCTAACCATTACACCACCACGATCTACCACACTCGAGGCGAGCACGCTAACCATTACACCACCACGATCTACCACACTCGAGGCGAGCACGCTAACCATTACACCACCACGATATACCACACTGGAGGCGAGCACGCTAACCATTACACCACCACGATCTACCACACTCGAGGCGAGCACGCTAACCATTACACCACCACGATCTACCACACTGGAGGCGAGCACGCTAACCATTACACCACCACGATCTACCACACTCGAGGCGAGCACGCTAACCATTACACCACCACGATCTACCACACTCGAGGCGAGCACGCTAACCATTACACCACCACGATCTACCACACTCGAGGCGAGCACGCTAACCATTACACCACCACGATCTACCACACTCGAGGCGAGCACGCTAACCATTACACCACCACGATCTACCACACTGGAGGCGAGCACGCTAACCATTACACCACCACGATCTACCACACTCAAGGCGAGCACGCTAACCATTACACCACCACGATCTACCACACTCGAGGCGAGCACGCTAACCATTACACCACCACGATCTACCACACTCGAGGCGAGCACGCTAACCATTACACCACCACGATCTACCACACTGGAGGCGAGCACGCTAACCATTACACCACCACGATCTACCACACTGGAGGCGAGCACGCTAACCATTACACCACCACGATATACCACACTGGAGGCGATCACGCTAACCATTACACCACCACGATCTACCACACTGGAGGCCAGCACGCTAACCATTACACCACCACGATATACCACACTGGAGGCGAGCACGCTAACCATTACACCACCACGATCTACCACACTGGAGGCGAGCACGCTAACCACTACACCACCACGATCTACCACACTCGAGGCGAGCACGCTAACCATTACACCACCACGATCTACCACACTCAAGGCGAGCACGCTAACCATTACACCACCACGATCTACCACACTGGAGGCGAGCACGCTAACCATTACACCACCACGATCTACCACACTCGAGGCGAGCACGCTAACCATTACACCACCACGATCTACCACACTCAAGGCGAGCACGCTAACCATTACACCACCACGATCTACCACACTGGAGGCGAGCACGCTAACCACTACACCACCACGATCTACCACACTCGAGGCGATCACGCTAACCATTACACCACCACGATCTACCACACTGGAGGCGAGCACGCTAACTATTACACCACCACGATCTACCACACTGGAGGCGATCACGCTAACCATTACACCACCACGATCTACCACACTCAAGGCGAGCACGCTAACCATTACACCACCACGATCTACCACACTGGAGGCGATCACGCTAACCATTACACCACCACGATCTACCACACTCGAGGCGAGCACGCTAACCATTACACCACCACGATATACCACACTCGAGGCGAGCACGCTAACCATTACACCACCACGATCTACCACACTGGAGGCGATCACGCTAACCATTACACCACCACGATCTACCACACTCAAGGTGAGCACGCTAACCATTACACCACCACGATCTACCACACTCGAGGCGAGCACGCTAACTATTACACCACCACGATCTACCACACTCGAGGTGAGCACGCTAACCATTACACCACCACGATCTACCACACTGGAGGCGAGCACGCTAACCATTACACCACCACGATCTACCACACTGGAGGAGAGCACGCTAACCATTACACCACCACGATCTACCACACTGGAGGCGATCACGCTAACCATTAGACCACCACGATATACCACACTCGAGGCGAGCACGCTAACCATTACACCACCACGATCTACCACACTGGAGGCGAGCACGCTAACCACTACACCACCACGATCTACCACACTGGAGGCGAGCACGCTAACTATTACACCACCACGATCTACCACACTGGAGGCGAGCACGCTAACCATTACACCACCACGATCTACCACACTCGAGGCGAGCACGCTAACCATTACACCACCACGATCTACCACACTGGAGGTGAGCACGCTAACCATTACACCACCACGATCTACCACACTCAAGGCGAGCACGCTAACCACTACACCACCACGATCTACCACACTGGAGGCGAGCACGCTAACTATTACACCACCACGATCTACCACACTGGAGGCGAGCACGCTAACCATTACACCACCACGATCTACCACACTCGAGACGAGCACGCTAACCATTACACCACCACGATCTACCACACTGGAGGTGAGCACGCTAACCATTACACCACCACGATCTACCACACTCAAGGCGAGCACGCTAACCATTACACCACCACGATCTACCACGCTCGAGGTGAGCACGCTAACCATTACACCACCACGATCTACCACACTCGAGGCGAGCACGCTAACCATTACACCACCACGATCTACCACACTGGAGGCGAGCACGCTAACCACTACACCACCACGATCTACCACACTCGAGGCGAGCACGCTAACCATTACACCACCACGATCTACCACACTCGAGGCGAGCACGCTAACCATTACACCACCACGATCTACCACACTGGAGGCGAGCACGCTAACCATTACACCACCACGATCTACCACACTCGAGGCGAGCACGCTAACTATTACACCACCACGATCTACCACACTCGAGGCGAGCACGCTAACCATTACACCACCACGATCTACCACACTCGAGGCGAGCATGCTAACCATTACACCACCACGATCTACCACACTCGAGGTGAGCACGCTAACCATTACACCACCACGATCTACCACACTCGAGGCGAGCACGCTAACCATTACACCACCACGATATACCACACTGGAGGCGAGCACACTAACCATTACACCACCACGATCTACCACACTGGAGGCGAGCACGCTAACCATTACACCACCACGATCTACCACACTGGAGGCGAGCACGCTAACCATTACACCACCACGATCTACCACACTCGAGGCGAGCACGCTAACCACTACACCACCACGATCTACCACACTCGAGGCGAGCACGCTAACCATTTCACCACCACGATCTACCACACTGGAGGAGAGCACGCTAACCATTACACCACCACGATCTACCACACTGGAGGCGATCACGCTAACCATTACACCACCACGATATACCACACTCGAGGCGAGCACGCTAACCATTACACCACCACGATCTACCACACTCGAGGCGAGCACGCTAACCATTACACCACCACGATATACCACACTCGAGGCGAGCACGCTAACCATTACACCACCACGATATACCACACTCGAGGCGAGCACGCTAACCATTACACCACCACGATCTACCACACTCGAGGCGAGCACGCTAACCATTACACCACCACGATATACCACACTCGAGGCGAGCACGCTAACCATTACACCACCACGATATACCACACTGGAGGCGATCACGCTAACCATTACACCACCACGATCTACCACACTCGAGGCGAGCACGCTAACCATTACACCACCACGATCTACCACACTGGAGGCGAGCACGCTAACCATTACACCACCACGATATACCACACTGGAGGCGAGCACGCTAACCATTACACCACCACGATCTACCACACTCGAGGCGAGCACGCTAACCATTACACCACCACGATCTACCACACTCGAGGCGAGCACGCTAACCATTACACCACCACGATATACCACACTCGAGGCGAGCACGCTAACCATTACACCACCACGATATACCACACTCGAGGCGAGCACGCTAACCATTACACCACCACGATCTACCACACTCGAGGCGAGCACGCTAACCATTACACCATCACGATCTACCACGCTCGAGGTGAGCACGCTAACCACTACACCACCACGATCTACCACACTGGAGGCGAGAACGCTAACCATTACACCACCACGATCTACCACGCTCGAGGTGAGCACGCTAACCACTACACCACCACGATCTACCACACTGGAGGCGAGAACGCTAACCATTACACCACCACGATCTACCACACTGGAGGCGATCACGCTAACCATTACACCACCACGATCTACCACACTGGAGGCGAGCACGCTAACCATTACACCACCACGATCTACCACACTGGAGGCGAGCACGCTAACCATTACACCACCACGATCTACCACACTCGAGGCGAGCACGCTAACCATTACACCACCACGATATACCACACTGGAGGCGAGCACGCTAACCATTACACCACCACGATCTACCACACTGGAGGCGAGCACACTAACCATTACACCACCACGATCTACCACACTCGAGGCGAGCACGCTAACTATTACACCACCACGATCTACCACACTGGAGGCGAGCACGCTAACCATTACACCACCACGATCTACCACACTCGAGGCGAGCACGCTAACCATTACACCACCACGATATACCATACTGGAGGCGAGCACGCTAACCATTACACCACCACGATCTACCACACTGGAGGCGAGCACGCTAACCATTACACCACCACGATCTACCACACTGGAGGCGATCACGCTAACCATTACACCACCACGATATACCACACTGGAGGCGAGCACGCTAACCATTACACCACCACGATCTACCACACTCGAGGCGAGCACGCTAACCATTACACCACCACGATCTACCACACTCGAGGCGAGCACGCTAACCATTACACCACCACGATCTACCACACTCGAGGCGAGCACGCTAACCATTACACCACCACGATATACCACACTGGAGGCGAGCACGCTAACCATTACACCACCACGATCTACCACACTCGAGGCGAGCACGCTAACCATTACACCACCACGATCTACCACACTGGAGGCGAGCACGCTAACCATTACACCACCACGATCTACCACACTCGAGGCGAGCACGCTAACCATTACACCACCACGATCTACCACACTCGAGGCGAGCACGCTAACCATTACACCACCACGATCTACCACACTCGAGGCGAGCACGCTAACCATTACACCACCACGATCTACCACACTCGAGGCGAGCACGCTAACCATTACACCACCACGATCTACCACACTGGAGGCGAGCACGCTAACCATTACACCACCACGATCTACCACACTCAAGGCGAGCACGCTAACCATTACACCACCACGATCTACCACACTCGAGGCGAGCACGCTAACCATTACACCACCACGATCTACCACACTCGAGGCGAGCACGCTAACCATTACACCACCACGATCTACCACACTGGAGGCGAGCACGCTAACCATTACACCACCACGATCTACCACACTGGAGGCGAGCACGCTAACCATTACACCACCACGATATACCACACTGGAGGCGATCACGCTAACCATTACACCACCACGATCTACCACACTGGAGGCCAGCACGCTAACCATTACACCACCACGATATACCACACTGGAGGCGAGCACGCTAACCATTACACCACCACGATCTACCACACTGGAGGCGAGCACGCTAACCACTACACCACCACGATCTACCACACTCGAGGCGAGCACGCTAACCATTACACCACCACGATCTACCACACTCAAGGCGAGCACGCTAACCATTACACCACCACGATCTACCACACTGGAGGCGAGCACGCTAACCATTACACCACCACGATCTACCACACTCGAGGCGAGCACGCTAACCATTACACCACCACGATCTACCACACTCAAGGCGAGCACGCTAACCATTACACCACCATGATCTACCACACTGGAGGCGAGCACGCTAACCACTACACCACCACGATCTACCACACTCGAGGCGATCACGCTAACCATTACACCACCACGATCTACCACACTGGAGGCGAGCACGCTAACTATTACACCACCACGATCTACCACACTGGAGGCGATCACGCTAACCATTACACCACCACGATCTACCACACTCAAGGCGAGCACGCTAACCATTACACCACCACGATCTACCACACTGGAGGCGATCACGCTAACCATTACACCACCACGATCTACCACACTCGAGGCGAGCACGCTAACCATTACACCACCACGATATACCACACTCGAGGCGAGCACGCTAACCATTACACCACCACGATCTACCACACTGGAGGCGATCACGCTAACCATTACACCACCACGATCTACCACACTCAAGGTGAGCACGCTAACCATTACACCACCACGATCTACCACACTCGAGGCGAGCACGCTAACTATTACACCACCACGATCTACCACACTCGAGGTGAGCACGCTAACCATTACACCACCACGATCTACCACACTGGAGGCGAGCACGCTAACCATTACACCACCACGATCTACCACACTGGAGGAGAGCACGCTAACCATTACACCACCACGATCTACCACACTGGAGGCGATCACGCTAACCATTAGACCACCACGATATACCACACTCGAGGCGAGCACGCTAACCATTACACCACCACGATCTACCACACTGGAGGCGAGCACGCTAACCACTACACCACCACGATCTACCACACTGGAGGCGAGCACGCTAACTATTACACCACCACGATCTACCACACTGGAGGCGAGCACGCTAACCATTACACCACCACGATCTACCACACTCGAGGCGAGCACGCTAACCATTACACCACCACGATCTACCACACTGGAGGTGAGCACGCTAACCATTACACCACCACGATCTACCACACTCAAGGCGAGCACGCTAACCACTACACCACCACGATCTACCACACTGGAGGCGAGCACGCTAACTATTACACCACCACGATCTACCACACTGGAGGCGAGCACGCTAACCATTACACCACCACGATCTACCACACTCGAGACGAGCACGCTAACCATTACACCACCACGATCTACCACACTGGAGGTGAGCACGCTAACCATTACACCACCACGATCTACCACACTCAAGGCGAGCACGCTAACCATTACACCACCACGATCTACCACGCTCGAGGTGAGCACGCTAACCATTACACCACCACGATCTACCACACTCGAGGCGAGCACGCTAACCATTACACCACCACGATCTACCACACTGGAGGCGAGCACGCTAACCACTACACCACCACGATCTACCACACTCGAGGCGAGCACGCTAACCATTACACCACCACGATCTACCACACTCGAGGCGAGCACGCTAACCATTACACCACCACGATCTACCACACTGGAGGCGAGCACGCTAACCATTACACCACCACGATCTACCACACTCGAGGCGAGCACGCTAACTATTACACCACCACGATCTACCACACTCGAGGCGAGCACGCTAACCATTACACCACCACGATCTACCACACTCGAGGCGAGCATGCTAACCATTACACCACCACGATCTACCACACTCGAGGTGAGCACGCTAACCATTACACCACCACGATCTACCACACTCGAGGCGAGCACGCTAACCATTACACCACCACGATATACCACACTGGAGGCGAGCACACTAACCATTACACCACCACGATCTACCACACTGGAGGCGAGCACGCTAACCATTACACCACCACGATCTACCACACTGGAGGCGAGCACGCTAACCATTACACCACCACGATCTACCACACTCGAGGCGAGCACGCTAACCACTACACCACCACGATCTACCACACTCGAGGCGAGCACGCTAACCATTTCACCACCACGATCTACCACACTGGAGGAGAGCACGCTAACCATTACACCACCACGATCTACCACACTGGAGGCGATCACGCTAACCATTACACCACCACGATATACCACACTCGAGGCGAGCACGCTAACCATTACACCACCACGATCTACCACACTCGAGGCGAGCACGCTAACCATTACACCACCACGATATACCACACTCGAGGCGAGCACGCTAACCATTACACCACCACGATATACCACACTCGAGGCGAGCACGCTAACCATTACACCACCACGATCTACCACACTCGAGGCGAGCACGCTAACCATTACACCACCACGATATACCACACTCGAGGCGAGCACGCTAACCATTACACCACCACGATATACCACACTGGAGGCGATCACGCTAACCATTACACCACCACGATCTACCACACTCGAGGCGAGCACGCTAACCATTACACCACCACGATCTACCACACTGGAGGCGAGCACGCTAACCATTACACCACCACGATATACCACACTGGAGGCGAGCACGCTAACCATTACACCACCACGATCTACCACACTCGAGGCGAGCACGCTAACCATTACACCACCACGATCTACCACACTCGAGGCGAGCACGCTAACCATTACACCACCACGATATACCACACTCGAGGCGAGCACGCTAACCATTACACCACCACGATATACCACACTCGAGGCGAGCACGCTAACCATTACACCACCACGATCTACCACACTCGAGGCGAGCACGCTAACCATTACACCATCACGACCTACCACACTGGAGGCGAGCACCCTAACCATTACACCACCACGATCTACCACACTCGAGGCGAGCACGCTAACCATTACACCATCACGACCTACCACACTGGAGGCGAGCACCCTAACCATTACACCACCGATGTGGTTCACGGCAGCTGGATAACAACCATTGTTTTCTATACGAAGACATCACATGGTTTACCCTTTCAATCTAAAAAGAGTTAAATTTGCCAGCAAATATAAAAACAACGGTCTGATGTGTGTGCCTTGAACTATAAAATTTAGTTTTCCTGCCATTTCCAAATTATGACCATCCACCACCCCACCCCCATTATTCCCGGGATTATTACACACACATGCCAACACACAATTTAAAATCGTCTACCATGTGAAATAGGTTGTGCAGCTAAAAAAGAATGGAAAGTAGTTTCCGGCTCGAAACAAAATCGCAGCAACAGACGTTGTGATCTTAGATCAAACTTGTAATCTGTTCCCGAGACATCTCAATCCTATCACATTTACACTGGGTATTGTCTTAGTTAAACAAAAAATATATAAATGTCGGTAAAAGTTGTACAAAAAATCTAGAAGTTTACGAACACCAGTTGTTGTGAGTTTGAATTCAATGCCACATGGTGATTACGAAATACTGATTAAATCTGAGCATCAGTAATTTCTCTATCTGATTAATACCATGTTATCTGTGGTAACCTATTAACAAATGACGCAAGTTTAATGAAGAGGAATGCCCCCGGGATGTAAAACTAATACAGCACCATTTTATCTTGATGGTCGTTCACATGTCATTTAAATCTTACATAACGACGTTTATCAGGATCTTCATATAAATTATAACAAAGGTTAAATCAGAGAAAACCATTCTATGTAAAGTCATTAACAAAGTAGAATAGTATATTGACTATGGCAATTCTGCTCAAACCTTTCAGACCCTACTTTCAGAAAAGCAGAATGTTCGTATACGTCAATTACTGTTCAGAATATTTACAACTTTTTCAGAATGTCTATTATATAGCTTAACAGAGACCATAAACCACTTGTCATAAAGTATCAGATGACTTGTATTTGAATATAATTACCACAAGAGACTTTTTAAAACTTATATTATAAATAATTTCATCTACAGTCTATTACACAACAGAGAAAACAACAAAGAAAACAAAACGAGTCACTTTCTATAAATGTCATATTCATCCACATCAATAAGTTCCTTCATAACACAGTACATATTACTGTTTCTGATTATTGTTGAGTCAAATTTTATAGCTCAATATTTTACACATATTTCAAAAGGTATAAATAAAGAACATGGAAGAGGACGTGATATTATTATTACCCAAATAATCGGGTGAACTATCGCCATCACTTGGTGGCAGTTCGTTGTCTCTGAACTGTTCACAATTCAATCTTAAATGCCATATAATAAACTACTGGGCCAATTGGTTCCGCAATACAGGAATGGTGTCTTTCTTCTAAACCTCACAAAACACATGACCGCCATGAGCAGTTCTTGTTTCTGATAGGATGCCTTGACCTTTACATATCTGCTTTAAAAATACAAGTCTAAAGTGATTTGTTAGTTGGTATTAAGTTGTATGCGAGGTTTTCTACTAAAATTACTCATTTCATCCTGCGCCGGTAGATAAAACCAACATTGTTTGCCTCAGTAGTCAATTCATTTTTTCTGATTGGATGAAACGTAAAAATCTTCTCTTAACTTCAGCTCCAAATATTTTGTTAGTTTGTACAAATAATGTTTGCGAGGTCCTCTAGTGAAAATTCCCCGTTTCGTCTTGGTCCGGCAAACAATATGGCCACAATGGTAATTCTTGTGGTTGATTGAATGAAACATTAAATTCTCATATGAAAGTGCAAGTCCAAATTACCAATTATATATTGTGTGGTCCTTAACAAATTGAAGGGGAGACATCAGTGTTAGTGCCCTAAACGCTTTATTTTATTTGATCTTGTTTCGGTGAAAAACATGACGGCGATGGACAATTCTTGTTTCTGGATTGCTGGTGTTTATGTGGTCCTCTACAGAGATTGACTGATTTAAAAAAAAAAAAAAAAAGGTTTTCTACTTTTTAAGTTGTATTTTATGGTTTAATATTGAACAATATATATTGTTAACCTAAACTTCATTATATACATTTCTAAAATAAGACATGTTTGATTATTTTAAACACTAATATGCTGCTTGGTGACAGTTTTTTGTGTGTGTAAATATTGACCTTAACATTGGCCCGAGTGACCCCAAAATTGGACCAAAATGTTACGGTGGATACATTTTATTCTAGGAAGTGATATATACTTACTTACTAATCACAAACTTGTGTATTTACCTTTGACATTTATTGATGTCTTTGTACAAGCATGTTCCCCCGTACATTCTCGACATAATTATTGTGCAGCGATCATGTAAACCAATGCACATATATTTGATATAATTAGCGAGAACATGTAGCTTGTTGTAGATTTATTGTTTATTTATGATCTAACCTCTAACAAAGTGTGCCTCCAGTGACATAAATGAGGCTATGACAAGACACTGCACTTAATACATATTAATTATTTTAGTGTATTACTGAAGAAATGTTTTGTTATTAGATAAACACTCGTGTCTATATTGATATTATTTTTAATGTACATGCCTTTGGAAATAAACATAAACATCTTTTTGTATGTCTACATGTACTTCTTAATTGAAATAACTAAATTTCCCGTAAAACGTGTTTGAACATTAAAAAGACCACGACATGTGGCACTGGAATCCTTGGGACATGAACACAAATGTGGTGGGTTTATACCGGTTAATGGAATCCTTGGGACATGAACACAAATGTGATGGGCTTATACCGGTTAATGGAATCCTTGGGACATGAACACAAATGTGGTGGGTTTATACCGTTAATGGAATCCTTGGGACATGAACACAAATGTGATGGGCTTATACCGGTTAATGGGATCCTTGGGACATGAACACAAATGTGATGGGCTTATACCGGTTAATGGAATCCTTGGGACATGAACACCAATTTTATTGGCTTATACCGGTTAATGGAATCCTTGGGACATGAACACAAATGTGATGGGCTTATACCGGTTAATGGAATCCTTGGGACATGAACACAAATGTGATGGGCTTATACCGGTTAATGGGATCCTTGGGACATGAACACAAATGTGATGGGCTTATACCGGTTAATGGGATCCTTGGGACATGAACACAAATGTGATGGGCTTATACCGGTTAATGGGATCCTTGGGACATGAACACAAATGTGATGGGCTTATACCGGTTAATGGGATCCTTGGGACATGAACACAAATGTGATGGGCTTATACCGGTTAATGGAATCCTTGGGACATGAACACAAATGTGATGGGCTTATACCGGTTAATGGGATCCTTGGGACATGAACACAAATGTGGTGGGTTTATACCGGTTAATGGGATCCTTGGGACATGAACACAAATGTGATGGGCTTATACCGGTTAATGGAATCCTTGGGACATGAACACAAATGTGATGGGCTTATACCGGTTAATGGGATCCTTGGGACATGAACACAAATGTGGTGGGTTTATACCGGTTAATGGGATCCTTGGGACATGAACACAAATGTGATGGGCTTGTACCGGTTAATGGGATCCTTGGGACATGAACACAAATGTGATGGGCTTATACCGGTTAATGGAATCCTTGGGACATGAACACAAATGTGATGGGCTTATACCGGTTAATGGGATCTTTGGGACATGAACACAAATGTGATGGGCTTATACCGGTTAATGGGATCTTTGGGACATGAACACAAATGTGATGGGCTTATACCGGTTAATGGGATCTTTGGGACATGAATAAAAATGTGGTGGGTTTATACCGGTTAATAGGATCTTTGGGACATGAATAAAAATGTGGTGGGTTTATACCGGTTAATGGGATCTTTGGGACATGAATAAAAATGTGGTGGGTTTATACCGGTTAATGGGATCCTGGGGACATGAACAAAAATATGGTGGGTTTATACCGGTTAATGGGATCCTTGGGACATGAACACAAATGTGGTGGGTTTATACCGGTTAATGGGATCCTTGGGACATGAACACAAATGTGATGGGCTTATACCGGTTAATGGGATCCTTGGGACATGAACACAAATGTGATGGACTTATACCGGTTAATGGAATCCTTGGGACATGAATAAAAATGTGGTGGGTTTATACCGGTTAATGGAATCCTGGGGACATGAACACAAATGTGGTGAGTTTATACCGGTTAATGGGATCCTTGGGACATGAACAAAAATGTGGTGGGTTTATACCGGTTAATGGGATCCTTGGGACATGAACACAAATGTGATGGGCTTATACCGGTTAATGGGATGCTTGGGACATGAACACACATGTGATGGGCTTATACCGGTTAATGGAATCCTTGGGACATGAACACAAATGTGATGGTCTTATACCGGTTAATGGGATCTTTGGGACATGAACACAAATGTGATGGGCTTATACCGGTTAATGGGATCTTTGGGACATGAACACAAATGTGATGGGCTTATACCGGTTAATGGGATCTTTGGGACATGAATAAAAATGTGGTGGGTTTATACCGGTTAATGGGATCTTTGGGACATGAATAAAAATGTGGTGGGTTTATACCGGTTAATGGGATCTTTGGGACATGAATAAAAATGTGGTGGGTTTATACCGGTTAATGGGATCCTGGGGACATGAACAAAAATATGGTGGGTTTATACCGGTTAATGGGATCTTTGGGACATGAACACAAATGTGATGGGCTTATACCGGTTAATGGGATCTTTGGGACATGAATAAAAATGTGATGGGCTTATACCGGTTAATGGGATCTTTGGGACATGAATAAAAATGTGGTGGGTTTATACCGGTTAATGGGATCTTTGGAACATGAACACAAATGTGATGGGCTTATACCGGTTAATGGGATCTTTGGGACATGAATAAAAATGTGGTGGGTTTATACCGGTTAATGGGATCCTTGGGACATGAACAAAAATATGGTGGGCTTATACCGGTTAATGGGATCCTTGGGATAGGAACAAAAATGTGGTGGGCTTATACCGGTTAATGGGATCATTGGGACATGAACAAAAATGTGGTGGGCTTATAACGGTTAATGGGATCCTGGGGACATGAACAAAAATGTGGTGGGCTTATACCGGTTAATGGGATCTTTGGGATATGAACACAAATGTGATGGGCTTATACCGGTTAATGGGATCCTTGAGACATGAACAAAAATGTGGTGGGCTTATAACGGTTAATGGGATCCTTGGGACATGTACAAACATGTGGTGGGCTTATACCGGTTAATGGGATCCTTGGGACATGAACACACATGTGGTGGGCTTATACCGGTTAATGGGATCATTGGGACATGAACACAAATGTGATGGGCTTATACCTGTTAATGGGATCCTTGGGACATGAACACAAATGTGGTGGGCTTATACCAGTTAATGGGATCCTGGGGACATGAACAAAAATGTGATGGGCTTATACCGGTTAATGGGATCATAGGGACATGAACAAAAATGTGGTGGGCTTATACCGGTTAATGGGATCCTTGGGACATGAACAAAAATGTTGAGGGCTTATACCGGTTAATGGGATCCTTAGGACATGAACACAAATGTGATGGACTTATACCGGTTAATGGGATCCTTGGGACATGAACAAAAATGTGGTGGGCTTATACCGGTTAATGGGATCCTTGGGACATGAACACAAATGTGATGGGCTTATACCGGTTAATGGGATCCTTGGGACATGAACACAAATGTGATGGGCTTATACCGGTTAATGGGATCTTTGGGACATGAATAAAAATGTGGTGGGTTTATACCGGTTAATGGGATCCTGGGGACATGAACAAAAATATGGTGGGCTTATACCGGTTAATGGGATCCTTGGGATAGGAACAAAAATGTGGTGGGCTTATACCGGTTAATGGGATCCTTGGGACATGAACAAAAATGTGGTGGGCTTATAACGGTTAATGGGATCCTGGGGACATGAACAAAAATGTGGTGGGCTTATACCGGTTAATGGGATCTTTGGGATATGAACAAAAATGTGATAGGCTTATACCGGTTAATGGGATCCTTGAGACATGAACAAAAATGTGGTGGGCTTATAACGGTTAATGGGAACCTTGGGACATGAACAAAAATGTGATGGGCTTATGCCGGTTAATGGGATCCTTGGGACATGTACAAACATGTGGTGGGCTTATACCGGTTAATGGGATCCTTGGGACATGAACACACATGTGGTGGGCTTATACCGGTTAATAGGATCATTGGGACATGAACACAAATGTGATGGGCTTATACCGGTTAATGGGATCCTTGGGACATGAACACAAATGTGGTGGGCTTATACCGGTTAATGGGATCCTGGGGACATGAACAAAAATGTGATGGGCTTATACCGGTTAATGGGATCATAGGGACATGAACAAAAATGTGGTGGGCTTATACCGGTTAATGGGATCCTTGGGACATGAACAAAAATGTTGAGGGCTTATACCGGTTAATGGGATCCTTAGGATATGAACACAAATGTGATGGACTTATACCGGTTAATGGGATCCTTGGGACATGAACAAAAATGTGGTGGGCTTATACCGGTTAATGGGATCCTTGGGACATGAACACAAATGTGGTGGGTTTATACCGGTTAATGAGATCATTGGGACATGAACAAAAATGTGGTGGGCTTATACCGGTTAATGGGATCATTGGGATATGAACAAAAATGTGGTGGACTTATACCGGTTAATGGGATCCTTGGGACATGAACAAAAATGTGGTGGGCTTATACCGGTTATTGGGATCCTTGGGACATGAACAAAAATGTGGTGGGCTTATACCGGTTAATGGGATCCTTGGGACATGAACACAAATGTGATGGGCTTATACCGGTTAATGGATCCTTGGGACATGAACACAAATGTGGTGGGCTTATACCGGTTAATGGGATCCTTGGGACATGAACAAAAATGTGGTGGGCTTATACCGGTTAATGGGATTCTTGGGACATGAACACAAATGTGGTGGGCTTATACCGGTTAATGGGATCCTTGGGACATGAACACAAATGTAATGGGCTTATACCGGTTAATAGGATCCTTGGGACATGAACACAAATGTGGTGGGCTTATACCGGTTAATGGGATCCTGGGGACATAAACAAAAATGTGATGGGCTTATACCGGTTAATGGGATCATAGGGACATAAACAAAAATGTGGTGGGCTTATACCGGTTAATGGGATCCTTGGGACATGAACAAAAATGTTGAGGGCTTATACCGGTTAATGGGATCCTTAGGACATGAACACAAATGTGATGGACTTATACCGGTTAATGGGATCCTTGGGACATGAACACAAATGTGGTGGGTTTATACCGGCTAATGAGATCATTGGGACATGAACAAAAATGTGGTGGGCTTATACCGGTTAATGGGATCATTGGGACATGAACAAAAATGTGGTGGGCTTATACCGGTTAATGGGATCCTTGGGACATGAACACAAATGTGGTGGGCTTATACCGGTTAATGGGATCCTTGGGACATGAACAAAAATGTGGTGGGCTTATACCGGTTAATGGGATCCTTGGGACATGAACACAAATGTGATGGGCTTATACCGGTTAATGGATCCTTGGGACATGAACAAAAATGTGGTGGGCTTATACCGGTTAATGGGATCCTTGGGACATGAACAAAAATGTGGTGGGCTTATACAGGTTAATGGGATCCTTGGGACATGAACAAAAATGTGGTGGGCTTATACCGGTTAATGGCATTCCTACCCTCACCCTCTTCATAATTGGTGTGAGTGAGTGGCTGTTGGTGAACGCCAATTCAGCAATTTTTCAGCTATATCATGGCGAGAACAAGTTAATTTTCAATGAGATGATGATGAGGTCCGCTTTGTATAAGACCAACGCACTGAGTTGGATTTGTATAGTGCTAGTTCACTGAAACAACTGTCCGCGGGTAGATATGTCGCTCCACTTGGACACATTATTCTGATTCCGAGCCAATTAGTTTTTGCACTTTCTCCTTAATGCTGCGTGCTTAGGGGAGAAGCAACAAATACCAATTTCATAGTCTTTGTTTTGACCCGACCGGGGCTCGAACGCACGACCTACGCACTAGAGGCGAGCACGCTTTAAAACCATTACGCCACCGATGCGGTCTCTTGATGGTTGGATATCCAGTGGCAATACATATATAAATAAACCATAGAAACCAGCACATATTCGCTTCCACTCAAAAAACCCACACACTATCACAAGGATGAATGACAACATAAACATGGACAGTACAGCAACAGCGTCAATGTGGACCTATTAGTTGTACCAATAGAGTGTTTATATTTTAGTAAAGAAAACATATCTCAAAGAGTGAGCTATAGATGTTAAATCATAGCCTTTACAAATAAGATTGTTCAATGATTTTGCAAGTCTAGATGTGTCATATTTGAACTTTGTAGCTTTGTTAATTACGTCGCCATAAAACACTGATGAGAAATACCATTTTTGAAATACCATCAGATCTCTGCACGTAGAATTGTATTTATATAGACAAGATCTTTATAGTGGTAATAACATTTAGTGAAACGTTTTAATAATTTATGGAAACGGTGTCCTTGGTGTAAGTTTTCTCTGTTATCACGAGATTATGGTCATTGCAGTCAGAAACATTATTACAAGTATATGTACATACATTTCAAAATTCTATCATTTATTTTTAAATTATTTTTTTTTGTCATCATTTATTTCTTACCAGATTTACTTTTATGCAATGTCAAGTATACTATTTTCCATATTATTGTATGTAAAATAGTAGCAAAAGCACTTGTTTTGGCTGTCGATTGTGCTCTTCTATGGCCGGTGACCTCCCACTTTATTTTATTTTTTTGGTGTACTTGGATAAAGGTTCAAGTCCACAAGATATGAAAAAAATCTATGGGTGCTTAGAATAGTCTTTTTGGAGTTTAGCCGGAAATTGGAATTCATAGCTGTATAAAAACAACAAAACAATGAGAGGAGCACAATTCGTACTAATTGTAATTCCATCAATTTGACGAAGCATTGATAATAACAGCACACTTTTAACCTTTAGATGACCCTAACTTTTAATAATCTTCTACATGAAATATACTGCTATACCATGAATAAATTGTACAGAAATGATGGCCGTTTGGAACAACGGTGGGAACGACTTTCGATTGCCACTGGATAAATTTAAGAAGTATTGAGAGTTTGGTATGTAGACGATACACATTTATCATAGAAGGATTTACGGTAGTTACGAGTTGAACTACAGCAATACCTATAACTTATTCTTTTTACACGAGTTTTTGGTGTTTGTTCGTTTATGTTCAGTTACTTTTTTCGTGGGTTTCTGGTGTTTGTTCGTTTATGTTCAGTTACTTTTTTCGTGGGTTTCTGGTGTTTGTTCGTTTATGTTCAGTTACTTTTTTCGTGGGTTTCTGGTGTTTGTTCGTTTATGTTTAGTTACTTTTTACACGAGTTTCTGGTGTTTGTTCGTTTATGTTCAATTACTTTTTTCGTGGGTTTCTGGTGTTTGTTCGTTTATGTTCAGTTACTTTTTTCGTGGGTTTCTGGTGTTTGTTCGTTTATGTTTAGTTACTTTTTACACGAGTTTCTGGTGTTTGTTCGTTTATGTTTAGTTACTTTTTACATGACTTTCTGGTGTTTGTTCGTTTATTCTTAGTTACTTTTTTCGTGGGTTTCTGGTGTTTGTTCGTTTATGTTTAGTTACTTTTTGCATGACTTTCTGGTGTTTGTTCGTTTATGTTTAGTTACTTTTTTCGTGGGTTTTTGGTGTTTGTTCGTTTATGTTTAGTTACTTTTTACATGACTTTCTGGTGTTTGTTCGTTTATGTTTAGTTACTTTTTTCGTGGGTTTCTGGTGTTTGTTCGTTTATGTTTAGTTACTTTTTTCGTGGGTTTCTGGTGTTTGTTCGTTTATGTTTAGTTACTTTTTACATGACTTTCTGGTGTTTGTTCGTTTATTCTTAGTTACTTTTTTCGTGGGTTTTTGGTGTTTGTTCGTTTATGTTTAGTTACTTTTTACATGACTTTCTGGTGTTTGTTCGTTTATGTTTAGTTACTTTTTACATGACTTTCTGGTGTTTGTTCGTTTATGTTTAGTTACTTTTTTCGTGGGTTTCTGGTGTTTGTTCGTTTATGTTTAGTTACTTTTTACACGAGTTTCTGGTGTTTGTTCGTTTATGTTCAGTTACTTTTTACATGACTTTCTGGTGTTTGTTCGTCTATGTTTAGTTACTTTTTACATGACTTTCTGGTGTTTGTTCGTTTATGCTTAGTTACTTTTTCGTGGGTTTCTGGTGTTTGTTCGTTTATGTTTAGTTACTTTTTACATGACTTTCTGGTGTTTGTTCGTTTATTCTTAGTTACTTTTTTCGTGGGTTTCTGGTGTTTGTTCGTTTATGTTTAGTTACTTTTTACATGACTTTCTGGTGTTTGTTCGTTTATGTTTAGTTACTTTTTTCGTGGGTTTCTGGTGTTTGTTCGTTTATGTTTAGTTACTTTTTTCGTGGGTTTCTGGTGTTTGTTCGTTTATGTTTAGTTACTTTTTTCGTGGGTTTTTGGTGTTTGTTCGTTTATGTTTAGTTACTTTTTACATGACTTTCTGGTGTTTGTTCGTTTATGTTTAGTTACTTTTTTCGTGGGTTTCTGGTGTTTGTTCGTTTATGTTTAGTTACTTTTTACACGAGTTTCTGGTGTTTGTTCGTTTATGTTTAGTTACTTTTTACATGACTTTCTGGTGTTTGTTCGTTTATTCTTAGTTACTTTTTTCGTGGGTTTTTGGTGTTTGTTCGTTTATGTTTAGTTACTTTTTACATGACTTTCTGGTGTTTGTTCGTTTATGCTTAGTTACTTTTTACATGACTTTCTGGTGTTTGTTCGTTTATGTTTAGTTACTTTTTTCGTGGGTTTCTGGTGTTTGTTCGTTTATGTTTAGTTACTTTTTACACGAGTTTCTGGTGTTTGTTCGTTTATGTTCAGTTACTTTTTACATGACTTTCTGGTGTTTGTTCGTCTATGTTTAGTTACTTTTTACATGACTTTCTGGTGTTTGTTCGTTTATGTTTAGTTACTTTTTCGTGGGTTTCTGGTGTTTGTTCGTTTATGTTTAGTTACTTTTTACATGACTTTCTGGTGTTTGTTCGTTTATTCTTAGTTACTTTTTTCGTGGGTTTCTGATGTTTGTTCGTTTATGTTTAGTTACTTTTTACATGACTTTCTGGTGTTTGTTCGTTTATGTTTAGTTACTTTTTTCGTGGGTTTCTGGTGTTTGTTCGTTTATGTTTAGTTACTTTTTTCGTGGGTTTCTGGTGTTTGTTCGTTTATGTTTAGTTACTTTTTTCGTGGGTTTTTGGTGTTTGTTCGTTTATGTTTAGTTACTTTTTACATGACTTTCTGGTGTTTGTTCGTTTATGTTTAGTTACTTTTTTCGTGGGTTTCTGGTGTTTGTTCGTTTATGTTTAGTTACTTTTTACATGACTTTCTGGTGTTTGTTCGTTTATGTTCAGTTACTTTTTACATGACTTTCTGTTGTTTGTTCGTTTATGTTTAGTTACTTTTTACATGACTTTCTGGTGTTTGTTCGTTTATGTTTAGTTACTTTTTTCGTGGGTTTCTGGTGTTTGTTCGTTTATGTTTAGTTACTTTTTACATGACTTTCTGGTGTTTGTTCGTTTATTCTTAGTTACTTTTTTCGTGGGTTTCTGGTGTTTGTTCGTTTATGTTTAGTTACTTTTTACATGACTTTCTGGTGTTTGTTCGTTTATGTTTAGTTACTTGTTTCGTGGGTTTCTGGTGTTTGTTCGTTTATGTTTAGTTACTTTTTTCGTGGGTTTTTGGTGTTTGTTCGTTTATGTTTAGTTACTTTTTACATGACTTTCTGGTGTTTGTTCGTTTATGTTTAGTTACTTTTTTCGTGGGTTTCTGGTGTTTGTTCGTTTATGTTTAGTTACTTTTTTCGTGGGTTTTTGGTGTTTGTTCGTTTATGTTTAGTTACTTTTTACACGAGTTTCTGGTGTTTGTTCGTTTATGTTTAGTTACTTTTTACATGACTTTCTGGTGTTTGTTCGTTTATGTTTAGTTACTTTTTACATGACTTTCTGGTGTTTGTTCGTTTATGTTTAGTTACTTTTTTCGTGGGTTTCTGGTGTTTGTTCGTTTATGTTTAGTTACTTTTTACACGAGTTTCTGGTGTTTGTTCGTTTATGTTTAGTTACTTTTTTCGTGGGTTTTTGGTGTTTGTTCGTTTATGTTTAGTTACTTTTTACACGAGTTTCTGGTGTTTGTTCGTTTATGTTTAGTTACTTTTTTCGTGGGTTTTTGGTGTTTGTTCGTTTATGTTTAGTTACTTTTTACACGAGTTTCTGGTGTTTGTTCGTTTATGTTTAGTTACTTTTTTCGTGGGTGTCTGGTGTTTGTTCGTTTATGTTTGGTTACTTTTTTCGTGGGTTTCTGGTGTTTGTTCGTTTATGTTTAGTTACTTTTTACATGAGTTTCTGGTGTTTGTTCGTTTATGTTTAGTTACTTTTTACATGAGTTTCTGGTGTTTGTTCGTTTATGTTCAGTTACTTTTTACATGAGTTTCTGGTGTTTGTTCGTTTATGTTTAGTTACTTTTTACATGACTTTCTGGTGTTTGTTCGTTTATGTTTAGTTACTTTTTACATGACTTTCTGGTGTTTGTTCGTTTATGTTTAGTTACTTTTTTCGTGGTTTTCTGGTGTTTGTTCGTTTATGTTTAGTTACTTTTTTCGTGGGTTTCTGGTGTTTGTTCGTTTATGTTTAGTTACTTTTTTCGTGGGTTTTTGGTGTTTGTTCGTTTATGTTTAGTTACTTTTTACATGACTTTCTGGTGTTTGTTCGTTTATGTTTAGTTACTTTTTACATGACTTTCTGGTGTTTGTTCGTTTATGTTTAGTTACTTTTTTCGTGGGTTTCTGGTGTTTGTTCGTTTATGTTTAGTTACTTTTTACACGAGTTTCTGGTGTTTGTTCGTTTATGTTTAGTTACTTTTTACATGACTTTCTGGTGTTTGTTCGTTTATGTTTAGTTACTTTTTACATGAATTTCTGGTGTTTGTTCGTTTATGCTTAGTTACTTTTTTCGTGGGTTTCTGGTGTTTGTTCGTTTATGTTTAGTTACTTTTTACACGAGTTTCTGGTGTTTGTTCGTTTATGTTCAGTTATTTTTTATCTGACTTTCTGGTGTTTGTTCGTTTATGTTTAGTTACTTTTTTCGTGGGTTTCTGGTGTTTGTTCGTTTATGTTCAGTTACTTTTTATCTGACTTTCTGGTGTTTGTTCGTTTATGCTTAGTTACTTTTTACACGAGTTTCTGTTGTTTGTTCGTTTATGCTTAGTTACTTTTTACATGACTTTCTGTTGTTTGTTCGTTTATGCTTAGTTACTTTTTACATGACTTTCTGGTGTTTGTTCGTTTATGTTTAGTTACTTTTTTCGTGGGTTTCTGGTGTTTGTTCGTTTATGTTTAGTTACTTTTTACATGACTTTCTGGTGTTTGTTCGTTTATGTTTAGTTACTTTTTTCGTGGGTTTCTGGTGTTTGTTCGTTTATGTTTAGTTACTTTTTTCGTGGGTTTCTGGTGTTTGTTCGTTTATGTTTAGTTACTTTCTACATGACTTTCTGGTGTTTGTTCGTTTATGTTTAGTTACTTTTTACATGACTTTCTGGTGTTTGTTCGTTTATGTTTAGTTACTTTTTTCGTGGGTTTCTGGTGTTTGTTCGTTTATGTTTAGTTACTTTTTACACGAGTTTCTGGTGTTTGTTCGTTTATGTTCAGTTACTTTTTATCTGACTTTCTGGTGTTTGTTCGTTTATATTTAGTTACTTTTTTCGTGGGTTTTTGGTGTTTGTTCGTTTATGTTCAGTTACTTTTTATCTGACTTTCTGGTGTTTGTTCGTTTATGCTTAGTTACTTTTTACATGACTTTCTGTTGTTTGTTCGTTTATGCTTAGTTACTTTTTACATGACTTTCTGTTGTTTGTTCGTTTATGTTTAGTTACTTTTTTCGTGGGTTTCTGGTGTTTGTTCGTTTATGTTTAGGTACTTTTTTCGTGGGTTTCTGGTGTTTGTTCGTTTATGTTTAGTTACTTTTTACATGACTTTCTGGTGTTTGTTCGTTTATGTTTAGTTACTTTTTTCGTGGGTTTCTGGTGTTTGTTCGTTTATGTTTAGTTACTTTTTACATGACTTTCTGGTGTTTGTTCGTTTATGCTTAGTTACTTTTTACATGACTTTCTGTTGTTTGTTCGTTTATGCTTAGTTACTTTTTACATGACTTTCTGGTGTTTGTTCGTTTATGTTTAGTTACTTTTTTCGTGGGTTTCTGGTGTTTGTTCGTTTATGTTTAGTTACTTTTTACATGACTTTCTGGTGTTTGTTCGTTTATGTTTAGTTACTTTTTACACGAGTTTCTGGTGTTTGTTCGTTTATGTTTAGTTACTTTTTACACGAGTTTCTGGTGTTTGTTCGTTTATGTTCAGTTACTTTTTATCTGACTTTCTGGTGTTTGTTCGTTTATGTTTAGTTACTTTTTTCGTGGATTTTTGGTGTTTGTTCGTTTATGTTCAGTTACTTTTTATCTGAATTTCCGGTGTTTGTTCGTTTATGCTTAGTTACTTTTTACATGACTTTCTGTTGTTTGTTCGTTTATGTTTAGTTACTTTTTTCGTGGGTTTCTGGTGTTTGTTCGTTTATGTTTAGTTACTTTTTTCGTGGGTTTCTGGTGTTTGTTCGGTTATGTTTAGTTACTTTTTACATGACTTTCTGGTGTTTGTTCGTTTATGTTTAGTTACTTTTTTCGTGGGTTTCTGGTGTTTGTTCGTTTATGTTTAGTTACTTTTTTCGTGGGTTTCTGGTGTTTGTTCGTTTATGTTTAGTTACTTTTTTCGTGGGTTTTTGGTGTTTGTTCGTTTATGTTTAGTTACTTTTTACATGACTTTCTGGTGTTTGTTCGTTTATGTTTAGTTACTTTTTACATGACTTTCTGGTGTTTGTTCGTTTATGTTTAGTTACTTTTTTCGTGGGTTTCTGGTGTTTGTTCGTTTATGTTTAGTTACTTTTTACATGACTTTTTGTTGTTTGTTCGTTTATGTTTAGTTACTTTTTTCGTGGGTTTCTGGTGTTTGTTCGTTTATGTTTAGTTACTTTTTTCGTGGGTTTCTGGTGTTTGTTCGGTTATGTTTAGTTACTTTTTACATGACTTTCTGGTGTTTGTTCGTTTATGTTTAGTTACTTTTTTCGTGGGTTTCTGGTGTTTGTTCGTTTATGTTTAGTTACTTTTTACATGACTTTCTGGTGTTTGTTCGGTTATGTTTAGTTACTTTTTACATGACTTTTTGTTGTTTGTTCGTTTATGTTTAGTTACTTTTTTCGTGGGTTTCTGGTGTTTGTTCGTTTATGTTTAGTTACTTTTTTCGTGGGTTTCTGGTGTTTGTTCGGTTATGTTTAGTTACTTTTTACATGACTTTCTGGTGTTTGTTCGTTTATGTTTAGTTACTTTTTTCGTGGGTTTCTGGTGTTTGTTCGTTTATGTTTAGTTACTTTTTACACGAGTTTCTGGTGTTTGTTCGTTTATGTTTAGTTACTTTTTACATGACTTTCTGGTGTTTGTTCGTTTATGTTTAGTTACTTTTTACATGACTTTCTGGTGTTTGTTCGTTTATGCTTAGTTACTTTTTTCGTGGGTTTCTGGTGTTTGTTCGTTTATGTTTAGTTACTTTTTACACGAGTTTCTGGTGTTTGTTCGTTTATGTTTAGTTACTTTTTTCGTGGGTTTTTGGTGTTTGTTCGTTTATGTTCAGTTACTTTTTACATGACTTTCTGGTGTTTGTTCGTTTATGTTTAGTTACTTTTTACATGACTTTCTGGTGTTTGTTCGTTTATGTTTAGTTACTTTTTACATGACTTTCTGGTGTTTGTTCGTTTATGTTTAGTTACTTTTTACATGACTTTTTGGTGTTTGTTCGTTTATGTTTAGTTACTTTTTTCGTGGGTTTCTGGTGTTTGTTCGTGTATGTTTAGTTACTTTTTTCGTGGGTTTCTGGTGTTTGTTCGTTTATGTTTAGTTACTTTTTTCGTGGGTTTTTGGTGTTTGTTCGTTTATGTTTAGTTACTTTTTACATGACTTTCTGGTGTTTGTTCGTTTATGTTTAGTTACTTTTTACATGACTTTCTGGTGTTTGTTCGTTTATGTTTAGTTACTTTTTTCGTGGATTTCTGGTGTTTGTTCGTTTATGTTTAGTTACTTTTTACACGAGTTTCTGGTGTTTGTTCGTTTATGTTTAGTTACTTTTTACATGACTTTCTGGTGTTTGTTCGTTTATGTTTAGTTACTTTTTACATGACTTTCTGGTGTTTGTTCGTTTATGTTTAGTTACTTTTTCGTGGGTTTCTGGTGTTTGTTCGTTTATGTTTAGTTACTTTTTTCGTGGGTTTCTGGTGTTTGTTCGTTTATGTTTAGTTACTTTTTTCGTGGGTTTTTGGTGTTTGTTCGTTTATGTTTAGTTACTTTTTACATGACTTTCTGGTGTTTGTTCGTTTATGTTTAGTTACTTTTTACATGACTTTCTGGTGTTTGTTCGTTTATGTTTAGTTACTTTTTTCGTGGGTTTCTGGTGTTTGTTCGTTTATGTTTAGTTACTTTTTACATGACTTTCTGTTGTTTGTTCGTTTATGTTTAGTTACTTTTTTCGTGGGTTTCTGGTGTTTGTTCGTTTATGTTTAGTTACTTTTTTCGTGGGTTTCTGGTGTTTGTTCGGTTATGTTTAGTTACTTTTTACATGACTTTCTGGTGTTTGTTCGTTTATGTTTAGTTACTTTTTTCGTGGGTTTCTGGTGTTTGTTCGTTTATGTTTAGTTACTTTTTACATGACTTTCTGGTGTTTGTTCGTTTATGTTTAGTTACTTTTTACATGACTTTCTGGTGTTTGTTCGTTTATGTTTAGTTACTTTTTTCGTGGGTTTCTGGTGTTTGTTCGTTTATGTTTAGTTACTTTTTACACGAGTTTCTGGTGTTTGTTCGTTTATGTTTAGTTACTTTTTACATGACTTTCTGGTGTTTGTTCGTTTATGTTTAGTTACTTTTTACATGACTTTCTGGTGTTTGTTCGTTTATGCTTAGTTACTTTTTTCGTGGGTTTCTGGTGTTTGTTCGTTTATGTTTAGTTACTTTTTACACGAGTTTCTGGTGTTTGTTCGTTTATGTTTAGTTACTTTTTTCGTGGGTTTTTGGTGTTTGTTCGTTTATGTTCAGTTACTTTTTACATGACTTTCTGGTGTTTGTTCGTTTATGTTTAGTTACTTTTTACATGACTTTCTGGTGTTTGTTCGTTTATGTTTAGTTACTTTTTACATGACTTTCTGGTGTTTGTTCGTTTATGTTTAGTTACTTTTTACATGACTTTTTGGTGTTTATTCGTTTATGTTTAGTTACTTTTTTCGTGGGTTTCTGGTGTTTGTTCGTTTATGTTTAGTTACTTTTTTCGTGGGTTTCTGGTGTTTGTTCGTTTATGTTCAGTTACTTTTTATCTGACTTTCTGGTGTTTGTTCGTTTATGCTTAGTTACTTTTTACATGACTTTCTGTTGTTTGTTCGTTTATGCTTAGTTACTTTTTACATGACTTTCTGTTGTTTGTTCGTTTATGTTTAGTTACTTTTTTCGTGGGTTTCTGGTGTTTGTTCGTTTATGTTTAGGTACTTTTTTCGTGGGTTTCTGGTGTTTGTTCGTTTATGTTTAGTTACTTTTTACATGACTTTCTGGTGTTTGTTCGTTTATGTTTAGTTACTTTTTACACGAGTTTCTGGTGTTTGTTCGTTTATGTTTAGTTACTTTTTACACGAGTTTCTGGTGTTTGTTCGTTTATGTTCAGTTACTTTTTATCTGACTTTCTGGTGTTTGTTCGTTTATGTTTAGTTACTTTTTTCGTGGGTTTTTGGTGTTTGTTCGTTTATGTTCAGTTACTTTTTATCTGAATTTCCGGTGTTTGTTCGTTTATGCTTAGTTACTTTTTACATGACTTTCTGTTGTTTGTTCGTTTATGTTTAGTTACTTTTTTCGTGGGTTTCTGGTGTTTGTTCGTTTATGTTTAGTTACTTTTTTCGTGGGTTTCTGGTGTTTGTTCGGTTATGTTTAGTTACTTTTTACATGACTTTCTGGTGTTTGTTCGTTTATGTTTAGTTACTTTTTTCGTGGGTTTCTGGTGTTTGTTCGTTTATGTTTAGTTACTTTTTTCGTGGGTTTCTGGTGTTTGTTCGTTTATGTTTAGTTACTTTTTTCGTGGGTTTTTGGTGTTTGTTCGTTTATGTTTAGTTACTTTTTACATGACTTTCTGGTGTTTGTTCGTTTATGTTTAGTTACTTTTTACATGACTTTCTGGTGTTTGTTCGTTTATGTTTAGTTACTTTTTTCGTGGGTTTCTGGTGTTTGTTCGTGTATGTTTAGTTACTTTTTACATGACTTTTTGTTGTTTGTTCGTTTATGTTTAGTTACTTTTTTCGTGGGTTTCTGGTGTTTGTTCGTTTATGTTTAGTTACTTTTTTCGTGGGTTTCTGGTGTTTGTTCGGTTATGTTTAGTTACTTTTTACATGACTTTCTGGTGTTTGTTCGTTTATGTTTAGTTACTTTTTTCGTGGGTTTCTGGTGTTTGTTCGTTTATGTTTAGTTACTTTTTACATGACTTTCTGGTGTTTGTTCGTTTATGTTTAGTTACTTTTTACATGACTTTCTGGTGTTTGTTCGTTTATGTTTAGTTACTTTTTTCGTGGGTTTCTGGTGTTTGTTCGTTTATGTTTAGTTACTTTTTACACGAGTTTCTGGTGTTTGTTCGTTTATGTTTAGTTACTTTTTACATGACTTTCTGGTGTTTGTTCGTTTATGTTTAGTTACTTTTTACATGACTTTCTGGTGTTTGTTCGTTTATGCTTAGTTACTTTTTTCGTGGGTTTCTGGTGTTTGTTCGTTTATGTTTAGTTACTTTTTACACGAGTTTCTGGTGTTTGTTCGTTTATGTTTAGTTACTTTTTTCGTGGGTTTTTGGTGTTTGTTCGTTTATGTTCAGTTACTTTTTACATGACTTTCTGGTGTTTGTTCGTTTATGTTTAGTTACTTTTTACATGACTTTCTGGTGTTTGTTCGTTTATGTTTAGTTACTTTTTACATGACTTTCTGGTGTTTGTTCGTTTATGTTTAGTTACTTTTTACATGACTTTTTGGTGTTTGTTCGTTTATGTTTAGTTACTTTTTTCGTGGGTTTCTGGTGTTTGTTCGTGTATGTTTAGTTACTTTTTTCGTGGGTTTTTGGTGTTTGTTCGTTTATGTTTAGTTACTTTTTACACGAGTTTCTGGTGTTTGTTCGTTTATGTTCAGTTATTTTTTATCTGACTTTCTGGTGTTTGTTCGTTTATGTTTAGTTACTTTTTTCGTGGGTTTTTGGTGTTTGTTCGTTTATGTTCAGTTTCTTTTTATCTGACTTTCTGGTGTTTGTTCGTTTATGCTTAGTTACTTTTTACACGAGTTTCTGTTGTTTGTTCGTTTATGCTTAGTTACTTTTTACATGACTTT
This sequence comes from Bathymodiolus brooksi, assembly GCA_963680875.1. Lineage (NCBI taxonomy): Eukaryota > Metazoa > Mollusca > Bivalvia > Mytilida > Modiolidae > Bathymodiolus > Bathymodiolus brooksi. Next base: position 17,759,391 of record OY804576.1, read on the forward strand.
CTGTTGTTTGTTCGTTTATGCTTAGTTACTTTTTACATGACTTTCTGGTGTTTGTTCGTTTATGTTTAGTTACTTTTTTCGTGGGTTTCTGGTGTTTGTTCGTTTATGTTTAGTTACTTTTTACATGACTTTCTGGTGTTTGTTCGTTTATGTTTAGTTACTTTTTTCGTGGGTTTCTGGTGTTTGTTCGTTTATGTTTAGTTACTTTTTTCGTGGGTTTCTGGTGTTTGTTCGTTTATGTTTAGTTACTTTTTACATGACTTTCTGGTGTTTGTTCGTTTATGTTTAGTTACTTTTTTCGTGGGTTTCTGGTGTTTGTTCGTTTATGTTTAGTTACTTTTTTCGTGGGTTTCTGGTGTTTGTTCGTTTATGTTTAGTTACTTTTTTCGTGGGTTTTTGGTGTTTGTTCGTTTATGTTTAGTTACTTTTTACATGACTTTCTGGTGTTTGTTCGTTTATGTTTAGTTACTTTTTTCGTGGGTTTCTGGTGTTTGTTCGTTTATGTTTAGTTACTTTTTACACGAGTTTCTGGTGTTTGTTCGTTTATGTTTAGTTACTTTTTACATGACTTTCTGGTGTTTGTTCGTTTATTCTTAGTTACTTTTTTCGTGGGTTTTTGGTGTTTGTTCGTTTATGTTTAGTTACTTTTTACATGACTTTCTGGTGTTTGTTCGTTTATGCTTAGTTACTTTTTACATGACTTTCTGGTGTTTGTTCGTTTATGTTTAGTTACTTTTTTCGTGGGTTTCTGGTGTTTGTTCGTTTATGTTTAGTTACTTTTTTCGTGGGTTTCTGGTGTTTGTTCGTTTATGTTTAGTTACTTTTTACACGAGTTTCTGGTGTTTGTTCGTTTATGTTCAGTTACTTTTTATCTGACTTTCTGGTGTTTGTTCGTTTATATTTAGTTACTTTTTTCGTGGGTTTTTGGTGTTTGTTCGTTTATGTTCAGTTACTTTTTATCTGACTTTCTGGTGTTTGTTCGTTTATGCTTAGTTACTTTTTACATGACTTTCTGTTGTTTGTTCGTTTATGCTTAGTTACTTTTTACATGACTTTCTGTTGTTTGTTCGTTTATGTTTAGTTACTTTTTTCGTGGGTTTCTGGTGTTTGTTCGTTTATGTTTAGGTACTTTTTTCGTGGGTTTCTGGTGTTTGTTCGTTTATGTTTAGTTACTTTTTACATGACTTTCTGGTGTTTGTTCGTTTATGTTTAGTTACTTTTTTCGTGGGTTTCTGGTGTTTGTTCGTTTATGTTTAGTTACTTTTTACATGACTTTCTGGTGTTTGTTCGTTTATGCTTAGTTACTTTTTACATGACTTTCTGTTGTTTGTTCGTTTATGCTTAGTTACTTTTTACATGACTTTCTGGTGTTTGTTCGTTTATGTTTAGTTACTTTTTTCGTGGGTTTCTGGTGTTTGTTCGTTTATGTTTAGTTACTTTTTACATGACTTTCTGGTGTTTGTTCGTTTATGTTTAGTTACTTTTTACACGAGTTTCTGGTGTTTGTTCGTTTATGTTTAGTTACTTTTTACACGAGTTTCTGGTGTTTGTTCGTTGATGTTCAGTTACTTTTTATCTGACTTTCTGGTGTTTGTTCGTTTATGTTTAGTTACTTTTTTCGTGGGTTTTTGGTGTTTGTTCGTTTATGTTCAGTTACTTTTTATCTGAATTTCCGGTGTTTGTTCGTTTATGCTTAGTTACTTTTTACATGACTTTCTGTTGTTTGTTCGTTTATGTTTAGTTACTTTTTTCGTGGGTTTCTGGTGTTTGTTCGTTTATGTTTAGTTACTTTTTTCGTGGGTTTCTGGTGTTTGTTCGGTTATGTTTAGTTACTTTTTACATGACTTTCTGGTGTTTGTTCGTTTATGTTTAGTTACTTTTTTCGTGGGTTTCTGGTGTTTGTTCGTTTATGTTTAGTTACCTTTTTCGTGGGTTTCTGGTGTTTGTTCGTTTATGTTTAGTTACTTTTTTCGTGGGTTTTTGGTGTTTGTTCGTTTATGTTTAGTTACTTTTTACATGACTTTCTGGTGTTTGTTCGTTTATGTTTAGTTACTTTTTACATGACTTTCTGGTGTTTGTTCGTTTATGTTTAGTTACTTTTTTCGTGGGTTTCTGGTGTTTGTTCGTGTATGTTTAGTTACTTTTTACATGACTTTTTGTTGTTTGTTCGTTTATGTTTAGTTACTTTTTTCGTGGGTTTCTGGTGTTTGTTCGTTTATGTTTAGTTACTTTTTTCGTGGGTTTCTGGTGTTTGTTCGGTTATGTTTAGTTACTTTTTACATGACTTTCTGGTGTTTGTTCGTTTATGTTTAGTTACTTTTTTCGTGGGTTTCTGGTGTTTGTTCGTTTATGTTTAGTTACTTTTTACATGACTTTCTGGTGTTTGTTCGTTTATGTTTAGTTACTTTTTACATGACTTTCTGGTGTTTGTTCGTTTATGTTTAGTTACTTTTTTCGTGGGTTTCTGGTGTTTGTTCGTTTATGTTTAGTTACTTTTTACACGAGTTTCTGGTGTTTGTTCGTTTATGTTTAGTTACTTTTTACATGACTTTCTGGTGTTTGTTCGTTTATGTTTAGTTACTTTTTACATGACTTTCTGGTGTTTGTTCGTTTATGCTTAGTTACTTTTTTCGTGGGTTTCTGGTGTTTGTTCGTTTATGTTTAGTTACTTTTTACACGAGTTTCTGGTGTTTGTTCGTTTATGTTTAGTTACTTTTTTCGTGGGTTTTTGGTGTTTGTTCGTTTATGTTCAGTTACTTTTTACATGACTTTCTGGTGTTTGTTCGTTTATGTTTAGTTACTTTTTACATGACTTTCTGGTGTTTGTTCGTTTATGTTTAGTTACTTTTTACATGACTTTCTGGTGTTTGTTCGTTTATGTTTAGTTACTTTTTACATGACTTTTTGGTGTTTGTTCGTTTATGTTTAGTTACTTTTTTCGTGGGTTTCTGGTGTTTGTTCTTGTATGTTTAGTTACTTTTTTCGTGGGTTTCTGGTGTTTGTTCGTTTATGTTTAGTTACTTTTTTCGTGGGTTTTTGGTGTTTGTTCGTTTATGTTTAGTTACTTTTTACATGACTTTCTGGTGTTTGTTCGTTTATGTTTAGTTACTTTTTACATGACTTTCTGGTGTTTGTTCGTTTATGTTTAGTTACTTTTTTCGTGGATTTCTGGTGTTTGTTCGTTTATGTTTAGTTACTTTTTACACGAGTTTCTGGTGTTTGTTCGTTTATGTTTAGTTACTTTTTACATGACTTTCTGGTGTTTGTTCGTTTATGTTTAGTTACTTTTTACATGACTTTCTGGTGTTTGTTCGTTTATGTTTAGTTACTTTTTTCGTGGGTTTCTGGTGTTTGTTCGTTTATGTTTAGTTACTTTTTTCGTGGGTTTCTGGTGTTTGTTCGTTTATGTTTAGTTACTTTTTTCGTGGGTTTTTGGTGTTTGTTCGTTTATGTTTAGTTACTTTTTACATGACTTTCTGGTGTTTGTTCGTTTATGTTTAGTTACTTTTTACATGACTTTCTGGTGTTTGTTCGTTTATGTTTAGTTACTTTTTTCGTGGGTTTCTGGTGTTTGTTCGTTTATGTTTAGTTACTTTTTACATGACTTTCTGTTGTTTGTTCGTTTATGTTTAGTTACTTTTTTCGTGGGTTTCTGGTGTTTGTTCGTTTATGTTTAGTTACTTTTTTCGTGGGTTTCTGGTGTTTGTTCGGTTATGTTTAGTTACTTTTTACATGACTTTCTGGTGTTTGTTCGTTTATGTTTAGTTACTTTTTTCGTGGGTTTCTGGTGTTTGTTCGTTTATGTTTAGTTACTTTTTACATGACTTTCTGGTGTTTGTTCGTTTATGTTTAGTTACTTTTAACATGACTTTCTGGTGTTTGTTCGTTTATGTTTAGTTACTTTTTTCGTGGGTTTCTGGTGTTTGTTCGTTTATGTTTAGTTACTTTTTACACGAGTTTCTGGTGTTTGTTCGTTTATGTTTAGTTACTTTTTACATGACTTTCTGGTGTTTGTTCGTTTATGTTTAGTTACTTTTTACATGACTTTCTGGTGTTTGTTCGTTTATGCTTAGTTACTTTTTTCGTGGGTTTCTGGTGTTTGTTCGTTTATGTTTAGTTACTTTTTACACGAGTTTCTGGTGTTTGTTCGTTTATGTTTAGTTACTTTTTTCGTGGGTTTTTGGTGTTTGTTCGTTTATGTTCAGTTACTTTTTACATGACTTTCTGGTGTTTGTTCGTTTATGTTTAGTTACTTTTTACATGACTTTCTGGTGTTTGTTCGTTTATGTTTAGTTACTTTTTACATGACTTTCTGGTGTTTGTTCGTTTATGTTTAGTTACTTTTTACATGACTTTTTGGTGTTTGTTCGTTTATGTTTAGTTACTTTTTTCGTGGGTTTCTGGTGTTTGTTCGTTTATGTTTAGTTACTTTTTTCGTGGGTTTCTGGTGTTTGTTCGTTTATGTTTAGTTACTTTTTTCGTGGGTTTTTGGTGTTTGTTCGTTTATGTTTAGTTACTTTTTACATGACTTTCTGGTGTTTGTTCGTTTATGTTTAGTTACTTTTTACATGACTTTCTGGTGTTTGTTCGTTTATGTTTAGTTACTTTTTTCGTGGGTTTCTGGTGTTTGTTCGTTTATGTTTAGTTACTTTTTACACGAGTTTCTGGTGTTTGTTCGTTTATGTTTAGTTACTTTTTACATGACTTTCTGGTGTTTGTTCGTTTATGTTTAGTTACTTTTTACATGACTTTCTGGTGTTTGTTCGTTTATGTTTAGTTACTTTTTTCGTGGGTTTCTGGTGTTTGTTCGTTTATGTTTAGTTACTTTTTTCGTGGGTTTCTGGTGTTTGTTCGGTTATGTTTAGTTACTTTTTACATGACTTTCTGGTGTTTGTTCGTTTATGTTTATTTACTTTTTTCGTGGGTTTCTGGTGTTTGTTCGTTTATGTTTAGTTACTTTTTACATGACTTTCTGGTGTTTATTCGTTTATGTTTAGTTACTTTTTACATGACTTTCTGGTGTTTGTTCGTTTATGTTTAGTTACTTTTTTCGTGGGTTTCTGGTGTTTGTTCGTTTATGTTTAGTTACTTTTTACACGAGTTTCTGGTGTTTGTTCGTTTATGTTTAGTTACTTTTTTCGTGGGTTTTTGGTGTTTGTTCGTTTATGTTTAGTTACTTTTTACATGACTTTCTGGTGTTTGTTCGTTTATGTTTAGTTACTTTTTTCGTGGGTTTTTGGTGTTTGTTCGTTTATGTTTAGTTACTTTTTACACGAGTTTCTGGTGTTTGTTCGTTTATGTTTAGTTACTTTTTTCGTGGGTTTCTGGTGTTTGTTCGTTTATGTTTAGTTACTTTTTTCGTGGGTTTCTGGTGTTTGTTCGTTTATGTTTAGTTACTTTTTACATGAGTTTCTGGTGTTTGTTCGTTTATGTTTAGTTACTTTTTACATGAGTTTCTGGTGTTTGTTCGTTTATGTTCAGTTACTTTTTACATGAGTTTCTGGTGTTTGTTCGTTTATGTTTAGTTACTTTTTACATGACTTTCTGGTGTTTGTTCGTTTATGTTTAGTTACTTTTTACATGACTTTCTGGTGTTTGTTCGTTTATGTTTAGTTACTTTTTTCGTGGTTTTCTGGTGTTTGTTCGTTTATGTTTAGTTACTTTTTTCGTGGGTTTCTGGTGTTTGTTCGTTTATGTTTAGTTACTTTTTTCGTGGGTTTTTGGTGTTTGTTCGTTTATGTTTAGTTACTTTTTACATGACTTTCTGGTGTTTGTTCGTTTATGTTTAGTTACTTTTTACATGACTTTCTGGTGTTTGTTCGTTTATGTTTAGTTACTTTTTTCGTGGGTTTCTGGTGTTTGTTCGTTTATGTTTAGTTACTTTTTACACGAGTTTCTGGTGTTTGTTCGTTTATGTTCAGTTACTTTTTACATGACTTTCTGGTGTTTGTTCGTTTATGTTTAGTTACTTTTTACATGAATTTCTGGTGTTTGTTCGTTTATGCTTAGTTACTTTTTTCGTGGGTTTCTGGTGTTTGTTCGTTTATGTTTAGTTACTTTTTACACGAGTTTCTGGTGTTTGTTCGTTTATGTTCAGTTATTTTTTATCTGACTTTCTGGTGTTTGTTCGTTTATGTTTAGTTACTTTTTTCGTGGGTTTTTGGTGTTTGTTCGTTTATGTTCAGTTACTTTTTATCTGACTTTCTGGTGTTTGTTCGTTTATGCTTAGTTACTTTTTACACGAGTTTCTGTTGTTTGTTCGTTTATGCTTAGTTACTTTTTACATGACTTTCTGTTGTTTGTTCGTTTATGCTTAGTTACTTTTTACATGACTTTCTGGTGTTTGTTCGTTTATGTTTAGTTACTTTTTTCGTGGGTTTCTGGTGTTTGTTCGTTTATGTTTAGTTACTTTTTACATGACTTTCTGGTGTTTGTTCGTTTATGTTTAGTTACTTTTTACATGACTTTCTGGTGTTTGTTCGTTTATGTTTAGTTACTTTTTTCGTGGGTTTCTGGTGTTTGTTCGTTTATGTTTAGTTACTTTTTACACGAGTTTCTGGTGTTTGTTCGTTTATGTTCAGTTACTTTTTATCTGACTTTCTGGTGTTTGTTCGTTTATATTTAGTTACTTTTTTCGTGGATTTTTGGTGTTTGTTCGTTTATGTTCAGTTACTTTTTATCTGACTTTCTGGTGTTTGTTCGTTTATGCTTAGTTACTTTTTACATGACTTTCTGTTGTTTGTTCGTTTATGCTTAGTTACTTTTTACATGACTTTCTGTTGTTTGTTCGTTTATGTTTAGTTACTTTTTTCGTGGGTTTCTGGTGTTTGTTCGTTTATGTTTAGGTACTTTTTTCGTGGGTTTCTGGTGTTTGTTCGTTTATGTTTAGTTACTTTTTACATGACTTTCTGGTGTTTGTTCGTTTATGTTTAGTTACTTTTTTCGTGGGTTTCTGGTGTTTGTTCGTTTATGTTTAGTTACTTTTTACATGACTTTCTGGTGTTTGTTCGTTTATGCTTAGTTACTTTTTACATGACTTTCTGTTGTTTGTTCGTTTATGCTTAGTTACTTTTTACATGACTTTCTGGTGTTTGTTCGTTTATGTTTAGTTACTTTTTTCGTGGGTTTCTGGTGTTTGTTCGTTTATGTTTAGTTACTTTTTACATGACTTTCTGGTGTTTGTTCGTTTATGTTTAGTTACTTTTTACACGAGTTTCTGGTGTTTGTTCGTTTATGTTTAGTTACTTTTTACACGAGTTTCTGGTGTTTGTTCGTTTATGTTCAGTTACTTTTTATCTGACTTTCTGGTGTTTGTTCGTTTATGTTTAGTTACTTTTTTCGTGGGTTTTTGGTGTTTGTTCGTTTATGTTCAGTTACTTTTTATCTGAATTTCCGGTGTTTGTTCGTTTATGCTTAGTTACTTTTTACATGACTTTCTGTTGTTTGTTCGTTTATGTTTAGTTACTTTTTTCGTGGGTTTCTGGTGTTTGTTCGTTTATGTTTAGTTACTTTTTTCGTGGGTTTCTGGTGTTTGTTCGGTTATGTTTAGTTACTTTTTACATGACTTTCTGGTGTTTGTTCGTTTATGTTTAGTTACTTTTTTCGTGGGTTTCTGGTGTTTGTTCGTTTATGTTTAGTTACTTTTTTCGTGGGTTTCTGGTGTTTGTTCGTTTATGTTTAGTTACTTTTTTCGTGGGTTTTTGGTGTTTGTTCGTTTATGTTTAGTTACTTTTTACATGACTTTCTGGTGTTTGTTCGTTTATGTTTAGTTACTTTTTACATGACTTTCTGGTGTTTGTTCGTTTATGTTTAGTTACTTTTTTCGTGGGTTTCTGGTGTTTGTTCGTTTATGTTTAGTTACTTTTTACATGACTTTTTGTTGTTTGTTCGTTTATGTTTAGTTACTTTTTTCGTGGGTTTCTGGTGTTTGTTCGTTTATGTTTAGTTACTTTTTTCGTGGGTTTCTGGTGTTTGTTCGGTTATGTTTAGTTACTTTTTACATGACTTTCTGGTGTTTGTTCGTTTATGTTTAGTTACTTTTTTCGTGGGTTTCTGGTGTTTGTTCGTTTATGTTTAGTTACTTTTTACATGACTTTCTGGTGTTTGTTCGTTTATGTTTAGTTACTTTTTACATGACTTTCTGGTGTTTGTTCGTTTATGTTTAGTTACTTTTTTCGTGGGTTTCTGGTGTTTGTTCGTTTATGTTTAGTTACTTTTTACACGAGTTTCTGGTGTTTGTTCGTTTATGTTTAGTTACTTTTTACATGACTTTCTGGTGTTTGTTCGTTTATGCTTAGTTACTTTTTTCGTGGGTTTCTGGTGTTTGTTCGTTTATGTTTAGTTACTTTTTACACGAGTTTCTGGTGTTTGTTCGTTTATGTTTAGTTACTTTTTTCGTGGGTTTTTGGTGTTTGTTCGTTTATGTTCAGTTACTTTTTACATGACTTTCTGGTGTTTGTTCGTTTATGTTTAGTTACTTTTTACATGACTTTCTGGTGTTTGTTCGTTTATGTTTAGTTACTTTTTACATGACTTTCTGGTGTTTGTTCGTTTATGTTTAGTTACTTTTTACATGACTTTTTGGTGTTTGTTCGTTTATGTTTAGTTACTTTTTTCGTGGGTTTCTGGTGTTTGTTCGTGTATGTTTAGTTACTTTTTTCGTGAGTTTCTGGTGTTTGTTCGTTTATGTTTAGTTACTTTTTTCGTGGGTTTTTGGTGTTTGTTCGTTTATGTTTAGTTACTTTTTACATGACTTTCTGGTGTTTGTTCGTTTATGTTTAGTTACTTTTTACATGACTTTCTGGTGTTTGTTCGTTTATGTTTAGTTACTTTTTTCGTGGGTTTCTGGTGTTTGTTCGTTTATGTTTAGTTACTTTTTACACGAGTTTCTGGTGTTTGTTCGTTTATGTTTAGTTACTTTTTACATGACTTTCTGGTGTTTGTTCGTTTATGCTTAGTTACTTTTTACATGACTTTCTGGTGTTTGTTCGTTTATGTTTAGTTACTTTTTTCGTGGGTTTCTGGTGTTTGTTCGTTTATGTTTAGTTACTTTTTTCGTGGGTTTCTGGTGTTTGTTCGTTTATGTTTAGTTACTTTTTTCGTGGGTTTTTGGTGTTTGTTCGTTTATGTTTAGTTACTTTTTACATGACTTTCTGGTGTTTGTTCGTTTATGTTTAGTTACTTTTTACATGACTTTCTGGTGTTTGTTCGTTTATGCTTAGTTACTTTTTTCGTGGGTTTCTGGTGTTTGTTCGTTTATGTTTAGTTACTTTTTACATGACTTTCTGTTGTTTGTTCGTTTATGTTTAGTTACTTTTTTCGTGGGTTTCTGGTGTTTGTTCGTTTATGTTTAGTTACTTTTTTCGTGGGTTTCTGGTGTTTGTTCGGTTATGTTTAGTTACTTTTTACATGACTTTCTGGTGTTTGTTCGTTTATGTTTAGTTACTTTTTTCGTGGGTTTCTGGTGTTTGTTCGTTTATGTTTAGTTACTTTTTACATGACTTTCTGGTGTTTGTTCGTTTATGTTTAGTTACTTTTAACATGACTTTCTGGTGTTTGTTCGTTTATGTTTAGTTACTTTTTTCGTGGGTTTCTGGTTTTTGTTCGTTTATGTTTAGTTACTTTTTACACGAGTTTCTGGTGTTTGTTCGTTTATGTTTAGTTACTTTTTACATGACTTTCTGGTGTTTGTTCGTTTATGTTTAGTTACTTTTTACATGACTTTCTGGTGTTTGTTCGTTTATGCTTAGTTACTTTTTTCGTGGGTTTCTGGTGTTTGTTCGTTTATGTTTAGTTACTTTTTACACGAGTTTCTGGTGTTTGTTCGTTTATGTTTAGTTACTTTTTTCGTGGGTTTTTGGTGTTTGTTCGTTTATGTTCAGTTACTTTTTACATGACTTTCTGGTGTTTGTTCGTTTATGTTTAGTTACTTTTTACATGACTTTCTGGTGTTTGTTCGTTTATGTTTAGTTACTTTTTACATGACTTTCTGGTGTTTGTTCGTTTATGTTTAGTTACTTTTTACATGACTTTTTGGTGTTTGTTCGTTTATGTTTAGTTACTTTTTTCGTGGGTTTCTGGTGTTTGTTCGTTTATGTTTAGTTACTTTTTTCGTGGGTTTCTGGTGTTTGTTCGTTTATGTTTAGTTACTTTTTTCGTGGGTTTTTGGTGTTTGTTCGTTTATGTTTAGTTACTTTTTACATGACTTTCTGGTGTTTGTTCGTTTATGTTTAGTTACTTTTAACATGACTTTCTGGTGTTTGTTCGTTTATGTTTAGTTACTTTTTTCGTGGGTTTCTGGTGTTTGTTCGTTTATGTTTAGTTACTTTTTACACGAGTTTCTGGTGTTTGTTCGTTTATGTTTAGTTACTTTTTACATGACTTTCTGGTGTTTGTTCGTTTATGTTTAGTTACTTTTTACATGACTTTCTGGTGTTTGTTCGTTTATGTTTAGTTACTTTTTTCGTGGGTTTCTGGTGTTTGTTCGTTTATGTTTAGTTACTTTTTTCGTGGGTTTCTGGTGTTTGTTCGGTTATGTTTAGTTACTTTTTACATGACTTTCTGGTGTTTGTTCGTTTATGTTTAGTTACTTTTTTCGTGGGTTTCTGGTGTTTGTTCGTTTATGTTTAGTTACTTTTTACATGACTTTCTGGTGTTTGTTCGTTTATGTTTAGTTACTTTTTACATGACTTTCTGGTGTTTGTTCGTTTATGTTTAGTTACTTTTTTCGTGGGTTTCTGGTGTTTGTTCGTTTATGTTTAGTTACTTTTTACACGAGTTTCTGGTGTTTGTTCGTTTATGTTTAGTTACTTTTTACATGACTTTCTGGTGTTTGTTCGTTTATGTTTAGTTACTTTTTACATGACTTTCTGGTGTTTGTTCGTTTATGCTTAGTTACTTTTTTCGTGGGTTTCTGGTGTTTGTTCGTTTATGTTTAGTTACTTTTTACACGAGTTTCTGGTGTTTGTTCGTTTATGTTTAGTTACTTTTTCGTGGGTTTTTGGTGTTTGTTCGTTTATGTTCAGTTACTTTTTACATGACTTTCTGGTGTTTGTTCGTTTATGTTTAGTTACTTTTTACATGACTTTCTGGTGTTTGTTCGTTTATGTTTAGTTACTTTTTACATGACTTTCTGGTGTTTGTTCGTTTATGTTTAGTTACTTTTTACATGACTTTTTGGTGTTTGTTCGTTTATGTTTAGTTACTTTTTTCGTGGGTTTCTGGTGTTTGTTCGTTTATGTTTAGTTACTTTTTCGTGGGTTTCTGGTGTTTGTTCGTTTATGTTTAGTTACTTTTTTCGTGGGTTTTTGGTGTTTGTTCGTTTATGTTTAGTTACTTTTTACATGACTTTCTGGTGTTTGTTCGTTTATGTTTAGTTACTTTTTACATGACTTTCTGGTGTTTGTTAGTTTATGTTTAGTTACTTTTTTCGTGGGTTTCTGGTGTTTGTTCGTTTATGTTTAGTTACTTTTTACACGAGTTTCTGGTGTTTGTTCGTTTATGTTTAGTTACTTTTTACATGACTTTCTGGTGTTTGTTCGTTTATGTTTAGTTACTTTTTACATGACTTTCTGGTGTTTGTTCGTTTATGCTTAGTTACTTTTTTCGTGGGTTTTTGGTGTTTGTTCGTTTATGTTTAGTTACTTTTTACACGAGTTTCTGGTGTTTGTTCGTTTATGTTTTAGGTACTTTTTACATGACTTTCTGGTGTTTGTTCGTTTATGTTTAGTTACTTTTTACACGAGTTTCTGGTGTTTGTTCGTTTATGTTTAGTTACTTTTTTCGTGGGTTTTTGGTGTTTGTTCGTTTATGTTCAGTTACTTTTTTCGTGGGTTTTTGGTGTTTGTTCGTTTATGTTTAGTTACTTTTTACACGAGTTTCTGGTGTTTGTTCATTTATGTTTAGTTACTTTTTTCGTGGGTTTTTGGTGTTTGTTCGTTTATGTTCAGTTACTTTTTACATGACTTTCTGGTGTTTGTTCGTTTATGTTTAGTTACTTTTTACATGACTTTCTGGTGTTTGTTCGTTTATGTTTAGTTACTTTTTACATGACTTTCTGGTGTTTGTTCGTTTATGCTTAGTTACTTTTTTCGTGGGTTTCTGGTGTTTGTTCGTTTATGTTTAGTTACTTTTTACACGAGTTTCTGGTGTTTGTTCGTTTATGTTTAGTTACTTTTTTCGTGGGTTTTTGGTGTTTGTTCGTTTATGTTCAGTTACTTTTTACATGACTTTCTGGTGTTTGTTCGTTTATGTTTAGTTACTTTTTACATGACTTTCTGGTGTTTGTTCGTTTATGTTTAGTTACTTTTTTCGTGGGTTTCTGGTGTTTGTTCGTTTATGTTTAGTTACTTTTTACATGACTTTCTGGTGTTTGTTCGTTTATGTTTAGTTACTCTTTTACATGACTTTCTGGTGTTTGTTCGTTTATGTTTAGTTACTTTTAACATGACTTTCTGGTGTTTGTTCGTTTATGTTTAGTTACTTTTTTCGTGGGTTTCTGGTGTTTGTTCGTTTATGTTTAGTTACTTTTTTCGTGGGTTTTTGGTGTTTGTTCGTTTATGTTTAGTTACTTTTTACATGACTTTCTGGTGTTTGTTCGTTTATGTTTAGTTACTTTTTACATGACTTTCTGGTGTTTGTTCCTTTATGTTTAGTTACTTTTTTCGTGGGTTTCTGGTGTTTGTTCGTTTATGTTTAGTTACTTTTTACACGAGTTTCTGGTGTTTGTTCGTTTATGTTTAGTTACTTTTTACATTACTTTCTGGTGTTTGTTCGTTTATGTTTAGTTACTTTTTACATGACTTTCTGGTGTTTGTTCGTTTATGCTTAGTTACTTTTTTCGTGGGTTTCTGGTGTTTGTTCGTTTATGTTTAGTTACTTTTTACACGAGTTTCTGGTGTTTGTTCGCTTATGTTCAGTAACCCTTTTACATGACTTTCTGGTGTTTGTTCGTTTATGTTCAGTTACTCTTTTACATGACTTTCTGGTGTTTGTTCGTTTATGTTCAGTTACTCTTTTACATGACTTTCTGGTGTTTGTTCGTTTATGTTCAGTTACTCTTTTACATGACTTTCTGGTGTTTGTTCGTTTATGTTTAGTTACTTTTTTCTTGGGTTTTTGGTGTTTGTTCGTTTATGTTCAGTTACTTTTTACATGACTTTCTGGTGTTTGTTCGTTTATGCTTAGTTACTTTTTACATGACTTTCTGGTGTTTGTTCGTTTATGTTTAGTTACTTTTTTCGTGGGTTTCTGGTGTTTGTTCGTTTATGTTTAGTTACTTTTTACATGACTTTCTGGTGTTTGTTCGTTTATTCTTAGTTACTTTTTTCGTGGGTTTCTGGTGTTTGTTCGTTTATGTTTAGTTACTTTTTACATGACTTTCTGGTGTTTGTTCGTTTATGTTTAGTTACTTTTTTCATGGGTTTCTGGTGTTTGTTCGTTTATGTTTAGTTACTTTTTTCGTGGGTTTCTGGTGTTTGTTCGTTTATGTTTAGTTACTTTTTTCGTGGGTTTTTGGTGTTTGTTCGTTTATGTTTAGTTACTTTTTACATGACTTTCTGGTGTTTGTTCGTTTATGTTTAGTTACTTTTTTCGTGGGTTTCTGGTGTTTGTTCGTTTATGTTTAGTTACTTTTTACACGAGTTTCTGGTGTTTGTTCGTTTATGTTCAGTTACTTTTTACATGACTTTCTGGTGTTTGTTCGTTTATGTTTAGTTACTTTTTTCGTGAGTTTCTGGTGTTTGTTCGTTTATGTTTAGTTACTTTTTTCGTGGGTTTCTGGTGTTTGTTCGTTTATGTTTAGTTACTTTTTTCGTGGGTTTCTGGTGTTTGTTCGTTTATGTTTAGTTACTTTTTTCTTGGGTTTTTGGTGTTTGATCGTTTATGTTCAGTTACTTTTTACATGACTTTCTGGTGTTTGTTCGTTTATGCTTAGTTACTTTTTACATGACTTTCTGGTGTTTGTTCGTTTATGTTTAGTTACTTTTTTCATGGGTTTCTGGTGTTTGTTCGTTTATGTTTAGTTACTTTTTACATGACTTTCTGGTGTTTGTTCGTTTATTCTTAGTTACTTTTTTCGTGGGTTTCTGGTGTTTGTTCGTTTATGTTTAGTTACTTTTTACATGACTTTCTGGTGTTTGTTCGTTTATGTTTAGTTACTTTTTTCGTGGGTTTCTGGTGTTTGTTCGTTTATGTTTAGTTACTTTTTTCGTGGGTTTTTGGTGTTTGTTCGTTTATGTTTAGTTACTTTTTACACGAGTTTTTGGTGTTTGTTCGTTTATGTTTAGTTACTTTTTACACGAGTTTCTGGTGTTTGTTCGTTTATGTTTAGTTACTTTTTTCGTGGGTTTTTGGTGTTTGTTCGTTTATGTTTAGTTACTTTTTACATGACTTTCTGGTGTTTGTTCGTTTATGTTTAGTTACTTTTTTCGTGGGTTTCTGGTGTTTGTTCGTTTATGTTTAGTTACTTTTTACATGACTTTCTGGTGTTTGTTCGTTTATGTTTAGTTACTTTTTTCGTGGGTTTCTGGTGTTTGTTCGTTTATGTTTAGTTACTTTTTGCATGACTTTCTGGTGTTTGTTCGTTTATGTTTAGTTACTTTTTTCGTGGGTTTTTGGTGTTTGTTCGTTTATGTTTAGTTACTTTTAACATGACTTTCTGGTGTTTGTTCGTTTATGTTTAGTTACTTTTTACACGAGTTTCTGGTGTTTGTTCGTTTATGTTTAGTTACTTTTTTTGTGGGATTTTGGTGTTTGTTCGTTTATGTTTAATTACTTTTTTCGTGGGTTTCTGGTGTTTGTTCGTTTATGTTTAGTTACTTTTTACATGACTTTCTGGTGTTTGTTCGTTTATGTTTAGTTACTTTTTTCGTGGGTTTTTGGTGTTTGTTCGTTTATGTTTAGTTACTTTTTTCGTGGGTTTCTGGTGTTTGTTCGTTTATGTTTAGTTACTTTTTTCGTGGGTTTCTGGTGTTTGTTCGTTTATGTTTAGTTACTTTTTTCGTGGGTTTCTGGTGTTTGTTCGTTTATGTTTAGTTACTTTTTACATGACTTTCTGGTGTTTGTTCGTTTATGTTTAGTTACTTTTTTCGTGGGTTTCTGGTGTTTGTTCGTTTATGTTTAGTTACTTTTTACATGACATTCTGGTGTTTGTTCGTTTATGTTCAGTTACTTTTTTCGTGGGTTTCTGGTGTTTGTTCGTTTATGTTTAGTTACTCTTTTACATGACTTTCTGGTGTTTGTTCGTTTATGTTTAGTTACTTTTTTCGTGGATTTCTGGTGTTTGTTCGTTTATGTTCAGTTACTCTTTTTATGACTTTCTGGTGTTTGTTCGTTTATGTTTAGTTACTTTTTTCGTGGATTTCTGGTGTTTGTTCGTTTATGTTCAGTTACTCTTTTACATTACTTTCTGGTGTTTGTTCGTTTATGTTTAGTTACTCTTTTACATCACTTTCTGGTGTTTGTTCGTTTATGTTTAGTTACTTTTTTCGTGGATTTCTGGTGTTTGTTCGTTTATGTTCAGTTACTCTTTTCATGACTTTCTGGTGTTTGTTCGTTTATGTTTAGTTACTTTTTTCGTGGATTTCTGGTGTTTGTTCGTTTATGTTCAGTTACTCTTTTACATGACTTTCTGGTGTTTGTTCGTTTATGTTCAGTTACTCTTTTACATGACTTTCTGGTGTTTGTTCGTTTATGTTCAGTTACTCTTTTACATGACTTTCTGGTGTTTGTTCGTTTATGTTCAGTTACTCTTTTACATGACTTTCTGGTGTTTGTTCGTTTATGTTTAGTTACTTTTTTCGTGGATTTCTGGTGTTTGTTCGTTTATGTTCAGTTACTCTTTTGCATGACTTTCTGGTGTTTGTTCGTTTATGTTTAGTTACTTTTTTCGTGGATTTCTGGTGTTTGTTCGTTTATGTTCAGTTACTCTTTTACATGACTTTCTGGTGTTTGTTCGTTTATGTTTAGTTACTTTTTTCGTGGATTTCTGGTGTTTGTTCGTTTATGTTCAGTTACTCTTTTACATGACTTTCTGGTGTTTGTTCGTTTATGTTTAGTTACTTTTTTCGTGGATTTCTGGTGTTTGTTCGTTTATGTTCAGTTACTCTTTTACATGACTTTCTGGTGTTTGTTCGTTTATGTTTAGTTACTTTTTTTGTGGATTTCTGGTGTTTGTTCGTTTATGTTCAGTTACTCTTTTACATGACTTTCTGGTGTTTGTTCGTTTATGTTTAGTTACTCTTTTACATGACTTTCTGGTGTTTGTTCGTTTATGTTTAGTTACTTTTTTCGTGGATTTCTGGTGTTTGTTCGTTTATGTTCAGTTACTCTTTTACATGACTTTCTGGTGTTTGTTCGTTTATGTTCAGTTACTCTTTTACATGACTTTCTGGTGTTTGTTCGTTTATGTTCAGTTACTCTTTTACATGACTTTCTGGTGTTTGTTCGTTTATGTTTAGTTACTCTTTTACATGACTTTCTGGTGTTTGTTCGTTTATGTTCAGTTACTCTTTTACATGACTTTCTGGTGTTTGTTCGTTTATGTTCAGTTACTCTTTTACATGACTTTCTGGTGTTTGTTCGTTTATGTTTAGTTACTTTTTGCGTGGATTTCTGGTGTTTGTTCGTTTATGTTCAGTTACTCTTTTACATGACTTTCTGGTGTTTGTTCGTTTATGTTTAGTTACTTTTTTCGTGGATTTCTTGTGTTTGTTCGTTTATGTTCAGTTACTCTTTTACATGACTTTCTGGTGTTTGTTCGTTTATGTTTAGTTACTTTTTTCGTGGATTTCTTGTGTTTGTTCGTTTATGTTCAGTTACTCTTTTACATGACTTTCTGGTGTTTGTTCGTTTATGTTTAGTTACTTTTTTCGTGGATTTCTGGTGTTTGTTCGTTTATGTTCAGTTACTCTTTTACATGACTTTCTGGTGTTTGTTCGTTTATGTTTAGTTACTTTTTTCGTGGATTTCTGGTGTTTGTTCGTTTATGTTCAGTTACTCTTTTACATGACTTTCTGGTGTTTGTTCGTTTATGTTTAGTTACTTTTTTCGTGGATTTCTGGTGTTTGTTCGTTTATGTTCAGTTACTCTTTTACATGACTTTCTGGTGTTTGTTCGTTTATGTTCAGTTACTCTTTTACATGACTTTCTGGTGTTTGTTCGTTTATGTTCAGTTACTCTTTTACATGACTTTCTGGTGTTTGTTCGTTTATGTTCAGTTACTCTTTTACATGACTTTCTGGTGTTTGTTCGTTTATGTTCAGTTACTCTTTTACATGACTTTCTGGTGTTCGTTCAGTTACATCACATACCCTTTTCTTGTTAATTACACGACACTTAAACACGACAACGCTATAAATAGCAACTAAGAATAATATTTATAATAAATACGACATAGAGAAAGGAGTACAATGTATTAGAAATATACAAATAGTTCTAACAAATTAGAATATAGGAAAAGATCAGTGTTAGACTCATATAAATAAACCCTTTACAAATAAGTGTTGCATAGAAATAATGAACTCAAATGACACGATATATCAAAAGGACTTTATGGGGGGATCCCGGTGTTTACTATTTATAAGTTTGATTGCTTTCCGAACCAATCGTTCGATATTGGTACTTGTGGGACGATTTGGATGTTGAAGAAGCGTCCATGTGTATATTAATAAAAGATTCAATAATCAGGCACTCGCCACGATATAGCTGAAATATAGCTGATGGGGAGCTAAGCAAACATAAATCAATCAATATTCAAGTAATATATATATATATATATATGGACAAAATCAAAACTATATACGATGAATGGAAAATAAATGGCTGCAGAAAGCGGATTAAGACGAGATCTGGCAAGATGGTACAAACCGCCATAATTTTGGAGTGGTAAGGTAGGTGTTCCGCTGCATTACAGAGTGAACAGGAAGCCAACTCCAACTGACGCCGGGCCAAATTTAAAATAATAACTTCTCCCCGGTTAAGCAGAGGATGAAACGAGTTCCAACTGGTACCAGTTGTAAACCGGCCGCTCTGGTAAACAAGAGACAGCCAAATTTAAACCCACCTTCCCGTGGTACCACTGGAAGGTATTAATTCCGAAATATGGTCCAACGTAGAATTCCAAGGTGTTGACCCCCTCTCATCTTGCCAGATTCCCCCAAAACGTTGTGGAGAGAAATCTTAAGACTCTTGTGGGAAGAGTTTACAGTTCACGTTTGAAAAGCAGAGTTCTAAACCTCAGTCTTGAATATTATTAAGATATACATTATTTCCAGCATCGGACAGATGCACTCCATCGTATCTATACAGTACATTCTCTGTCACTCGAATATTCGGATGACGTATAATGAACCCTTTCTGTATTTCATTTAAGAAAATGGCTTTAGCAGCTGTATTTACCCGCTTCCGAGAATTTTCCACAGCCACTTGATTGTTAGCTACACGCCAATATCGTCGTGTTAAAATCTCGCTCCGCACCAGAATAACGTTGGGTAAAAGTGTCCTTAATCTGAGTACATCGAGTCTGATTAATTCAATCAGCTCTTTTCCTTTTAAAATCCCTAGATCATTTGACCCTAAATGAATAATCAAAATGTTAGGCTGAATGCAAATTCTTATCAATAATGGGCATAAGTTCCCCCCATTTCATTCCCCTCTTTCCATGCCAATGTAAAGTAAGGCGCCGATACTGTAATACTAAATGGGGACCCCCTGTTCTTCCTGCTGCGCTTCGAGAAGCCCAATAAACAATGGATGATCCAACCACCCATACATGGTGCGCGCGCACCTAAAAACAAATAAGCACATAAATTGCATAATATATTAATATTTAACTTCTGCAAAATCAATTAAAGAAATAAAGCCGGGTGTAACTTGAATATGCGTCAGATGCCCAACGCCCCCATTTTTGTATATCATTATCGGGTACCCCTTTCCTGGCCAGTTCTGAGGCCCCGTCGATCCTGAAGGAATGAAATCTGATACGATCTGTAACACCACAAAATTGTAGTGTTTTCCGTAAAATAGCGTTGAATTGAAATCTTGTCAAATAGGAATCATCGAAGTGTAAAAATAGCGGACTAAGAGGAGAGGACTCACGTATATTTAAGTAATTATGTAATTTTTTAACAGCACAAAGCTCTGTATCTTGTTCCGGAATTATAAGAGTCACTGAATTTTGTCTTTGATCTACTTTTGAACTCCTGATTCTTAACTGCAATTCTAAACGACCATTTATTACATTAAAATTAACATCATGTCTGCATATAACCAAAACAGATTTACTCTCCGTTGTAATTTCACCGACTCTCAAAAGAGCAAAAAATGATATAGAGAAGACAGATGAAAAAAGGCAAGCCTCAAAATGGGGGAAACACACGCTCGGGAGCGCAGAAATTATTTTTTGTAGTAACGATATGGAAACAGGAGCCCGTAAATCTAATTTTGCCGGACTCTCCCTGAACGAAAATGAAAGGGCTGATGCGATAAATAATTTTTAAGATGCACGGAATTTTCTGAGAATGGCTCCTTTCCCAAATTTCGGTTAGCGTCCATTGTATTTGACAGATTACTCGTGGCTACGCATAAAATCCAAAGTTCCTGGTCGATGACCCCCCAATGAGAAGAAAGGAAAACGATATTTTTTCAACCCGTACTACTCGTCGTAAACCAGCCACCCATTATTCTGACACCTGGAGGCAGCAAGTCTGATATTTTGCATATATTTAAGATATTCACGAGCCATTTCTTGAGCAAAATATCCATATAAATAACAAAAGCCGTTGTCCAAGATTCTATCTTTTTTTTTTTTTAAATTTCAGATCATTTTATTCAAAAACCCTGCTATATAATTCTATCTTAAGGACAGTATCAGGTTTGTTTTGTTTACTACTGTAAGAGACCACCGTTTCAAAACGAGATCCCCATCAAACAACGAGTCTGTTGCAAGCTCTTTCGCAGACTTTAATAGAACTCCAAATTGAACAAACTCGACACGCCAAATTTTCTCCTTGATTTTAAGGGGAATGTGAGCACTGACTGGATCGTGCATGCTTGAAATGGTTTCGGGTTCGTTACCCGATTGACAAATTCCCGCAGAAACAGGATGAGGTACTCCCATCGAAATGTCAGGCATATTTCTGCTCTGCAGTGAACTGTCATACATTCCCCCAACTGAAATAACCCTACCATGTGTATTTGAAGTAGTCTGGGCATCGCATTCTGGAATTTGGCTGGGACCCGGGCCTGTCGCTCCAAAAGACGAGACTGCACCGCTGTGCATAATTGAGCTACAGTGGATCGCTTCTGCTCTATTGTGTTCACTCGGGACAGGTTGTCTCAAGGTGTTTCTCTCACTGGCGCCGGTGCAACTGACAGGAGTCTGACGGGACTCCGATGTAGATGTAGATGCGTGCATGGCACTGGTGTGTGCGTTATCCATCACTTGAGACGCTCGATTAATATTTGTATTAATTCCTGAAGTGGAGGGCATCTGATCCATTTCCGTGATGTTCAGGTCTACTCCTTGACCAACGTCAAGTCTCCCCTCGTGGTTCAACACTCTACGTTTTCTTTGGATTTCAGCCCTAGTCTGCCGTCTAGAATTTGATAATTTAGCTCCTGCATGTAAGACTTTCTTTGAAGGTTTTCTGTTTTGCCTTGGAGGTCTCATTGTAAGCTGGATGGCGACGGAGTTTTGTTTTTATGAGTGGATTTTTTTTTTAATCTGCTGAATTATAGGAGTGGTCGTTGATGGTCCGCTCCTAGTCAAAATTTACCCTCCCTATCATAAAAATCACATGTCTCTAGTGGTTGTTTAACTGTTCTCTCAGGTAGCCTCATCCCAATGAGGACTTTTTTTTCTTCTTTTATTTTGTATCTACCTCATGTTTTTGTTTTATCTTTATTTGTTTGTTTGTTGTCTGTTTGCTGTTTGGGGGGTGGGGGTGGGGGGGTTTAACGCATCATAATATTAATAAAAGATCATAACTATTAAGTGAAATATTATTGTTTATTGCACATCTTTTAAGGTGTTGTACATATTGTAGACCATATTAATATGAAGAAATAACATTTCCCATAACAGACATGCTTTTTTAATATTATGATGCCAGTTCCAATGACATAGTTTGTATGTTATATATTTTTGAAAGTCACATTCAATAACACACTTTTCTATCTGTATATATAAATGTATGAAATTACTAGGACATTGTATAACATCATACTAATAGAGAAGGTTTATTCATAATGTGCTAAATGTGTAAACTGCGGTTGGTAAAATTCCGCCACCCTCTTATTTCATGACTTTAGTTCCTTTTGTATGATAGTCGAATTTTATATTTCTCCCTTTCTGTCACCCGTCGAGTGCGGTTAAGTTGAATGTATACACGATATAGCATATTTTGGCCACTTGTCCTATTTCTCAGTTTTCTGAATTAATGTTAATAAAATTGGTTAATAAAGTCATGAAGAATTCTCTATTTTCAACCATAAATAGTATCTGTGTATTATGAGTATAAATCACCGACATGACAGAACATTGATAAAAATGTTGACCGCCATGTTTATATTAGATCATATTTGTTTATGGTCCGTAATAAAACATTACACGTTTATTACCCAACCATTACTGACCAGTTGACCTTGTTAGGACATTTAAATATGGATGAAACCATATGTAATAAAATGATCTAAGATTTAATCTTTGTACGCAATTAAAGCGACATTAATCTCCCCATTGATGTATTACTCAACCTTTCATAGTTTGAACAAGTCGACATAGCAACAATGTATCAACTGAAAAGAGAAAAATAATTTTATATAATTTTAGTCCCTAAAGATTTCTGATATGGAGTAATCTACATTCTACATTACATGTATAAAAATGGCCTTGGTAGAGGACACATAATAAAGGTCAGAAAATAGAATCTTTTAGGCGGGAACCCCTCTGTCTATATGACCGAGTGGGGAGAGGGCGCTTAATATATTCATAAAATTAGTATGTTCTCAAAGGACACATAAAGCAAATTTCAAATAAAATTGTATTGATGTAGTCAGCAGTATGTACACTATTTCAAATGATTCCTAAATTATTAAACGTTTAGGGTCTGTGACATGGATAAATTATTATCTAAATATTTTAACGAGGAATATCAGTAAATCAAATCAAATCAAATATTTTTATATATCGATCATGACCCCATTAGGTCATAAAGTCACAACGGTTGAAGTACAACTGATTTAACAAGCACTCATTCACAGAGCTACTAATCAAGTTTTTCCATCATGCACTCATTCACAGGGCTATTAGTCATGTTTTAACTATGCACTCATTCACATGGCTACACGTCAAGTTTTTTTTATTATGCACTCATTCACATGGCTACTAGTCAAGTTTTTCACTATGCACTCATTCACGGGACTACTCTTCAAATTTTTCATTATGCACTCATTCGCATGGCTACAAGTCAGGTTTCTCATTATGCACTCATTCACCTGGCTAGTAGTAAAGTTTTCCATTATGCACTCATTCACAGGGCTACAAGTCAAGTTTATTTTTATTATGCACTCATTCACATGGCTACTAGTAAAGTTTTCCATTATGCACTCATTCACGGGACTACTAGTCAGGTTTTCCATTATGCACTCATTCACATGGCTACTAGTCAAGTTTTTCATTATGCACTCATTCACAGGGCTACTAGTAAAGTTTTTCATTATGCACTCATTCACAGGGCTACTAGTAAAGTTTTTCACTATGCACTCATTCACAGGGCTACTAGTAAAGTTTTTCACTATGCACTCATTCACAGGGCTACTAGTAAAGTTTTTCACTATGCACTCATTCACATGGCTACTAGTAAAGTTTTTCACTATGCACTCATTCACAGGGCTACTAGTAAAGTTTTTCATTATGTACTCCTTCGCAGGGCTACTAGTTTAATTTTTAATTATGCACTCATTCACAAGATTTACAGACTGTGTTGTTTTTTTACAAAAAATCAAGGGAGGTTAACAAATTCCTCTCATTCATTCGACCTAAATGCACCAGTTTCACAAAATGTGCGAGACTTGAAAGAACTGTATTTCATTATACTTAAAACTGCTAATATCTTAAACATTGCATTCATAAATCAACACGACATAGTCCGTTTTGAAAAAAAAATAAAGTAAATATTTTATTTATTTATTTCATGAAAACGTAACTCGGAAATCATTTCACTGTGTGAAACAAATGTCAGCACGTCTTATCCGGACATCATGACATTTGATATTTCTAGGAGGTGAAACCCACTCGGAACTCCTCTCATTTTTCGGCACTCAAAACTAACCTCGGAGATGATATTTCAGAGACCATGGACTTAATTTTCAGAAAAACGATACTTTTTTAATATTTTGAGGATACTAAAGGGGTAATAAGAAGTCGTAATTCGAAGGACACTGTGCAAAGAAAAAGGACAAATCGACAAACAATTATCTACAAAACACTACACGGAAAACTAAAGATCGAGCCACACGAACACCACCAAAAAAACGGGGTGAACTCAGGTGCTCCAGAAGGACAAGCAGTTCCTGCTTCACTGGCGGCATCCGTCGTGTTGCTGTTAAATTAACGACACGAAATTAAAAAAAATGATAGATAAGTAGAGTTTGAAGATACCAAAGAGGTAATCAGAATCCGTAAATATAAGTAGGACAGACAACACAATGGCCAAAAGAACAGGGACAAAATGACAAACAACGATCTTCAAAATATACACATAAAACTAAAATCGAGTAACACGATCCCCACTAAAAACCGGATATGAACTCGGGTGCTCCGGAAGTGTAAGCAGTTCATGAACCCCAAATGGCAGTAAAGACGAACCGAACATCGTTTTACGCGGAAATCGTAGCTGACATCATACCACGGAGCTAAACGTATAGAGAGAGACCTGCAGTGTCGAGAATATATACAATAACCAAGTTGACTGTATGACAGTGTCGGTGGTATTGACTGTATCTAGTGTCGAAGATATATATAATAACTAAGTTGACTGTGTGACAGTGTCGGTGGTATTGACTGTATCTAGTGTCGAAGATATATATAATAACTAAGTTGACTGTGTGACAGTGTCGGTGGTATTGACTGTATCTAGTGTCGAAGATATATATAATAACTAAGTTGACTGTGTGACAGTGTCGGTGGTATTGACTGTATCTAGTGTCGAAGATATATATAATAACTAAGTTGACTGTGTGACAGTGTCGGTGGTATTGACTGTATCTAGTGTCGAAGATATATATAATAACTAAGTTGACTGTGTGACAGTGTCGAAAATATAAAAGAATCAAATTGAGTGTCGAGGATATATACAATAACCATGTTGACTGTATGCAATGTCGAAGATATACAATATTCAAGCTATTGACTGTGTTATATCCAATGTGTGGTGTATTTGATTTCATGCAGGTACATTAAACATTGGTAAGGGATGAAAAGGTTATGTTTCTGCATAGAATTAATAACAAGGAAATGAACACTATTTAAGTACAGAAGGGTTATATGGAGGTTTAAATATTATATACATAATTAGATGCAGGATATAAAGTTACATGTATAAGTGGTTCAGGATATATCGTTGTATAAAGTTTTTTATTGAGGGATATACACGAGGAAAGGGGATTACAACATACATCATTTTCCTTACGTGATTTAAAAGCAAATCTTATGAAAGGCGAGGTCCTGATCCCGGAACTCCCCATGGATCATCCACTGGGATTATGGCAGTGTATTTTGCTTGTCATAAACAAAAGGAGAAGATACTTTCAATCGGACACTATCGTAGTTTCCCGTCGACGGCCACCATATTGTTTATGCTGGATATACAAAAAAGGTTTATCGAGTTATGAACGGATCAAAAAACCAAAAGTTCATCAAATTATGAACGAATCAAAAACAAACAGATGACAGTGCTCTTGTCCAATCAAAAGGCACGAAAACGATATACATTAATTCTATAAGAATTATTGAATAGTGACGTAAATGTAAAATGTAAAAATAGGTGACCTTAGTCGACCTTAGCTATCCTGTGTAGGCCCTTGGATTAGATGATACCAGAGACCTGGAAATTATTTGTCTTTCTGTTCTTTAGACTATGAGCGTACGCTGCGTTATCAAGAAATGCGTCATGCGTACTAAATTATCTCTACGTTTTTATTTGCAATTGATTATTTTTATAATTTGCTCTTGTTAAAGACAGAAACTAAAATTAGTTGTTCATCCTATCATTCTGTCCCTGTAACTTCCCCTTGAATTCGGAAATTCAGAACCTCTCATTTTATAATTGATCTTAAGGTATTTACTATAACTAAAATCATATGAATAATAGAATAGATTAAATTGATCAAGTAGTTCTCGGCGAAAACAAGTTACCGTGGCCTTTGTCTAGAATTCTGATATGTACAATGCCTGTTACATACATTGCAAAAAATGACCAAGATTGTAAATTGTTTTTCTATTTTATTTTACCAGAAAAAAACGCATGAGGTCTGAATGCAGTTATAGTTAGTTTGATAATATCGTCACTAAGATGGTCAGATACATTATGTAGAGGTATGTGTGAGACCAATTAGTTCCTACATCTTTTTGTCCTCTTCTGTAAATATTTTTTGACAGTGACGTTATATTAAAAAGGGGATATTTTAACAAACGGACAGAATGACAAACATTTAAAGTGGAATCATTAGCACCTTAATTTTATACTCCTTTGTTCTTTTTCAATCATGTATAATTAATGCCAAGATGTAAATGCATTGTAACAATCCATGACAAATGGTTTTTGTGTGTCGGTTTATATAACTATTACTGTTGTTTGGTTTTCAGACCTAATCAATAGGCTATTAAAATCCGTAAAGCAAACTTTCAGTTATAAATGGAATATTTTGTTTGACCAGTCTCGATCATTACTCTGTTACATAGTTATTACATAAATAAATACAAGATATGTCATGAAGGGGTAATTAGGTCAAAGGTATATTGTACCTGGTTAAATATCTAGAGAATAGCAGAGAACTAATATAATGACATTTAATTTTCAAGTTAAAACAACTCATTTTACTCGAGTGTTGCTCATAAATTCAATTTAACCGGACTCTTTATGGTATTCCACTGTCTTATCTTTCCATTGTTGTACACTTATTAAGACGATTTCATTAAAAAAAGCCAAACAAACAAACTTACACACTGACACTGCTACAAAACTTACACACTGACACTGCTACAAAACTTACACACTGACACTGCTACAAAACTTACACACTGACACTGCTACAAAACTTACACACTGACACTGCTACAAAACTTACACACTGACACTGCTACAAAACTTACACACTGACACTGCTACAAAACTTACACACTGACACTGCTACAAAACTTACACACTGACACTGCTACAAAACTTACACACTGACACTGCTACAAAACTTACACACTGACACTGCTACAAAACTTACACACTGACACTGCTACAAAACTTACACACTGACACTGCTACAAAACTTACACACTGACACTGCTACAAAACTTACACACTGACACTGCTACAAAACTTACACACTGACACTGCTACAAAACTTACACACTGACACAAAACTTACACACTGACACTGCTACAAAACTTACACACTGACACTGCTACAAAACTTACACACTGACACTGCTACAAAACTTACACACTGACACTGCTACAAAACTTACACACTGACACTGCTACAAAACTTACACACTGACACTGCTACAAAACTTACACACTGACACTGCTACAAAACTTACACACTGACACTGCTACAAAACTTACACACTGACACTGCTACCAAACTTACACACTGACACTGCTACCAAACTTACACACTGACACTGCTACAAAACTTACACACTGACACTGCTACAAAACTTACACACTGACACTGCTACCAAACTTACACACTGACACTGCTACAAAACTTACACACTGACACTGCTACAAAACTTACACACTGACACTGCTACAAAACTTACACACTGACACTGCTACAAAACTTACACACTGACACTGCTACAAAACTTACACACTGACACTGCTACAAAACTTACACACTGACACTGCTACAAAACTTACACACTGACACTGCTACAAAACTTACACACTGACACTGCTACAAAACTTACACACTGACACTGCTACAAAACTGACACACTGACACTGCTACAAAACTTACACACTGACACTGCTACAAAACTTACACACTGACACTGCTACAAAAGGTGAGGTGGGAATCTGTATAGTCTTATTTCTTTTATCATTTCAATATGATTGACTTTTCTTCGTGGAAAATGAAACAATAATTGTTTATAGTAGGATAACTTGGTTTGTTTGCTCTTTGAATTATCATAAAATTGTTAAAGATTATTACAAATAATAAAAAGAGCCTCCTTTTATTTTTTGTCATCTATATTTGACAAAACTAAAACAAAATCATTGCCGTGCTAGATAACCTTCAAGTTTCCTATGATTAAATTATTTAAGAAGTTTAATCATTATTCTTTCGACGACATTATAACTGACCACAGCAATGTAAACCACTCGTCTGACAACTTAAAATACAACACGAACCACTCCTCTGTCAACCCTTAACAAAACAACATGATCACCACTCCTCTGGCATTTATACATTGTCACACATCCTCTTCCTCTGATAACATAAACACAACACGAATCACCCCTCTTACAAGCATAACAAAACAATACGAACCACCGAAATACTCCTCTGGCAAATCAAAACAAAACAAAAACGAAAATGGATGGAAATCTAGATACTGGTTTCCTGCTCCACTAGTGTATAGAAATATGACGTATTTTCTCCTTTACATCAGAAAGGGGCATCATCTGGTTGTGACCACGAACCAAATAAACATAAACCTGCCACAAGGATAGGACATAGACGAGGGCCTCGTCACTGACACTTAAAAGACAACCAACAGCAGCTCATTTAGTTACGATGACAAAATGTTTGTTTAGATTTGTTGTTGGTGGTCCTTTGGAAGACAATATGTTCCGACCTTAGTACATCGTCTTTGTTCTGTTGTTAACTAAATTCCCACCTCTATGCCACACATCCTAGTGGCACACATTTACCTGCATGATTTATTGTTTGAACTTGTTCTCCACATAAACACGATTGAAATACTGCTCACTTAAAACAATAATCAATTAATCAACTTAGCAAAACAGTTATAATTTGTTGGGCTATTGGATTTAGGAACTGTTCTGACAGTGTGGTATTATTTGTTTTTCTAGATTTAGGAACTGTTCTGACAGTGTGCTATTTTTCGTTTTTCTAGATTTAGGAACAGTTCTGACAGTGTGGTATTATTTGTTTTTCTAGATTTAGGAAATGTTCTGACAGTGTGCTATTTTTTGTTTTTCTATATTTAGGAACAGTTCTGACAGTGTGGTATTTTTTGTTTTTCTAGATTTAGGAACTGTTCTGACAGTGTGGTATTTTTTGTTTTTCTAGATTTAGGAACTGTTCTGACAGTGTGGTATTTTTTATTTTTCTAGATTTAGGAACAGTTCTGACAGTGGGGTATTTTTTGTTTTTCTAGATTTAGGAACTGTTCTGACAGTGTGGTATTTTTTGTTTTTCTAGATTTGGGAATTGTTCCGACATTGTGGTATTTTTTGTTTTTCTAGATTTAGGAACTGTTCTGACAGTGTGGTATTTTTCGTTTTTCTAGATTTAGGAACTGTTCTGACAGTGTGGTATTTTTTATTTTTCTAGATTTAGGAACTGTTCTGACAGTGTGGTATTTTTTATTTTTCTAGATTTAGGAACAGTTCTGACAGTGTGGTATTTTTTGTTTTTCTAGATTTAGGAACTGTTCTGACAGTGTGGTATTTTTCGTTTTTCTAGATTTAGGAACTGTTCTGACAGTGTGGTATTTTTCATTTTTCTAGATTTAGGAACTGTTCTGACAGTGTGGTATTTTTTATTTTTCTAGATTTAGGAACAGTTCTGACAGTGTGGTATTTTTTGTTTTTCTAGATTTAGGAACTGTTCTGACAGTGTGGTATTTTTCGTTTTTCTAGATTTAGGAACTGTTCTGACAGTGTGGTATTTTTCGTTTTTCTAGATTTAGGAACTGTTCTGACAGTGGGGTATTTTTCGTTTTTCTAGATTTAGGAACTGTTCTGACAGTGGGGTATTTTTTGTTTTTCTAGATTTAGGAACTGTTCTGACAGTGGGGTATTTTTTGTTTTTCTAGATTTATGAACTGTTCTGACAGTGTGGTATTTTTTGTTTTTCTAGATTTAGGAACTGTTCTGACAGTGTGGTATTTTTCGTTTTTCTAGATTTAGGAACTGTTCTGACAGTGTGGTATTTTTCGTTTTTCTAGATTTAGGAACTGTTCTGACAGTGTGGTATTTTTCGTTTTTCTAGATTTAGGAACTGTTCTGACAGTGGGGTATTTTTTGTTTTTCTAGATTTAGGAACTGTTCTGACAGTGGGGTATTTTTCGTTTTTCTAGATTTAGGAACTGTTCTGACAGTGGGGTATTTTTTGTTTTTCTAGATTTAGGAACTGTTCTGACAGTGTGGTATTTATTGTTTTTCATTTCTTACTTCTAATGGATTTAATATTATACAGTTATTTAATGGGAGTGTACGCAATAGATCAAAATATATTTCCAGAGG
Organism: Bathymodiolus brooksi; assembly: GCA_963680875.1. Lineage (NCBI taxonomy): Eukaryota > Metazoa > Mollusca > Bivalvia > Mytilida > Modiolidae > Bathymodiolus > Bathymodiolus brooksi. Next base: position 17,789,108 of record OY804576.1, read on the forward strand.
TATTGGGAAAGACCAAAGTGTTCTATTGCCTGCTGACCTCCCATAACACCCATACAAGATAGATATTGAGAGAGGCCAAATAGATTGAAAAAACTGTCACAAAATGTTGGAAATAAATTAGTGCTTGTGAAAAATATATTTACAATTCTCATAAAAAAAATTGTAGCGAGAATTAGGCTGACTTGTTCAGCAATATTGTAGCAAAGAAAATCTTTCTCAAAGAATTAACTACTCTATGCATGTTATAACTCAGAAATGTCAGGTTTGATATCTGAACACGATCTCCATGGAAACAAGTAAAATAAATAACCTTCTTTGTTTTGATATCTCAAACTGAATTACATATGTATAACAAGTACAATGTTATTTATAGCAAAAATATTAATAAATAAATGTGCTCAACACTTCATGGCAACAATAGCCTTGGTGTAAAGATTGTCAGTAATTACCAGAGATTATATTAATTCAAATTAAAATCTAAGTCTGATCGTCCCTGGAATTTGTCAGGTGTTACAACTAACATTTCTAATGTCTACCACGTGTTTAGACACTACATACGTTACAGTTCTAACAGGTATGCTCCACCTGTCTAATTAGTCAGTATTTATATACTGAGAAGCTGTTATGCATTACAATTCTGATCTAGGGGCTGCACTTTTTAAAGTCCGACTGTCCGTGCTTGAAAATTGTCATGCTTTACATTTCTAGTCGCCGTCGGAAACCTACAAATAATTGCAATCATTGTCTCACATCGCTGATGGAGGAAGAAGGAGTGTAATCAACATGGCTGATTGACGATGTCTCAAATGACCACGGAAATGTTCCATTTGTTGTAATCACAATCCGGTCCTTTCTTCATTTATGAATTATCAATGCGTTTCTCATTCATGACTTCTCCGCGGGTTTGTAGCAATAGTAACACCACGAGTGCCACTAGTGGAGTAGGAACTGTTATTCTTTCCTGAGTTCACACCCCTGCTTTTAGTAACAATAGTAACACCACGAGTACCACTAATGGAGTAGGAACTGTTATTCTATCCTTAGTTCACACCCCTGCTTTTAGTAACAATAGTAACACCACGAGTGCCACTAGTGGAGTAGGAACTGTTATTCTTTCCTGAGTTCACACCCCTGCTTTTAGTAACAATAGTAACACCACGAGTGCCACTAGTGGAGTAGGAACTGTTATTCTTTCCTGAGTTCACACCCCTCCTTTTTGTAACAATAGTAACACCACGAGTGCCACTAGTGGAGTAGGAACTGTTATTCTTTCCTGAGTTCACACCCCTGCTTTTAGTAACAATAGTAACACCACGAGTACCACTAGTGGAGTAGGAACTGTTATTCTATCCTTAGTTCACACCCCTGCTTTTAGTAACAATAGTAACACCACGAGTGCCACTAGTGGAGTAGGAACTGTTATTCTTTCCTGAGTTCACACCCCTACTTTTAGTAACAATAGTAACACCACGAGTACCACTAGTGGAGTAGGAACTGTTATTCTATCCTTAGTTCACACCCCTGCTTTTAGTAACAATAGTAACACCACGAGTACCACTAGTGGAGTAGGAACTGTTATTCTATCCTTAGTTCACACCCCTGCTTTTAGTAACAATAGTAACACTACGAGTGCCACTAGTGGAGTAGGAACTGTTATTCTTTCCTGAGTTCACACCCCTGCTTTTAGTAACAATAGTAACACCATGAGTGCCACTAGTGGAGTAGGAACTGTTATTCTTTCCCGAGTTCACACCCCTGCTTTTTGTAACAATAGTAACACCACGAGTGCCACTAGTGGAGTAGGAACTGTTATTTTTTCCTGAGTTCACACCCCTGTTTTTAGTAACAATAGTAACACCACGAGTGCCACTAGTGGAGTAGGAACTGTTATTCTTTCCTGAGTTCACACCCCTGTTTTTAGTAACAATAGTAACACCACGAGTGCCACTAGTGGAGTAGGAACTGTTATTCTTGTTTGTAACAATAGTAACACCACGAGTGCCACTAGTGGAGTAGGAACTGTTATTCTTGTTTGTAACAATAGTAACACAACGAGTGCCACTAGTGGAGTAGGAACTGTTATTCTTGTTTGTAACAATAGTAACACCACGAGTGCCACTAGTGGAGTAGGAACTGGTATTCTTGTGTGTAACAATAGTAACACAACGAGTGCCACTAGTGGAGTAGGAACTGTTATTCTTGTTTGTAACATTAGTAACACCACGAGTGTCACTAGTGGAGTATGACCTGTTATTCTTGTTTGTAACAATAGTAACACCACGAGTGCCACTAGTGGAGTAGGAAATCTTATTCTTTCCCGAGTTCACACCCCTGCTTTTAGTAACAATAGTAACACCACGAGTACCACTAGTGGAGTAGGAACTGTTATTCTATCCTTAGTTCACACCCCTGCTTTTAGTAACAATAGTAACACCACGAGTGCCACTAGTGGAGTAGGAACTGTTATTCTTTCCTGAGTTCACACCCCTGCTTTTAGTAACAATAGTAACACCACGAGTACCACTAGTGGAGTAAGAACTGTTATTCTATCCTTAGTTCACACCCCTGCTTTTAGTAACAATAGTAACACCACGAGTGCCACTAGTGGAGTAGGAACTGTTATTCTTTCCTGAGTTCACACCCCTGCTTTTAGTAACAATAGTAGCACCACGAGTGCCACTAGTGGAGTAGGAACTGTTATTCTATCCTTAGTTCACACCCCTGCTTTTAGTAACAATAGTAACACCACGAGTGCCACTAGTGGAGTAGGAACTGTTATTCTTTCCTGAGTTCACACCCCTGCTTTTAGCAACAATAGTAACACCACGAGTGCCACTAGTGGAGTAGGAACTGTTATTCTTTCCCGAGTTCACACCCCTCCTTTTTGTAACAATAGTAACACCACGAGTGCCACTAGTGGAGTAGGAACTGTTATTCTTTCCTGAGTTCACACCCCTGTTTTTAGTAACAATAGTAACACCACGAGTGCCACTAGTGGAGTAGGAACTGTTATTCTTTCCTGAGTTCACATCCCTGCTTTTAGTAACAATAGTAACACCACAAGTGCCACTAGTGGAGTAGGAACTGTTATTCTTTCCCGAGTTCACACCCCTGCTTTTAGTAACAATAGTAACACCACGAGTGCCACTATTGGAGTAGGAACTGTTATTCTTTCCCGAGTTCACACCCCTGCTTTTAGTAACAATAGTAACACCACGAGTGCCACTAGTGGAGTAGGAACTGTTATTCTTGTTTGTAACAATAGTAACACCACGAGTGCCACTAGTGGAGTAGGAACTGTTATTCTTGTTTGTAACAATAGTAACACCACGAGTGCCACTAGTGGAGTAGGAACTGTTATTCTTGTTTGTAACAATAGTAACACCACGAGTGCCACTAGTGGAGTAGGAACTGTTATTCTTTTCTGAGTTCACACCCCTGCTTTTAGTAACAATAGTAGCACCACGAGTGCCACTAGTGGAGTAAGAACTGTTATTCTTTCCTGAGTTCACACCCCTGCTTTTAGTTGGTTTGTGTTGCTCAATCTTAAGTTTTCTGTGTAGTGCTTTGTAGGTCATTGTTTGTCCTTTTTTCTTTTGGTCACTGTATTGTTCTGATTACCCCTTAGTTATCTTAGATTTACGGGTTCTGATTACCCCTTAGTTATCTTAGATTTACGGGTTCTGATTACCTCTTAGTTATCTTAGAATTACGGTTTCTGATTACCCCTTAGTTATCTTAGATTTACGGGTTCTGATTACCCCTTAGTTATCTTAGATTTACGGGTTCTGATTACCCCTTAGTTATCTTAGATCTACGGGTTCTGATTACCCATTAGTTATCTTAGATTTACGTGTTCTGATTACCCCTTAGTTATCTTAGATTTACGTGTTCTGATTACCCCTTAGTTATCTTAGATTTACGTGTTCTGATTACCCCTTAGTTATCTTAGATTTACGGGTTCTGATTACCCCTTAGTTATCTTAGATTTACGTGTTCTGATTACCCCTTAGTTATCTTAGATTTACGTGTTCTGATTACCCCTTAGTTATCTTAAATTTACGTGTTCTGATTACCCCTTAGTTATCTTAGATTTACGTGTTCTGATTACCCCTTAGTTATCTTAGATTTACGGGTTCTGATTACCCCTTAATTATCTTAGATTGACGGGTTCTGATTACCCCTTAGTTATCTTAGATTTACGTGTTCTGATTACCCCTTAGTTATCTTAAATTTACGTGTTCTGATTACCCCTTAGTTATCTTAGATTTACGGGTTCTGATTACCCCTTAGTTATCTTAGATTTACGGGTTCTGATTATCCCTTAGTTATCTTAGATTTACGTGTTCTGATTACCCCTTAGTTATCTTAGATTTACGGGTTCTGATTACCCCTTAGTTATCTTAGATTTACGTGTTCTGATTACCCCTTAGTTATCTTAGATTTACGGGTTCTGATTACCCCTTAGTTATTTTAGATTTACGGGTTCTGATTACCCCTTAGTGATCTTAGATTTACGGGTTCTGATTACCCCTTAGTTATCTTAGATTTACGGGTTCTGATTACCCCTTAGTTATCTTAGATTTACGGGTTCTGATTACCTTAGTTATCTTAGATTTACGTGTTCTGATTACCCCTTAGTTATCTTAGATTTACGGGTTCTGATTATCCCTTAGTTATCTTAGATTTACGTGTTCTGATTACCCCTTAGTTATCTTAGATTTACGTGTTCTGATTACCCCTTAGTTATCTTAGATTTACGTGTTCTGATTACCCCTTAGTTATCTTAGATTTACGGGTTCTGATTACCCTTTAGTTATCTTAGATTTACGGGTTCTGATTACCCCTTAGTGATCTTAGATTTACGGGTTCTGATTACCCCTTAGTTATCTTAGATTTACGGGTTCTGATTACCCCTTAGTTATCTTAGATTTACGGGTTCTGATTACCTTAGTTATCTTAGATTTACGTGTTCTGATTACCCCTTAGTTATCTTATATTTACGTGTTCTGATTACCCCTTAGTTATCTTAGATTTACGGGTTCTGATTACCCCTTAGTTATCTTAGATTTACGGGTTCTGATTACTCCTTAGTTATCTTAGATTTACGGGTTTTGATTACCCCTTAGTGATCTTAGATTTACGGGTTCTGATTACCCCTTAGTTATCTTAGATTTACGGGTTCTGATTACCCCTTAGTTATTTTAGATTTACGGGTTCTGATTACCCCTTAGTTATCTTAGATTTACGGGTTCTGATTACCTTAGTTATCTTAGATTTACGGGTTCTGATTACCTCTTAGTTATCTTAGATTTACGGGTTCTGATTACCCCTTAGTTATCTTCTAACTTTTCCTTTTATAGGTCTAGTAGTCAGCTATAATTTGTCAGTATGTCTTACAATATTGTAAACTGGGACATGTTACTGATCTAGCACAGGAACTATACTTTGTCAGTCTGTCTTTCCATGTTTGGACCAGTAATTATCTCAAAAGTTGGTAGTCTTATGAAAAGAAAGTTGAAACAGTGATGGTTAACAATTCCACCAATATCAATAAAACGAACAACGAGATCTCACCCCTCGACATATATTGGATATATGATGTTAGAAATTCATGTCCTGGCTCAGAACAGACAAAAATATAGCGGGTGAAACTGTTTGATGGGATTCGAACCCACCCCTATTGATAGGATCTCCAATGACAATACAGATATAAATGATAATTTTAAAAAACTGCACAGATTTGCTTCCACTAAAAAAGACCACATACTATAGCAAAAATGAATGACAACATAAACATGGACAGTATAATAACAGGGATGCTTGTAGTTAACTGACTATAACTGTTGACTATTACTATTAGGACAAAAAATCATGACTGATAACTTCTGACAGATTTAATATCAATTTGGTCATACAAATCTAAATAAAATAATGATCTTCATGGAAGACCAGAATAAATAGGATATCAATTTGTTGTAATCAAATATTGAACATTAAATAGTAAATATAATAGGAATGAAATACTGATTGAGTTGCTAGTTGGATCTACTAGTTGTTCTAGCAGATTGTCTATATTTTTAGCAAAGTAAAACTGTCTGGTGATGCCAGAAATTCTTATGTGTTACAGGCCCAGTAGATGGGTTATTTATGTTACAGGCCTAGTAGAGGGGTTATTTATGTTACAGGCCTAGTAGAGGGGTTATTTATGTTACAAGCCCAGTAGAGGGGTTATTTATGTTACAGGCCTAGTAGAGGGGTTATTTATGTTACAGGCCTAGTAGAGGGGTTATTTATGTTACAGGCCTAGTAGAGGGGTTATTTATGTTACAGGCCCAGTAGATGGGTTATTTATGTTACAGGCCTAGTAGAGGGGTTATTTATGTTACAGGCCTAGTAGAGGGGTTATTTATGTTACAGGCTCAGTAGATGGGTTATTTATGTTACAGGCCTAGTAGAGGGGTTATTTATGTTACAGGCCTAGTAGAGGGGTTATTTATGTTACAGGCCTAGTAGAGGGGTTATTTATGTTACAGGCCTAGTAGAGGGTTTATTTATGTTACAGGCCTAGTAGAGGGGTTATTTATGTTACAGGCCTAGTAGAGGGGTTATTTATGCTACAGGTCTAGTAGAGGGGTTATTTATGTTACAGGCCTAGTAGAGGGGTTATTTATGTTACAGGCCTAGTAGAGGGGTTATTTATGTTACATGCCTAGTAGAGGGGTTATTTATGTTACAGGCCTAGTAGAGGGGTTATTTATGTTACAGGCCTAGTAGAGGGGTTATTTATGTTACAGGCCCAGTAGATGGGTTACTTATGTTACAGGCCTAGTAGAGGGGTTATTTATGTTACAGGCCTAGTAGAGGGGTTATTTATGCTACAGGCCTAGTAGAGGGGTTATTTATGTTACAGGCCTAGTAGAGGGGTTATTTATGTTACAGGCCTAGTAGAGGGGTTATTTATGTTACAGGCCTAGTAGAGGGGTTATTTATGTTACAGGCCCAGTAGATGGGTTATTTATGTTACAGGCCTAGTAGAGGGGTTATTTATGTTACAGGCCTAGTAGAGGGGTTATTTATGTTACAGGCCTAGTAGAGGGGTTATTTATGTTACAGGCCTAGTAGATGGGTTATTTATGTTACAGGCCTAGTAGAGGGGTTATTTATGTTACAGGCCTAGTAGAGGGGTTATTTATGTTACAGGCCTAGTAGAGGGGTTATTTATGTTACAGGCCCAGTAGATGGGTTATTTATGTTACAGGCCTAGTAGAGGGGTTATTTATGTTACAGGCCTAGTAGAGGGGTTATTTATGTTACAGGCCTAGTAGAGGGGTTATTTATGTTACAGGCCTAGTAGAGGGGTTATTTATGTTACAGGCCTAGTAGAGGGGTTATTTATGTTACAGGCCTAGTAGAGGGGTTATTTATGTTACAGGCCTAGTAGAGGGGTTATTTATGTTACAGGTCTAGTAGAGGGGTTATTTATGTTACAGGCCTAGTAGAGGGGTTATTTATGTTACAGGCCTAGTAGAGGGGTTATTTATGCTACAGGTCTAGTAGAGGGGTTATTTATGTTACAGGCCTAGTAGAGGGGTTATTTATGTTACAGGCCTAGTAGATGGGTTATTTATGTTACAGGCCTAGTAGAGGGGTTATTTATGTTACAGGCCTAGTAGAGGGGTTATTTATGTTACAGGCCTAGTAGATGGGTTATTTATGTTACAGGCCTAGTAGAGGGGTTATTTATGTTACATACCTAGTAGAGGGGTTATTTATGTTACAGGCCTAGTAGAGGGGTTATTTATGTTACAGGCCTAGTAGAGGGGTTATTTATGTTACAGGCCCAGTAGAGGGGTTATTTATGTTACAGGCCTAGTAGATGGGTTATTTATGTTACAGGCCTAGTAGAGGGGTTATTTATGTTACAGGCCTAGTAGAGGGGTTATTTATGTTACAGGCCTAGTAGAGGGGTTATTTATGTTACAGGCCTAGTAGAGGGGTTATTTATGTTACAGGCCTAGTAGAGGGGTTATTTATGTTACAGGCCTAGTAGAGGGGTTATTTATGTTTAGAGGGGTTATTTATGTTTAAAGACCTATTACTACAATGAAGATGAAGTGTGCCAATATAAATATGTTCACACTATATATGTACTGTATTAAAAATAATATTTCTAAAATTGTTTGGTAAAATGTCTCCATCACAAAATTCAAAGTTGTTTAACCATACATATTCTTATTTGATCTTTTCATTGTTATTTAAATATGACACTACAATTGACAAGTCATGAAATAGATGTGTATATTAAATCTTTATTTTCTGGTAGCATATATTTTATCACCAACATGGACGACATCCTCCACATCATTGGCTAAATGTATACCAAAGCAAGGTTTACTGGCTGGGTAAGGAGCCTTGGCTCTGTAGCTGAAAATCAATTGAAGAAAATGATTAGTTTGTATATATTGGTTAAATAATCGGAGAAGTACAGAAAGCGAGATAACTCTAGTTCATCGGTAAACAAAAGGAAAATTCATACGAAAGCAAGATAACTCTAGTTCATCAGTAAACAAAAGGAAATACCGACTTGATTATTCATACGAAAGCGAGATAACTCTAGTTCATCAGTAAACACTTCATTATACAATGTAGCATGTTGACAAAAGACGAAACTATAATGAGTATATACATTTAAGTTTAGATAAAACAGATAAAGGTATATTTACTTACGTTTTAAGGGTCTTCAGGGGCTCTTCGTCCTTAGATTTTTCTCCTTTAAATGGGTCAACTGTAGTTAATATACATCTGTAAAAGATGGATATTAAAATGTCTGTTTCAAGTCATGTTGTATCCATTCTATAATTTCTGCCAATTATGATATTTGAACTTGCTGGAATGTAGTTGTTTCTATCTATCAATAGACACGGCTGGTAATCGGCACAAGCAGAACAGTTGGTTCTGCAAAGAAATTCGTGAGGATAACTTCCGGTTTTGGTGGAGGAGAGTTCAAGAAGACGCTTCGCAAGGTATGTACATGTCAAAAATTGAAATTTTCTTTTTTACTGCTCGAATATTGCAAAATCAGAGAATGCTATGCTGTGGCGAATGCTTTCACGATTAGAAACATGTATAGTTTTTTTTTTTATATGAAGTGTAACTCTCGCAAAATCAATCGTCCCACGAAAAACATGACGAAAATTGTGAAACTCGTGCATTTCTAAGTTGTTCTTGTCAAAGATGCAAGTTAAATTTTCAATATTTTTTCATCATGGGAGTCTAAATGTAATCGGGGATAAATTCCGATTAGTCAGAAGTAAATTGAAGTCTCGATAAATCTACAAACTGTCAATTTTCTCGTTTTCCTGCTTGATGAGATCGGTTCTGATAGAGCACATTGCGAATACATGAGGAGATTTGCTAGTTTTGGTACGACACATGTAATCCACTGTATAATCACAAATTTTGCATGTCTGTCTGGTAATAAATTCACGAACTGATGCCCTTCTGCCCGTCTGGTTTTTAAAAGTATAAAAGTAATATTTCATTGTTCATGGGCTGTCCACCTAGAAAGAAACATTTCATTTAAGGAATCAATTCATAATTGTAACTGCGGTTTCCCGTGATTTAACTTTTCATTATTGATCATTTGTTGTTTGTGACAACTTCCATTCACAGGCGCTTGTGGCACGGACCATCCCCCTTTTTCTATCTTTCTGTTTACAAATTTATTTACTAATAATATTATTAGTATCTATACACATGCAATTTGATGTTAACATAAGATTGTATGAATATTGACACGAACAAGTTAAAATAAGGGAAAAGTGATGAAATAATAAAGAAATAAAGAAATTTTATTGAAAATAAATTTGTAAACAGAAAGTTAGAAAAAGGGGGGTGGTCCGTGCCACGAGCGCCTGTGCTTCCATTGTGTATTGGATACACAACATTAACTTCCCTTACATTGGAAAAAATTGAAAATGCACTGTAAGATAATTTTATAATCAAGAATAATTAATCTTAATGTGAATCATATCTTTATATTTTCTAATACAAATGATACACTCTAAATTAAATATCATACAGTTGAGAATAATATTAATTTGTGGTTTGTTTTTCTATTATGTAGTGTGTTATGTGTACACACTTGTAAATAAAAAAGATCTCTGTTAGTAGTGGTTACAAGATGTACAGCGCTTTACCGATTTTAAGGATATGACCACAGTTTAATTGACATCTTGTGTTTAATTTATTCATGACTAGCTAGCACTAAGTGAATGTTTATTTACGTTAGACCTATGTATGTGCTGAAATCATGTAATATATAACTTGTGTAGATCTGCGGTGAAGTTTCCGTCATCTTTAGTAAAAAGGTTGCGCCGAATAGATGTGGAAACCCGTTTGAAAGGATATAAATATTTTGAAATTGAAAGAGATTTTTTTTTTTTAAACTTGGTGTCCTGATTGATGGGGATTTTAAATTTGGTATACTGCTATATATAGCTACTTGTTTTTGTTCGTTTCATTGGCGGTGATACAGGCAATCTATATCGAAATGGTTTTTTGTAAAGAGTCAATGTCAGTCCCCTTTCCTCTTTCCCTTGAATCCTGGCATCTCCTTAAAGTGGACAGAGAATAGTTTATTTTGATTAGAGTATTTATCAGTTTTGTGTTTAAAAGTGTCAATTTATCAATTTTGCAGAAAACAATTACCAAAACTTGAAAATCTCCTCATGTATTCGCAATGTGCTCTATCAGAACCGATCTCCTCAAGCAGGAAAACGAGAAAATTGACAGTTTGTAGATTTATCGAGATTTCAATTTACTTCTGACTAATCGGAATTTATCCCCGATTACATTTAGACTCCCATGATGAAAAAATATTGAAAATTTAACTTGCATCTTTGTCAAGAACAACTTAGAAATGCACGAGTGTCACAATTTTCGTCATGTTTTTCGTGGGACGATTGATTTTGCGAGAGTTACACTTCATATACAAGAATAAACTATACATGTTTCTAATCGTGAAAGCATTCGCCACAGCATAGCATTCTCTGATTTTGCAATATTCGAGCAGTAAAAAAGAAAATTTCAATTTTTGACATGTACATACCTTGCGAAGCGTCTTCTTGAACTCTCCTCCACCAAAACCGGAAGTTATCCTCACGAATTTCTTTGCAGAACCAATTGTTCTGCTTGTGCCGATTACCAGCCGTGTAGATTTAGAATTTTATGTATCTTAAAAATGCTGAATACCTATCTTGGAAAATCACAACTTTAAGATGGTGAATTGTTTTGTAATAATTTACATAACAAGTGGACTGAAAATTACTAGATGTTAACGGGATTGACAAGACTCCACTAAAACACATTATAAAAAAAAATGTTTTTTTTAAAAGTGTACCAAACCCTTTTAAAAGTTTCTTTACTTAAATATTTTGTATTACTATACGAATGTCTTGCAATATGTCTATGGTTTTCATATACTCATGGTCCATTATTTGAAGAAAGTGCTAAAAGTGGGAGGAATTGGGTTAAAGTGTCAGTATGATAAAGAATATCAAGTTTCAAAATAATGGGTATAAATAAACCATTAGACTAATATTTATAAATATTTATATTAACTGTCCTACCTTGTACAGGCATCAATATTTCTGAAGGTAGCATTCTGTATCTTTATATTATCCCAGTTATCCTAGAAAGAAACTTGTTTAGCATTGAAATAAAAAAAAGTATATCAGTGATACAGGGGCTTATTTATACCCCACTGAATTCCCTGTGGATCTTACGGTTGTTAAATCACAGTCATTACTATTTTCTGTATAACCAATTCCATCCCTACTTTTTCAATTTTAGGAGCTTACAAAGAGGCTGCAGCACTACTCAGTGGACGCTGTCTTGGACCCGCTGGGGACCTTATACCTTAAGTGGTTTCCAGACTCTTCTACAAAATGCGCTCCAAACATAAAATATTTTCGAATAGTCCTCAATACATGCATCTTCATAAAGAATTGTGGCCGTTTTTTTGTGTGTAATAAGTTGTATGATATGGACATACCCAGCATACCCAACAGACGACGATTTCGGAAGGGTTGTACCCTAGATCTAAGAAACTATGTCCCATTTCTATTTCCCTGTCATCCTATGGGTTAGTGAGTCAGTGATTGTTGTTTAATGCCAACTCAGCATTTTTTTCAGCTATATCATGGCCAGAACAAATTATTTTTCAATGAAATGATGATGAGGTCCGCTTTGTACTAAACCTACACGCTTTGTTGGATTTTTATAGTGCTGGATCACTGAAACAACAGTCAGCGGATGATTATACATGTCACCCCACTCGGAAACATTATCCCGATTCCGAGCCAACCAGTCTTTGTTCTTTTCTCCTTAATGCTGCATGCTTAGCGGAGAAGCAACAAATACCAATTGTATAGTCTTTGGCTTGACCCGATCGGGGATCGATCCCACGATCTACCTCACTCGCAGCGAGCACGCTAACCATTACACCACTGATGTGGTTTCGTATGAGGTATTTACAGTGGTAAACGTTAGTCTCTTGGTTGTCCATTCTTGATTGCTTCTTTGGTTTTTTTCTAACGCTTACCATTGTATAAATCCTATGGGGTATTTTAATCCTATGGGGTATTTTAATCCTATGAGGTATTGTAATCCTATGGGGTATTGTAATCCTATGGGGTATTTTAATCCTATGGGGTATTTTAATCCTATGAGGTATTTTAATCCTATGAGGTATTGTAATCCTATGGGGTATTTTAATCCTATGGGGTATTTTAATCCTATGGGGTATTGTAATCCTATGAGGTATTTTAATCCTATGGGGTATTTTAATCCTATGGGGTATTTTAATCCTATGGGGTATTTTCAATGGCAAACGTTAGAAAATAATCGTAGGGGCAATCAAGAATGGACAATCAAGATACACTGTCAACAACGGACACACAGGACACACGAAACACAACACAACACAGAAAACTAAAAAGATGAGCAACATAGACCTCACCAAAAACCGGATGTGAACCCAGGTGCGCCAAGGGTAAAAAGTTTACTACTGAGCACAAGCAATGCATTTTTATATACATGTATCTATCTTTGTAAGTGTCTACTGATTGACCATTGTATTTCTGTATTATTTACAAAAGAACTGTTTCTTGTGTACTTATTAAACGGATTACCACAAGAGGTTTTAATTTAAATGTGTTCCTTTACCTCATCGTAAGCTGGGCATCCTTTAACTATGATATTGGCTCTGAAGTTGATACACGTTACGGGCTGAGCTAGACGATTATTCAAATCATCCAGACCCGATTGAGACAAGATCATGTAGGAACAGTAGTCTGAAAACGCTGTCTGAAATAAAGAAAAAACTAATTATGTTGGCATAAACGCCAATCTCTTAAACACAGTTCTCTGTAAACTTCAGTAAACATCATTGGGTAACGACAGCCCAGCTCTCCACGCAAGATAACCACGATTACAAAGAAATAGAAAATTATTTAAATGGCAAAAATTGGAAGAATTTTAAGCTGGAATCAACTAAAATTAAAATTAGACTTGTACAACATATGTTCTGACTTTCAATAAAATTTAAAGCTCAAATTAAAAATTCGATGAGCGAATACAGGCTCTTGAGAGCCTCTGGTTCAGTTGTGTTATCTGTTTTATCATCTTGGCAGTGCAGTTCATGTAAATGTGTGTATTATTTAAACGTCTAAGGATTAGTAAGAAATAAAAGATATAAATTAGCACGACAGACTATTAATTCTTACACTTGGACACAAATTAAACCAAAGGAACATCGCTTTATTGCCGTTCTAAATTTCACAATCATTGTAGGGTCTTCAATAATGAGCATATTCTTAAAGGAAAATGCCAGTCAGTTGAACAATTGTTATAATTCAATACATTGTAACTTTTTATTTGTAAATAACTAATTATTAAACAAAAAACACCTTTATTAACATTAATATGCCCAATTAAAAATATGAATATTTGGAATTTCCTGTCGTAGTGTAAGCGGCCATGACACCTCTTCATGTGACATCACACAGTCAGATCATGTTAGTTGAATAAATAAATAATTTTTACTCTTCCCAACATCGTGCCCTTTTGGTTATGTTTTAATATCAGATCAACTGCAATACAATGTTTACAATTGTATATCGTCCTAATTTTTTTCTTAATACTCCCATCCCATGTTGCATTTTCATAAAACAAATGAGTTTATTTGTAGTTGGGGGGGGGGGGGGGGGGGTTCTACGTATAATTTCATGTTTTACGTGAATGTCCGTAGGTTAAATAACTGTCAGTTTTAACTTATTTTATGCGTACACATGCTTTTTTTCTTTTTTGTCGCCAATGCTATCGTACTTTCCCGTGTTTTTCGTGGTCACTGGTCGATGTGTTGACAAGGATAATCCTGACCCATAATTACAAAAAAAAAATTCTTCTCACACTTTCCCTTTTCATTAGTGCAATAAAATGCTTGACATGAATCCATAATGATATTGTAAATACCAAAAGATAAATATACGACGTTATTTTACGATTTACATAATTTTTAATGATAAAATTGTACCTGATATATTAACCATACCGATTGTACGACGTCACGGGCAGGATAAATCCGAGAATGGATTATGCCTCTTGTCTCCTCCACATTGAAGAGTTTTAAAAATTGTGGGATTATCACATGTGGGAAAATAAATGGTGGCAGTGAAAAAATTCTGGCTGTGAAAATTTTTATTATTTTACGGTTTTAAGGGAGCACCCTGTATATATTGGTGGTGGTATAGTAGGTGAAAGAGTGAGGAAACACAAAACGCATCCATTTTAGAAAATTTTAGCTGAAATTTTATTGAAAATACTGACTTTTATGTTCACTGCACATTCGCGCCAGGAAAACATGGCGTCAAACCGGTGAAAAATATTTCAACCCGGAATCCATAGACCATCTAGTGCATGATCATTAACTTTTAAACAACCATATTTTAGCTTTAGAATTTTACCATCCACCGCTTGGCTTACTGTCACAGTGTGTAGAACTAATAGTGCTTGAACCTAGTGTGCTTATAGTCTAACATAACATTATATCTACAAGTAACATCATCTACTTTGTGTGACATCTGTAATACCTAACATCTAACCTTACCTGTGGTGACTGTCAGCTTTAGCTCACTTGTATGTTGTAAAACTATTTTAACGTTGTAATTTTTTAGCGAACTGATTCTTAAACGTAGTACTTTTAGATGTAAATAGAATATTTTACATCTGAGAATTTTAACATTTTACATCTGAGAATTTTAATACCGGCAGGATTTTATACTGATATTTGCGAGATACTTGTGATTAATTAAACAGTATCGAACACTCCGTAATATAGTCTTATAATTTTATAAACTTTATCATGGCTGATGGTAACACAACTGACGGCATTTTTGGAACAAGGCGTAGTCAAAGAGTCCGGGGTAGAAATCTACAAACCGAGATGAAAAATTACACTCTCAACACTAAGACCACAATCCAGAAGAAAATTGAGGCAGGCAATCTGACACAAAAAATCACATACCATGAAAAATCTGGCAACCACATTTTTCAAATGCAACCAAACACATACAGCATATACACCAACCACATATGCCAACATTACACACAACGATCAGAGGACAGTACATATCCACACATGGTAACCATCACAGATCGAGATGACCCAACTGGTAGCGAGGTGGAAACCAAAATACAGATCAACAATAAAACCAGTACGAACAGGAAGGGTTGCCTTAGATTCAGCATAATGATGTATCACACAACATCAAAAATCATGGTGAATGGCAAACACGGGCATCTGTTCTTCAATGACAATGAACACATCATTAACAACATCAGAGCAGACCCAGAATATCGAGGGGCTAATGCAGCTATAAGACGACAGCTGGAAGCAGAACTACAGGCCATACATGATATGAATAGAACCACCTATGAGCCACAACAAACAGTACTCTCAAACAACGAGCCAACTGTCAATCATACTTCAGATGTAGAACCTGGACCTAGCTCTAGCAACAGCACACTTCCAACCCAAGAACAACCAACCACAACAAATATAGATACAGGAGCAATAGCTCATAATACCCTGAGAATCTCCAATAGAGGGGCCAAAAGCAACTCCAATGACAATGCAACAGCTGATAGTCATAACCCTGAGGAAGATGGTACAGAACACAGAACTGACAATACCGATGATGGACATTCAAGAGAGGAAGATCAATCCAACTCCACTCCAGCAACATATACAGTATGGCTCTGCCCAATCTGTGGAAAACAGGCTGAAACTAATGTAATTGAATGCTCCAAATGCCTAAATTGGTTACACTACAAATGCGAGAAGATGACAGTGTCAACATATAGAACACATGCCATCAGCAACGATTTAGAATACAACTGTAAAAGCTGCAAATGTATGAAGGAAATGAACGAACTGACTGAGTTATACCAAAGAGGTGATGAAGTAGAAGAAAGCAGCATAGATACAACCACAAATAACATCCCAACAACTGAAGAAACCCAAAGAATGTAATAGTCAACACCAACACAACTGACGAAATGATGATTTGTGAAGAAACTGGCTTGAAATACGTAATGCCCTCGGCCACGACTCTGACAAAGAACCTAGTGAAAACAAATAAGAAAGCAAAAGCAAGAAATCAACTGGAAATTGACGAAGAAACTGGACTGAAAACAACCATAGAGAAAAACAAGACTGGGAATAGCAAGATCACTAACAACAGTAATGAACCAAGTAGAACACTTGAATCAACAGCAGATAATTCCTTGGCAAAAGCTATCCCAGCTAAATCCCAAAAAGAACATGAAGGGAAGAATGAAGCACAAAACGGAATGAAAAGCCAAAAACAAAGAAAACATTCCAACTTAATGACACTGAACAACAACTGACAGCATGCAAAGCCGAAGTGATCAGGCTGGAAACCATGATAACAGAAAAGGAAAAAACCATCACAACTCTCAAAAGGCGACTGCTGCTTAACGAACATGATACTGCAGCACAACCCAAGGAAAGAAATGACACTGAAGAAATGAAGTTAATGATACAAAGGAACCAGATTATGATAGAGACAGTACTATTAAGAATGGAACAATTGAGAATACAACTTGCGGTACCAAAACAACAAGATCTACCACGAACTCGCGAAACCAACGTCAGTCCATTAATTGATAAGCATGCAAATAACCAACTAGTGAACGACAACAATCTCCTACGTGCCTACAACCAACTAGAAGGTAACAATAACGTCGAACAACATGTCAATCCCATTCAGCATGCAAACAAACAACCAGAGTACAACAACATCAATAGGAAACAACATTCCAACAACCAACCTCTACAAAACAACAGGAGGGTACAACAAGCTAATAACCAACTGATGCAAAATAACACCAGAGTACATCAGGTTCAAGAAAATACGAGTGTACAACATACCAACAACCAATCGGCACAAGACAAGACGTCACAACAAGACTTGAATCAACAAGTGCAAGACAACATGAGAGTACAACACAAAAATAACCAACCGAAGAATGACAATAAGAGTGAACAACATGCCAACAACCAACCGGTGCTAGATAAGTTGACACAACAGGCCAACAACCAACCCCCACGATACACCAAGAGGGCACAACAGGCTAACAACCAACCCCCACAAGACAACACAAGGGTACAATATGCCAACAATCAGCAAGCCCAAGACAACAACTTGGTACTACAAGCCAACAACCACCCGATGAACGACAACATAAGTGTACAACATGCCAACAACCAACCGGAGCACGACAAAATGACACAACAGGTCAACAACAAACCCCTGCAAGACAACACGAGGGTGCAACAAACCAACAACCAACCAGTGCAAGATACGATGATGCATCACGCCAACAACCAGCAGGCCCAAGACAGCAACAACATAGCACTACAAGCCAACAAACAGTCAGTGGATTATAAGATCATGGTACAACATGCCAACAACACCATACGACACCAAGAAGATACCGCTACAAATGGTACGCCGGATGATGACGAAGCAACCAGTACCAAAGACAAAACAATAATCATCCACAACCATATATACACTGACACCAACAAGGGTAACGGTCCAACAAAAAACCATGTACAATTACAGAGAACTATAACCAGAGACGAGGAACTAGAGGATGTTCAAACACTCGAAGACAACCCATCCCGAAAGCCTTTTTTAGGATACGACCGTGCCTCAACCACAGTGGATATACTAACAAAACTACTGACAGGCCCGCCACTATACCATCGACGCCGACAATAGAGAAAGAATCCAACAAGCCAACCCAAAAAACATCAGAGACAAATACTAGCACTGATACTGTAGGAGCAAAACAAAAAGTGGGGAAACGAATTAAAATTGGCAGCTTAAATATACAAAATATTAGAGGAAATACTATCTTTGTTCAATCAGTCATGAAAGAAACTGAAATTTTATTTATCCAAGAGCATTGGCTTTTTAAATTTGAGGAAAAAGAGTTCAAAACACTTATACCTAATACAGACCACTATGCCAGATTTATTGATGAAGACTCACCAATCAACCATTCAGAGCGCATAAGAGGATATGGTGGAGTAGCTATCCTTTGGCATCCTAACTTAACACCATACATTAGACCACTGCCAGGTGGAACAAACCATATCATTGCAATAGAACTTGAAGCTGAACCAAAGCCACTGTGAATGATCAGTGCCTATATCCCATGCAGAGGAAGGAAAAACACAGCACATCAGTACAGCGAATCAATAGACATAATACGCGAAATGGTCTCAAAATACAGTAAATCACACACCATAGTATTGGGAGGAGACTTCAACGCATCACTACACAGAGAACCTCCTAACAACATCGACAAGATGCTAAGAGATTGCTGCTCCGAGGCTGGTCTAACTACACCAGACAACTACCCATTTAAACCAACTTTCTATCACCACGACAACAAAAGCTCATCACAAATAGATTACCTATTTACGTTGAAAGACCAGATCAAAGATGGTATTAGAGCAATAAAGATATGGGGCCATCAGAACCTCAACACCTCATATCATGTACTTATAACAGGTACGATTAATATATCACAGATAAAGAAAAAATCCAAAAGCTTGCCAACAACAACATTATATAGGAAACCAAAGTGGAGTAAATGTGACGACCAAATGTACTTAAACTCAATCGACACATACCTAGATAGAAATCCAAAGTGCCAAATGGACAAGACCAAATTTCAACTAGTACTAGACGTGATGCACTTGGGAAACGTCCTACACACAGCAACAGAAAATGCAATACCAAATTACAAGGCAAATGGTAACCGGAACAGCAAGAAAAGAGGGAGAGCACCTTGGAACGAGGAAATCGGTCAAGCATCGAGGAGAACAAAACAGGCATTCCATAGATGGAAAATAGATGGCTCAATAAAAGAACCTAGAAACGCATTATACAAGGAAATGAAAGAATCAAAGAAAACATTCAGACAATAACTACGACAAGCGGCAGCACGAATCAAAGAAAACAAATACAATGACATCATGGAGTCTGCAGACTTTAATCAACAACTTTTCTATAAGCTCATCCGAGAACAGAGAACAACATATGGTACTGAGTGAAGACGAATGCATACTCAATGGCTGGAATACACATTTTCAACGACTGAGTACACCAGATCCTGGAATAGAAAACACAGAAGACCCATCTGCCATGGAATGCACCCTCATAGAAGAAATACTGAAAGATCCAAAAAAGAGGAAAGAGATCCCAGATATTACAACTACAACAACTGAGCAAGCAATTCAGAAGCTTGCAAAAGGGAAAGCACCTGACCACATGGGCTTGACAGCAGAACACTTCAAAAAAGGAGGCAAGACAATCGCCAATTACACTGCAGCCCTGTTAAATGCAGCAAAAAAGAATTACAACATTCCAGAAGTACTGAAAACAGGATTACTTACACCTGTTCTAAAGAAAGAAAAGGATCCCAAAATTCCAGGTAACTATAGAGGCATCGCGGTAACCCCAGTCCTAGGCAAAATATTAGAAAGTATAATTAAAGACCATATAGAACCAACCCTGACCAAGGTACAGAATCCAATGCAACGAGGATTCACAGCGAAAACATCACCTATAAACGCTGCAGTCGTTACAACAGGGGGGATAAACGAAGCCAAGGACAACGGCAAGACGGTCTCCATAACCACCTTAGATGCAGAAAAAGCATTCGACAAGCTCGTCCATTACATACTGTTCAGGAAACTCTACCACTACAATATAGATGATGACGCATGGATTGTAATACGGATGCTACATACTGAGGCAACGACAATAGTCAAATGGAAAGGAAAGTTCAGCACTGGCTTCCTCACACAACAAGGTATAGAACAAGGGGCTAAGCTCTCTCCAACACTGTACAAGGGCTACAACAACCAACTCCTAGACATTCTTAGGGATAACAACATTGGAGCCAAAATTGGAACTACGTTCATCGGATGTCCTACAATCGCAAACGATATAGCCCTGATTTCGTACCACCCAGAGGACCTACAACATGCATTACATATTGTACACAATGAGACCAGAAGGGACAAGGTTACCATCAACTCAACAAAAAGTGATGTTGTCATAGTCAATGGAGGAAGAAATAGGCAAACACAGACATGGACACTAGGTAAACAGGAGATTGAAGAAGTACAGTCAACCAAGCACATCGGACTAATAAGACGGGCTGATGGTAAAAACGACATAACTAGCAGAATCCAACGAGGCAGAAGAACCCTATACGCACTAATAGGCGCTGGACTACATGGTAAAAACGGCATAAATCCAGACGTGTCTTTTAAAATCTACACCACCTTTTGCAGGCCACGTATCATCTATGGATTAGAAGCGGTTACCCTTACCAAAGGAGATGAACAAGAACTACTCTCTTTTGAAAGACGACTACTCAAACAAATCCAAGGACTGACAGATCGCTGCCCAACCATCGCAGTATACTCACTACTTGGAGCCATACCAATCACCACACAAATAGAGAAGAACACCTTAACTACGTTCTATAATATTGCTACCAATAAAGAGTTTGTCGAGCATGAAATTGCCAGGAGACAGCTAGCTATAAAAGACCAAAACAGCAACAGCTGGTTCACACACATAAGAAAACTCCTACAGAAGTATAGCTTACCAACTGCATACGACTTAATGGAAATGCCACCTACCAAATGGAAATGGAAGGTAATGCTGAATAAGGCAGTCGAAGAATATCACATGACTGAATGGTACAACGAGGTAGAAGATAAAACATCATTAAAGTACCTCATACTGCAAAAACATCCAACCAGAAACTCACATCCGATCTGGCACACAGTACCTAACAACACACGAGCCGTCAGGAAAGCTAACATCAAAGCTAAGATCATCACTGGCACATACACCCTACAAGCAAACCGTGCAAGATTTAACCAACACTCAGTCTCACCTACATGCCTACTATGTAAAAACGACAGTGAGGACAGAGAACATCTAATATTACATTGCACGGCACATGCACACATTCGCGAAAAACATCTCGCCACCCTAAGACTCTTAATGGCTAGTCACTATAGCAGGGATACAGTGGATGAGATAATGAGTAACACCGACATCCTCATGCAGTGTTTAATGGATAGCTCCAAAACCAGAGTTAGTGACATTCTAGGCGATCATAGTGACATTATAGCAGATATAGAGGAGATAAGCCGCAATCTCATATTCGATATCCATAATAATAGGGCAGTGAACATTTGAACATTTAAACTCGATTGTGACCATAATTGGCCGGAAACTTTACTTGAAATTTATTTTCCCACCAATACCGAATATGACATTTAATTAACCTGTTTAAATTAACAGGGTGCTCCGAAGTCATCGGAGGAATCTACAAGACAACAACAACAACAACAACAACAACAATGGCGATCCCCATTATTTGGTGCTACAGGCAACTTCAATCACCAAATTCATTAGCACAAATGTCTTTTATTTACTGTCATTTAAATTTTCACGCTAACTTGTTAAGACCATGGCCTTTTCCTTTAAACGAATATGAAACGGTCCATAGTCGGCGGTTGATAAATCTGGGAATCTTTGTAGTTTTGATGTTATTTGGTGTGCAGAAGTTTATTCCCCAGCTGCAAATCAGAAAACAAAATACTGGTAAAGTAATCTTACATGTACAGTCATGGTGACTGACACTGCACGACTGAGGTTACAAATACAGACAAAAATAAACACATGAGCTGACTAATTCAATTGGATATAGCATGTATCCATACTAATTTATCTATGTTAGTCGATCTAGTTAACTTTGTAGAATATTTGATATTGTTAGTGACTTTGGACGTGATCTATTAACATGTGGGATCACTTAGTGTATGTCAAGAGATTACCCACTTCCATTATTAAAAAAGACATTACCAGATCTCCAGGTTTTGCGTCATGAGACCACATTTTTTTAGCATTGACTGCATCTCGTTTCTCCATATCTTGTGGGGAATAGTGCAAACACAAATCATTTCTCCCGATGAACTTGTTGATCCAAGAGGATGCCTCAATACCACAGTCTAACGAGTCAATAATGTCTAACTTCACTCTGTAAAATATTCATTATCAAAGTATTGACTGAAACATCACAATGATATGGTATGTACTCAGATATACTTACTATAAGTACCAGCTATCCCTAAATTACTTGGTCAAATTTTGTTCACCATATATATCCAAATACAATGTATGCATATAAAATAGATACATTGCATTTTATTTCTTTAAAATGATAGAAGAGTCTGAGGTCTTCTTACAGACACTGTACTGTTACAAAGATAGGTGCATTGGACAGATGTATATAAGTTATTAAAACAAATAGTAAACAAGTACAAGCTTTCCATGAAAATACCTTTCAGTAAGATCAAAGGATAAATGTAAAAATTACTGATAACTATAACATGTAGTAACAATAATATCAAGACTAGAACGCTATTATTTATATATAAAACACTAAAATAGGCCACTAATAACACGTAAAAATAATATCAAGACTAGAACGCTATTATTTAAATATAAAACACTAAAATAGGCCACTAATAACACGTAAAAATAATATCAAGACTAGAATGCTATTATTTAAATATAAAACACTAAAATAGGCCACTAATAACACGTAAAAATAATATCAAGACTAGAACGCTATTATTTAAATATAAAACACTAAAATAGGCCACTAATAACACGTAAAAATAATATCAAGACTAGAACGCTATTATTTAAATATAAAACACTAAAATAGGCCACTAATAACACGTAAAAATAATATCAAGACTAGAACGCTATTATTTAAATATAAAACACTAAAATAGGCCACTAATAACACGTAAAAATAATATCAAGACTAGAACGCTATTATTTATATATAAAACACTAAAATAGGCCACTAATAACACGTAAAAATAATATCAAGACTAGAACGCTATTATTTAAATATAAAACACTAAAATAGGCCACTAATAACACGTAAAAATAATATCAAGACTAGAACGCTATTATTTATATATAAAACACTAAAATAGGCCACTAATAACACGTAAAAATAATATCAAGACTAGAACGCTATTATTTAAATATAAAACACTAAAATAGGCCACTAATAACACGTAAAAATAATATCAAGACTAGAACGCTATTATTTAAATATAAAACACTAAAATAGGCCACTAATAACACGTAAAAATAATATCAAGACTAGAACGCTATTATTTAAATATAAAACACTAAAATAGGCCACTAATAACACGTAAAAATAATATCAAGACTAGAACGCTATTATCTAAATATAAAACACTAAAATAGGCCACTAATAACACGTAAAAATAATATCAAGACTAGAACGCTATTATTTAAATATAAAACACTAAAATAGGCCACTAATAACACGTAAAAATAATATCAAGACTAGAACGCTATTATTTATATATAAAACACTAAAATAGGCCACTAATAACACGTAAAAATAATATCAAGACTAGAACGCTATTATTTAAATATAAAACACTAAAATAGGCCACTAATAACACGTAAAAATAATATCAAGACTAGAACGCTATTATTTATATATAAAACACTAAAATAGGCCACTAATAACACGTAAAAATAATATCAAGACTAGAACGCTATTATTTAAATATAAAACACTAAAATAGGCCACTAATAACACGTAAAAATAATATCAAGACTAGAACGCTATTATTTATATATAAAACACTAAAATAGGCCACTAATAACACGTAAAAATAATATCAAGACTAGAACGCTATTATTTAAATATAAAACACTAAAATAGGCCACTAATAACACGTAAAAATAATATCAAGACTAGAACGCTATTATTTAAATATAAAACACTAAAATAGGCCACTAATAACACGTAAAAATAATATCAAGACTAGAACGCTATTATTTAAATATAAAACACTAAAATAGGCCACTAATAACACGTAAAAATAATATCAAGACTAGAACGCTATTATCTAAATATAAAACACTAAAATAGGCCACTAATAACACGTAAAAATAATATCAAGACTAGAACGCTATTATTTAAATATAAAACACTAAAATAGGCCACTAATAACACGTAAAAATAATATCAAGACTAGAACGCTATTATTTAAATATAAAACACTAAAATAGGCCACTAATAACACGTAAAAATAATATCAAGACTAGAACGCTATTATTTAAATATAAAACACTAAAATAGGCCACTAATAACACGTAAAAATAATATCAAGACTAGAACGCTATTATCTAAATATAAAACACTAAAATAGGCCACTAATAACACGTAAAAATAATATCAAGACTAGAACGCTATTATTTAAATATAAAACACTAAAATAGGCCACTAATAACACGTAAAAATAATATCAAGACTAGAACGCTATTATTCAAATATAAAACACTAAAATAGGCCACTAATAACACGTAAAAATAATATCAAGACTAGAACGCTATTATTTAAATATAAAACACTAAAATAGGCGACTAATAACACGTAAAAATAATATCAAGACTAGAACGCTATTATCTAAATATAAAACACTAAAATAGGCCACTAATAACACGTAAAAATAATATCAAGACTAGAACGCTATTATCTAAATATAAAACACTAAAATAGGCCACTAATAACACGTAAAAATAATATCAAGACTAGAACGCTATTATTTAAATATAAAACACTAAAATAGGCCACTAATAACACGTAAAAATAATATCAAGACTAGAACGCTATTATTTATATATAAAACACTAAAATAGGCCACTAATAACACGTAAAAATAATATCAAGACTAGAACGCTATTATTTAAATATAAAACACTAAAATAGGCCACTAATAACACGTAAAAATAATTTCAAGACTAGAACGCTATTATTTAAATATAAAACACTAAAATAGGCCACTAATAACACGTAAAAATAATATCAAGACTAGAAGGCTATTATTTATATATAAAACACTAAAATAGGCCACTAATAACACGTAAAAATAATATCAAGACTAGAACGCTATTATTTATATATAAAACACTAAAATAGGCCACTAATAACACGTAAAAATAATATCAAGACTAGAACGCTATTATTTATATATAAAACACTAAAATAGGCCTCTAATAACACGTAAAAATAATATCAAGACTAGAACGCTATTATTTAAATATAAAACACTAAAATAGGCCACTAATAACACGTAAAAATAATATCAAGACTAGAACGCTATTATTTAAATATAAAACACTAAAATAGGCCACTAATAACACGTAAAAATAATATCAAGACTAGAACGCTATTATTTATATATAAATCACTAAAATAGGCCACTAATAACACGTAAAAATAATATCAAGACTAGAACGCTATTATTTATATATAAAACACTAAAATAGGCCACTAATAACACGTAAAAATAATATCAAGACTAGAACGCTATTATTTAAATATAAAACACTAAAATAGGCCACTAATAACACGTAAAAATAATATCAAGACTAGAACGCTATTATCTAAATATAAAACACTAAAATAGGCCACTAATAACACGTAAAAATAATATCAAGACTAGAACGCTATTATCTAAATATAAAACACTAAAATAGGCCACTAATAACACGTAAAAATAATATCAAGACTAGAACGCTATTATTTATATATAAAACACTAAAATAGGCCACTAATAACACGTAAAAATAATATCAAGACTAGAACGCTATTATTTAAATATAAAACACTAAAATAGGCCACTAATAACACGTAAAAATAATATCAAGACTAGAACGCTATTATTTATATATAAAACACTAAAATAGGCCACTAATAACACGTAAAAATAATAGCAAGACTAGAACGCTATTATTTAAATATAAAACACTAAAATAGGCCACTAATAACACGTAAAAATAATATCAGGACTAGAACGCTATTATTTAAATATAAAACACTAAAATAGGCCACTAATAACACGTAAAAATAATATCAAGACTAGAACGCTATTATTTAAATATAAAACACTAAAATAGGCCACTAATAACACGTAAAAATAATATCAAGACTAGAACGCTATTATTTAAATATAGAACACTAAAATAGGCCACTAATAACACGTAAAAATAATATCAAGACTAGAACGCTATTATTTATATATAAAACACTAAAATAGGCCACTAATAACACGTAAAAATAATATCAAGACTAGAACGCTATTATCTAAATATAAAACACTAAAATAGGCCACTAATAACACGTAAAAATAATATCAAGACTAGAACGCTATTATTTAAATATAAAACACTAAAATAGGCCACTAATAACACGTAAAAATAATATCAAGACTAGAACGCTATTATTTATATATAAAACACTAAAATAGGCCACTAATAACACGTAAAAATAATATCAAGACTAGAACGCTATTATTTATATATAAAACACTAAAATAGGCCACTAATAACACGTAAAATTAATATCAAGACTAGAACGCTATTATTTATATATAAAACACTAAAATAGGCCACTAATAACACGTAAAAATAATATCAAGACTAGAACGCTATTATTTAAATATAAAACACTAAAATAGGCCACTAATAACACGTAAAAATAATATCAAGACTAGAACGCTATTATTTAAATATAAAACACTAAAATAGGCCACTAATAACACGTAAAATTAATATCAAGACTAGAACGCTATTATTTATATATAAAACACTAAAATAGGCCACTAATAACACGTAAAAATAATATCAAGACTAGAACGCTATTATTTATATATAAAACACTAAAATAGGCCACTAATAACACGTAAAAATAATATCAAGACTAGAACGCTATTATTTAAATATAAAACACTAAAATAGGCCACTAATAACACGTAAAATTAATATCAAGACTAGAACGCTATTATTTATATATAAAACACTAAAATAGGCCACTAATAACACGTAAAAATAATATCAAGACTAGAACGCTATTATTTAAATATAAAACACTAAAATAGGCCACTAATAACACGTAAAAATAATATCAAGACTAGAACGCTATTATTTATATATAAATCACTAAAATAGGCCACTAATAACACGTAAAAATAATATCAAGACTAGAACGCTATTATTTAAATATAAAACACTAAAATAGGCCACTAATAACACGTAAAAATAATATCAAGACTAGAACGCTATTATTTATATATAAAACACTAAAATAGGCCACTAATAACACGTAAAAATAATATCAAGACTAGAACGCTATTATTTAAATATAAAACACTAAAATAGGCCACTAATAACACGTAAAATTAATATCAAGACTAGAACGCTATTATTTATATATAAAACACTAAAATAGGCCACTAATAACACGTAAAAATAATATCAAGACTAGAACGCTATTATTTAAATATAAAACACTAAAATAGGCCACTAATAACACGTAAAAATAATATCAAGACTAGAACGCTATTATTTAAATATAAAACACTAAAATAGGCCACTAATAACACGTAAAATTAATATCAAGACTAGAACGCTATTATTTATCTATAAAACACTAAAATAGGCCACTAATAACACGTAAAAATAATATCAAGACTAGAACGCTATTATTTAAATATAAAACACTAAAATAGGCCACTAATAACACGTAAAAATAATATCAAGACTAGAACGCTATTATTTATATATAAAACACTAAAATAGGCCACTAATAACACGTAAAAATAATATCAAGACTAGAACGCTATTATTTAAATATAAAACACTAAAATAGGCCACTAATAACACGTAAAATTAATATCAAGACTAGAACGCTATTATTTATATATAAAACACTAAAATAGGCCACTAATAACACGTAAAAATAATATCAAGACTAGAACGCTATTATTTAAATATAAAACACTAAAATAGGCCACTAATAACACGTAAAAATAATATCAAGACTAGAACGCTATTATTTAAATATAAAACACTAAAATAGGCCACTAATAACACGTAAAATTAATATCAAGACTAGAACGCTATTATTTATATATAAAACACTAAAATAGGCCACTAATAACACGTAAAAATAATATCAAGACTAGAACGCTATTATTTATATATAAAACACTAAAATAGGCCACTAATAACACGTAAAAATAATATCAAGACTAGAACGCTATTATTTATATATAAAACACTAAAATAGGCCACTAATAACACGTAAAAATAATATCAAGACTAGAACGCTATTATTTATATATAAAACACTAAAATAGGCCACTAATAACACGTAAAAATAATATCAAGACTAGAACGCTATTATTTAAATATAAAACACTAAAATAGGCCACTAATAACACGTAAAAATAATATCAAGACTAGAACGCTATTATTTAAATATAAAACACTAAAATAGGCCACTAATAACACGTAAAATTAATATCAAGACTAGAACGCTATTATTTATATATAAAACACTAAAATAGGCCACTAATAACACGTAAAAATAATATCAAGACTAGAACGCTATTATTTATATATAAAACACTAAAATAGGCCACTAATAACACGTAAAAATAATATCAAGACTAGAACGCTATTATTTATATATAAAACACTAAAATAGGCCACTAATAACACGTAAAAATAATATCAAGACTAGAACGCTATTATTTAAATATAAAACACTAAAATAGGCCACTAATAACACGTAAAAATAATATCAAGACTAGAACGCTATTATTTAAATATAGAACACTAAAATAGGCCACTAATAACACGTAAAAATAATATCAAGACTAGAACGCTATTATTTATATATAAAACACTAAAATAGGCCACTAATAACACGTAAAAATAATATCAAGACTAGAACGCTATTATCTATATATAAAACACTAAAATAGGCCACTAATAACACGTAAAAATAATATCAAGACTAGAACGCTATTATCTATATATAAAACACTAAAATAGGCCACTAATAACACGTAAAAATAATATCAAGACTAGAACGCTATTATTTAAATATAAAACACTAAAATAGGCCACTAATAACACGTAAAAATAATATCAAGACTAGAACGCTATTATTTAAATATAAAACACTAAAATAGGCCACTAATAACACGTAAAAATAATATCAAGACTAGAACGCTATTATTTAAATATAAAACACTAAAATAGGCCACTAATAACACGTAAAAATAATATCAAGACTAGAACGCTATTATCTAAATATAAAACACTAAAATAGGCCACTAATAACACGTAAAAATAATATCAAGACTAGAACGCTATTATTTAAATATAAAACACTAAAATAGGCCACTAATAACACGTAAAAATAATATCAAGACTAGAACGCTATTATCTAAATATAAAACACTAAAATAGGCCACTAATAACACGTAAAAATAATATCAAGACTAGAACGCTATTATTTATATATAAAACACTAAAATAGGCCACTAATAACACGTAAAAATAATATCAAGACTAGAACGCTATTATTTAAATATAAAACACTAAAATAGGCCACTAATAACACGTAAAAATAATATCAAGACTAGAACGCTATTATTTATATATAAAACACTAAAATAGGCCACTAATAACACGTAAAAATAATATCAAGACTAGAACGCTATTATTTAAATATAAAACACTAAAATAGGCCACTAATAACACGTAAAAATAATATCAAGACTAGAACGCTATTATTTATATATAAAACACTAAAATAGGCCACTAATAACACGTAAAAATAATATCAAGACTAGAACGCTATTATTTAAATATAAAACACTAAAATAGGCCACTAATAACACGTAAAAATAATATCAAGACTAGAACGCTATTATTTAAATATAAAACACTAAAATAGGCCACTAATAACACGTAAAAATAATATCAAGACTAGAACGCTATTATTTAAATATAAAACACTAAAATAGGCCACTAATAACACGTAAAAATAATATCAAGACTAGAACGCTATTATTTATATATAAAACACTAAAATAGGCCACTAATAACACGTAAAAATAATATCAAGACTAGAACGCTATTATTTAAATATAAAACACTAAAATAGGCCACTAATAACACGTAAAAATAATATCAAGACTAGAACGCTATTATTTATATATAAAACACTAAAATAGGCCACTAATAACACGTAAAAATAATATCAAGACTAGAACGCTATTATTTAAATATAAAACACTAAAATAGGCCACTAATAACACGTAAAAATAATATCAAGACTAGAACGCTATTATTTAAATATAAAACACTAAAATAGGCCACTAATAACACGTAAAAATAATATCAAGACTAGAACGCTATTATTTATATATAAAACACTAAAATAGGCCACTAATAACACGTAAAAATAATATCAAGACTAGAACGCTATTATTTATATATAAAACACTAAAATAGGCCACTAATAACACGTAAAAATAATATCAAGACTAGAACGCTATTATTTATATATAAAACACTAAAATAGGCCACTAATAACACGTAAAAATAATATCAAGACTAGAACGCTATTATTTAAATATAAAACACTAAAATAGGCCACTAATAACACGTAAAAATAATATCAAGACTAGAACGCTATTATTTAAATATAAAACACTAAAATAGGCCACTAATAACACGTAAAAATAATATCAAGACTAGAACGCTATTATTTAAATATAGAACACTAAAATAGGCCACTAATAACACGTAAAAATAATATCAAGACTAGAACGCTATTATTTATATATAAAACACTAAAATAGGCCACTAATAACACGTAAAAATAATATCAAGACTAGAACGCTATTATCTATATATAAAACACTAAAATAGGCCACTAATAACACGTAAAAATAATATCAAGACTAGAACGCTATTATTTATATATAAAACACTAAAATAGGCCACTAATAACACGTAAAAATAATATCAAGACTAGAACGCTATTATTTAAATATAAAACACTAAAATAGGCCACTAATAACACGTAAAAATAATATCAAGACTAGAACGCTATTATTTAAATATAAAACACTAAAATAGGCCACTAATAACACGTAAAAATAATATCAAGACTAGAACGCTATTATCTAAATATAAAACACTAAAATAGGCCACTAATAACACGTAAAAATAATATCAAGACTAGAACGCTATTATCTAAATATAAAACACTAAAATAGGCCACTAATAACACGTAAAAATAATATCAAGACTAGAACGCTATTATTTAAATATAAAACACTAAAATAGGCCACTAATAACACGTAAAAATAATATCAAGACTAGAACGCTATTATTTAAATATAAAACACTAAAATAGGCCACTAATAACACGTAAAAATAATATCAAGACTAGAACGCTATTATTTAAATATAAAACACTAAAATAGGCCACTAATAACACGTAAAAATAATATCAAGACTAGAACGCTATTATTTATATATAAAACACTAAAATAGGCCACTAATAACACGTAAAAATAATATCAAGACTAGAACGCTATTATTTATATATAAAACACTAAAATAGGCCACTAATAACACGTAAAAATAATATCAAGACTAGAACGCTATTATTTATATATAAAACACTAAAATAGGCCACTAATAACACGTAAAAATAATATCAAGACTAGAACGCTATTATTTAAATATAAAACACTAAAATAGGCCACTAATAACACGTAAAATTAATATCAAGACTAGAACGCTATTATTTATATATAAAACACTAAAATAGGCCACTAATAACACGTAAAAATAATATCAAGACTAGAACGCTATTATTTAAATATAAAACACTAAAATAGGCCACTAATAACACGTAAAAATAATATCAAGACTAGAACGCTATTATTTAAATATAAAACACTAAAATAGGCCACTAATAACACGTAAAAATAATATCAAGACTAGAACGCTATTATTTAAATATAAAACACTAAAATAGGCCACTAATAACACGTAAAAATAATATCAAGACTAGAACGCTATTATTTATATATAAAACACTAAAATAGGCCACTAATAACACGTAGCATTCAATACATAGTCAAATAAGGTATAAAAAGTAGGATATATTGATTTAGAACTACATGGGTTAGAGTTAGGGTTATGGTGTTTAACGCCACTTTCTACATGAACACATGATAACGATAAGACTATAACTGTGAGTAAACTACACCATGGTCAAATAATATTAGTGTTTCATTTTAATGAAATATATATATATATATATATATATATATATATATACAAAAATGTAGTTTAATAAGTGTTGACTTGATAGTAAGTGACCTACAGCCATAATAAAACAATAATATTTTAAATAGGTGAAAGGGGGGATAACTTACTGTACTTTCTTAACTTTATATTGGTTTTTCTGTGGATCCTTAGGTAGTTTGAGAGTTGTCATCCCAGGAGCATCAAAGTGTATAGTGTTCCCGTGTACAGAAATTGCTATCAGTGCCATGCGTGGTTCTTCTCTCTGTGTAATCCACATTCCATCTTTTGTAGCAAATACCCAATGTCTGAAATATATCATTATGCTGTGTAATACTTCTTACTACAGGATACACCTCCTAATGGTGTATCCTAATCACGGGAGGAGGGTTGACTTCCTATATAAAGGTTTATATATATACAGACGTGCCGCGGGAATGGGTCGACTTTTCCAGCTGTCAAGTATATGACTGGGTCGTAAATTGTCCACTTTAATATATCAATGGGTGGAAATTTTTAAGCTATGGTATATCAATAGGTCATATTTCACATATCTCGTACAGCTTTATAGTTTCCGTACTTAGAATATATTGCTGAGTATATTCTTCATACTGTGTGAATGTATACATAGGTGTGTCTTTCAAACTCCAGAGTCGCCGCCGTCATCAAATTTACCATAAATAACCCCCGTGATCATAGTATGACAAATACAATAGTTACAGATTTCAAATAATTGGGTAAAAATAACAAAAATGGCATAAATGGCAGATAAATGAAAGGTAAATGTACAATTCTTGCAATAAACTTGACAAAGGTGTTCATATGAACAATTATATATCTTGTCTTGGAACATTTCAATAGAGAGTGGTTAACAACACAAAGCCGAGGAACATCTCGGTAGAGAGAGGCTAACAACACAAAGCCGAGGAACATCTCGGTAGAGAGAGGCTAATAACACAAAGCTGAACTCCACAGCTAACTTGTACATTGTATGAATAACCCAGACATTTCAAAACAT
The DNA here is from genome assembly GCA_963680875.1 of Bathymodiolus brooksi. Classification (NCBI taxonomy): domain Eukaryota; kingdom Metazoa; phylum Mollusca; class Bivalvia; order Mytilida; family Modiolidae; genus Bathymodiolus; species Bathymodiolus brooksi. Next base: position 17,823,062 of record OY804576.1, read on the forward strand.
AGCTGCGTAACAACAAAAGCCGAAGGCCAATGTACATGCCTAACAGTTAACATGCAGCACAGAACTGCCTAACGACGCAAAGTCGAACTCAACAGTATACTTGTACATTGTATGCATAACACGGACAAAAACATAGATGCTTAACGACAAAAGCCGAAAATATGCATACCTAACAGTTAACACGCAGCACAGAACTGTTTAACGACACAAAGCCGAACGCCACGCCATATACAGTAAATAAATAATGCATGTGCAGCCTTAAACATTGCTGCAGAAAGGACACAAAAACAAACTCCAAAGTGAACACATAACAATGAAACCTCAGCACAGAGCTGCTCAATATATGACAATGAAACCTCAGCACAGAGCTGCTCAATATATAACAATGAAACCTCAGCACAGAGCTGCTCAATATATAACAATGAAACCTCAGCACAGAGCTGCTCAATATATGACAATGAAACCTCAGCACAGAGCTGCTCAATATATAACAATGAAACCTCAGCACAGAGCTGCTCAATATATAACAATGAAACCTCAGCACAGAGCTGCTCAATATATAACAATGAAACCTCAGCACAGAGCTGCTCAATATATAACAATGAAACCTCAGCACAGAGCTGCTCAATATATAACAATGAAACCTCAGCACAGAGCTGCTCAATATATAACAATGAAACCTCAGCACAGAGCTGCTCAATATATAACAATGAAACCTCAGCACAGAGCTGCTCAATATATAACAATGAAACCTCAGCACAGAGCTGCTCAATATATAACAATGAAACCTCAGCACAGAGCTGCTCAATATATAACAATGAAACCTCAGCACAGAGCTGCTCAATATATGACAATGAAACCTCAGCACAGAGCTGCTCAATATATAACAATGAAACCTCAGCACAGAGCTGCTCAATATATAACAATGAAACCTCAGCACAGAGCTGCTCAATATATGACAATGAAACCTCAGCACAGAGCTGCTCAATATATAACAATGAAACCTCAGCACAGAGCTGCTCAATATATAACAATGAAACCTCAGCACAGAGCTGCTCAATATATAACAATGAAACCTCAGCACAGAGCTGCTCAATATATAACAATGAAACCTCAGCACAGAGCTGCTCAATATATAACAATGAAACCTCAGCACAGAGCTGCTCAATATATAACAATGAAACCTCAGCACAGAGCTGCTCAATATATGACAATGAAACCTCAGCACAGAGCTGATCAATATATAACAATGAAACCTCAGCACAGAGCTGCTCAATATATGACAATGAAACCTCAGCACAGAGCTGCTCAATATATAACAATGAAACCTCAGCACAGAGCTGCTCAATATATAACAATGAAACCTCAGCACAGAGCTGCTCAATATATGACAATGAAACCTCAGCACAGAGCTGCTCAATATATAACAATGAAACCTCAGCACAGAGCTGCTCAATATATAACAATGAAACCTCAGCACAGAGCTGCTCAATATATAACAATGAAACCTCAGCACAGAGCTGCTCAATATATGACAATGAAACCTCAGCACAGAGCTGCTCAATATATAACAATGAAACCTCAGCACAGAGCTGCTCAATATATAACAATGAAACCTCAGCACAGAGCTGCTCAATATATAACAATGAAACCTCAGCACAGAGCTGCTCAATATATGACAATGAAACCTCAGCACAGAGCTGCTCAATATATGACAATGAAACCTCAGCACAGAGCTGCTCAATATATAACAATGAAACCTCAGCACAGAGCTGCTCAATATATAACAATGAAACCTCAGCACAGAGCTGCTCAATATATGACAATGAAACCTCAGCACAGAGCTGCTCAATATATAACAATGAAACCTCAGCACAGAGCTGCTCAATATATAACAATGAAACCTCAGCACAGAGCTGCTCAATATATAACAATGAAACCTCAGCACAGAGCTGCTCAATATATAACAATGAAACCTCAGCACAGAGCTGCTCAATATATAACAATGAAACCTCAGCACAGAGCTGCTCAATATATAACAATGAAACCTCAGCACAGAGCTGCTCAATATATGACAATGAAACCTCAGCACAGAGCTGCTCAATATATAACAATGAAACCTCAGCACAGAGCTGCTCAATATATGACAATGAAACCTCAGCACAGAGCTGCTCAATATATGACAATGAAACCTCAGCACAGAGCTGCTCAATATATAACAATGAAACCTCAGCACAGAGCTGCTCAATATATAACAATGAAACCTCAGCACAGAGCTGCTCAATATATGACAATGAAACCTCAGCACAGAGCTGCTCAATATATAACAATGAAACCTCAGCACAGAGCTGCTCAATATATAACAATGAAACCTCAGCACAGAGCTGCTCAATATATAACAATGAAACCTCAGCACAGAGCTGCTCAATATATAACAATGAAACCTCAGCACAGAGCTGCTCAATATATAACAATGAAACCTCAGCACAGAGCTGCTCAATATATAACAATGAAACCTCAGCACAGAGCTGCTCAATATATGACAATGAAACCTCAGCACAGAGCTGCTCAATATATGACAATGAAACCTCAGCACAGAGCTGCTCAATATATAACAATGAAACCTCAGCACAGAGCTGCTCAATATATAACAATGAAACCTCAGCACAGAGCTGCTCAATATATGACAATGAAACCTCAGCACAGAGCTGCTCAATATATAACAATGAAACCTCAGCACAGAGCTGCTCAATATATGACAATGAAACCTCAGCACAGAGCTGCTCAATATATAACAATGAAACCTCAGCACAGAGCTGCTCAATATATGACAATGAAACCTCAGCACAGAGCTGCTCAATATATGACAATGAAACCTCAGCACAGAGCTGCTCAATATATGACAATGAAACCTCAGCACAGAGCTGCTCAATATATAACAATGAAACCTCAGCACAGAGCTGCTCAATATATAACAATGAAACCTCAGCACAGAGCTGCTCAATATATGACAATGAAACCTCAGCACAGAGCTGCTCAATATATGACAATGAAACCTCAGCACAGAGCTGCTCAATATATGACAATGAAACCTCAGCACAGAGCTGCTCAATATATAACAATGAAACCTCAGCACAGAGCTGCTCAATATATGACAATGAAACCTCAGCACAGAGCTGCTCAATATATAACAATGAAACCTCAGCACAGAGCTGCTCAATATATAACAATGAAACCTCAGCACAGAGCTGCTCAATATATAACAATGAAACCTCAGCACAGAGCTGCTCAATATATAACAATGAAACCTCAGCACAGAGCTGCTCAATATATAACAATGAAACCTCAGCACAGAGCTGCTCAATATATAACAATGAAACCTCAGCACAGAGCTGCTCAATATATAACAATGAAACCTCAGCACAGAGCTGCTCAATATATAACAATGAAACCTCAGCACAGAGCTGCTCAATATATGACAATGAAACCTCAGCACAGAGCTGCTCAATATATAACAATGAAACCTCAGCACAGAGCTGCTCAATATATAACAATGAAACCTCAGCACAGAGCTGCTCAATATATGACAATGAAACCTCAGCACAGAGCTGCTCAATATATAACAATGAAACCTCAGCACAGAGCTGCTCAATATATAACAATGAAACCTCAGCACAGAGCTGCTCAATATATAACAATGAAACCTCAGCACAGAGCTGCTCAATATATAACAATGAAACCTCAGCACAGAGCTGCTCAATATATAACAATGAAACCTCAGCACAGAGCTGCTCAATATATAACAATGAAACCTCAGCACAGAGCTGCTCAATATATAACAATGAAACCTCAGCACAGAGCTGCTCAATATATAACAATGAAACCTCAGCACAGAGCTGCTCAATATATAACAATGAAACCTCAGCACAGAGCTGCTCAATATATAACAATGAAACCTCAGCACAGAGCTGCTCAATATATAACAATGAAACCTCAGCACAGAGCTGCTCAATATATAACAATGAAACCTCAGCACAGAGCTGCTCAATATATAACAATGAAACCTCAGCACAGAGCTGCTCAATATATAACAATGAAACCTCAGCACAGAGCTGCTCAATATATAACAATGAAACCTCAGCACAGAGCTGCTCAATATATAACAATGAAACCTCAGCACAGAGCTGCTCAATATATAACAATGAAACCTCAGCACAGAGCTGCTCAATATATAACAATGAAACCTCAGCACAGAGCTGCTCAATATATAACAATGAAACCTCAGCACAGAGCTGCTCAATATATAACAATGAAACCTCAGCACAGAGCTGCTCAATATATAACAATGAAACCTCAGCACAGAGCTGCTCAATATATAACAATGAAACCTCAGCACAGAGCTGCTCAATATATGACAATGAAACCTCAGCACAGAGCTGCTCAATATATAACAATGAAACCTCAGCACAGAGCTGCTCAATATATAACAATGAAACCTCAGCACAGAGCTGCTCAATATATGACAATGAAACCTCAGCACAGAGCTGCTCAATATATAACAATGAAACCTCAGCACAGAGCTGCTCAATATATAACAATGAAACCTCAGCACAGAGCTCCTCAATATATAACAATGAAACCTCAGCACAGAGCTGCTCAATATATAACAATGAAACCTCAGCACAGAGCTGCTCAATATATGACAATGAAACCTCAGCACAGAGCTGCTCAATATATAACAATGAAACCTCAGCACAGAGCTGCTCAATATATAACAATGAAACCTCAGCACAGAGCTGCTCAATATATAACAATGAAACCTCAGCACAGAGCTGCTCAATATATAACAATGAAACCTCAGCACAGAGCTGCTCAATATATAACAATGAAACCTCAGCACAGAGCTGCTCAATATATAACAATGAAACCTCAGCACAGAGCTGCTCAATATATAACAATGAAACCTCAGCACAGAGCTGCTCAATATATAACAATGAAACCTCAGCACAGAGCTGCTCAATATATAACAATGAAACCTCAGCACAGAGCTGCTCAATATATAACAATGAAACCTCAGCACAGAGCTGCTCAATATATGACAATGAAACCTCAGCACAGAGCTGCTCAATATATAACAATGAAACCTCAGCACAGAGCTGCTCAATATATGACAATGAAACCTCAGCACAGAGCTGCTCAATATATAACAATGAAACCTCAGCACAGAGCTGCTCAATATATAACAATGAAACCTCAGCACAGAGCTGCTCAATATATGACAATGAAACCTCAGCACAGAGCTGCTCAATATATAACAATGAAACCTCAGCACAGAGCTGCTCAATATATAACAATGAAACCTCAGCACAGAGCTCCTCAATGGTACAAACCGGACACCATAGTATACAGCTGCATTCCCGATATTGATGGCTAATTGACTAGAAGACAGAGTTGCTTAACGACCGGAGCCAAGTCACACATCATAGTAAATACATATTAGCATTTGACATTTTAGCATTGCTCAAGACAAACATGTGGCACCTTGAAGCAAAGAAATTATCAAGACAAACACGTGGCACATTGAAGCAAAGAAATGCTTAAGACAAACACATGGCACTTTGAAGGAAAGAAATGCCTAAGACAAACACATGGCACTTTGAAGCAAAGAAATGAATAAGACAAACACGTGGCACTTTGAAGCAAAGAAATGATAAAGACAATTACGTGATACCTTGAGGCAAAGAAATTACTAAGACAAACACGTGGCACTTTGAAGCAAAGAAATGCCTAAGACAAACACATGACACTTTGAAGCAAAGAAATGCCCAAGACAAACACTTGGCACTTTGAAGCAAAGAAATGATTAAGACAAACACGTGGCACTTTGAAGCAAAGAAATGATAAAGACAAATACGTGATACCTTGAGGCAATGAAATATTATTAAGACAAACACGTGGCATCTTGAAGCAAAGAAATGAATAAGACCAACACGTGGCACTTTGAAGCAAAGAAATAATTAAGATAAACATGTGGCATCTTGAAGCAAATAAATACTGGGGGTACTTAAGACAAACACGTGGCACATTGAAGCAAAGAAATTATTAAGACAAACACGTGGCATCTTGAAGCAAAGAAATTATTCAGACAAACACGTGGCATCTTGAAGCAAAGAAATGATAAAGACAAATACGTTGCACTTTGAAGCAAAGAAATGATTAAGACAAACACGTGGCACTTTGAAGCAAAGAAATGATAAAGACAAATACGTGGCACTTTGAAGCAAAGAAATAACTAAGACAAACAGGTGGCACTTTGAAGCAAAGAAATAATTAAGACAAACACGTGGCACTTTGAAGCAAAGAAATACTTAAGACAAACACATGGCACTTTGAAGCAAGGAAATGGTTAAGACAAACACGTGGCATCTTGAAGCAAAGAAATAATTAAGACAAACAGGTGGCACTTTGAAGCAAAGAAATAATTAAGACAAACAGGTGTCATTTTGAAGCAAAGAAATGATTAAGATAAACACTTGGCACTTTGAAGCAAAGAAATAATTAAGACAAACAGGTGGAACTCTGAAGCAAAGGAATGATTGACGTCACAAAGCATTTATGTGCATATAATAGTATATACTTATTGACTGGGTATGAGGGAATAGCAAGTTTGTTGTCCCCGAGACTCTGACTATTGACCGAGGCGAAGCCGAAGTCAATAGTCAGGGTCGAGGGGACAACAAACTTGCTATTCCCGAATACACAGTCAATAAGTATTTTATTATACCGAAAAACATTAGACTCATAGTTGAATGATCACCTCAAAATGATAAAGACCAATAAAATCACGCATCTTTTGCCAGTATTTTGCGTTATAAATCTGAATATTGTCTCATGGACATTTTTATGCTATTTCCCCAGTCATTCATAAGAGTTTAATTCTTTTGAGAAAGTAGACTTCAACATAAATTTACATGGTGACTACACGTCTTATGAACATTTTGAATTGTTTTGAAATTTTGAAATTTTTTGAAATTTTTGAAATTTTAAATTTTTTTGAAAATTTTCAATTTTTATTTTTAATTTTAGAATTTTGAAATTTGTTGAAAATTTTGAAATTTTAGAAATTTTTTGAAAATTTGGAAATCATGAAAATATTTGAATATTTTTGAAGTGTACTTACTGTCTGGTATATAAAAAGGTGGTACTAGGATACGGTTACTTGGATGTGCTTAGTGGCAGAAATCTAGATTGTCACATGAAAAGGTCGATTAATAGATTGGGTCATCTTATTAATATTTATACCATCAAAGATATTTAAGAGGATTTTAACGTCCGGTTTAAAACTCCTATGATATCAAATTATATCTCAAAAACTACATAACGCAAAACATATTGATAACTTGTACTTCTTTTGTCTCGAAGCATGAATAAAGGACAAACTGAATTATTTAACATATTTATTTGGATCATGTCTATTTCTTTTAATTTTGTAAGTAAATTGTATGGCTACCATTATCTAAGATTCTGGCTAGGGGGTATACAATATTTAAAAATTATTACCAAGTACATGCCAGTGAATATATCTAATAAATTTCAGCTAGATATAACTTTTTATTCGTCAACACCAGTAAACAATGCATTACAATTGATGTCGGTTGACTTTATTGGTCATCTTGATTTAACATTCGTCAATAGTTCTTTGGTTTTTTTTAGATGCATGCTTTTAAATACATTTGTATAACATTAATGACATTTTTGGAAGGACTTGTTTAATATTTTTTATACATTTTTATCTGTATCATGGAGCGGGAGATTGCTGTAGAATTTGGATCGAAAACCAATGATCACCAATGGAGGTTAAAAATTCTACGTTACACGTGACCGTGACTCGTGAATCTCGCCCGTCAAAACTTGTTTTATTCTATAATCTGTATGCTTGAATTAATTTAATTTTCAACCTGCAAGGTAAAAAGTGGTTATAAAAATGTAACACACTCAGAGCCCTATAGAAACGAAGTTCTTAAATCAACTTTATAAATAAACAAAAACAAGATTCAACATTGATAATATAACACTCACGGGCCAAAAGTATTTCCCCACTAAGATATTTCCCTATATATTTCATATAAAACCATTATTTTCAAAACATTCTCTTGAAGTCATTCCTTATCTGATGTTCACGAAATTTTCAGCATTAAATGCAGAAATAAATATAGTTTCTTCTTCGCATAATTTTCAAATAATTTTATTTCTACTTTCCCTTAAGAATTGATTTAAAAATAAAGTTTTAATTTTTTCACCAAATCTTACTATATAATCCAGGAGCGGATCCAGGATTTCAAGTTAGAGGGGGTGGGGGACACTTAAAAAAATTGCGCCGAGTGGAGGGAGGCGCGAAAATTGTTGGGGTATTTCTTGTGAAAAATCACGATTTTACGCCAAAAAATCTTATTTTTTCCAATTTTAAAATAGGGAGGGCGCGCGCCGGGTGCGCGACACCCCCCCCCCCCCCTGGATCCGCCCCTGTAATCATATAAAATAGTGACGTCAAGAATTTATGTGTTTAATTCATAAATGCTTGTAAACAAAAGTTCGAAAAAATTACATGAAGATATTAAAATATACTCTAATAATTCTACTATTAAAGGTGAAAATTTTATGATAATCGGCTAAGGAATGACTTCATCAGAATGTTATGAAAATAAGTGGTTTTATATCTTAGTGGGGAAATACTTTTGACCCGCGAGTATATATTTTTACTATTTAGTTATGTAAACAATATTACTTATTACGCCATATATGGTAAATATAATCAGGTGTGAAAATTGGAGTGTATATCTTTATGATGGCCAGTGATATTTCACAGAAAAATATTTTATAACGGTATTTTTTAGCAGAAGGGTGTAAAGCAAATTCATTAGCAAAGGAAATATTCCTTGTTTACCGTTATTATGTTCCGCTCTAGTACACACATAACAAAACAATGTCATCAAATTCGATGGGGGAAGGGACTATTATACATACCTGTCGTACATGCCATCATATTCTACCCCAAGTGTTGTACAGCGTAAACTGTTGACTTTTATTCCCTGACAAGACTTGACAGGATACAAATACAACTCTGATATGGTGCCGACATATTGGTAACTCGGTCTTTGTGATATGTACAGGTATGCTGCGTACTTCAGTAAAGATGTCCCTGCGACAACCAGTAAATTCTCCATAATTATTGATAATTAATTACCAATTCATTGATGTTTTGACAGGTAAACACACTATCACTTGTGTCACGACAACTCAGGTATGACTGTGCAAGTTGTATATCTTCATTTAAAATTCAACGAAGGATAACTCTTGTACGGAACGCCGTCATTGACACATTGTCAAAAACCCAATGAAAATCATGAATATATTGAAAAAAAATTAAATTGTAACTCATTGACATTGAATCACGAAAAGAACATTCAAATTAAACAAATACACATACACTGTAATACAAAATAAAAATAAAAACAACAATACATTCTGAGAACATTTTCAGGTTTATGCATTGAGATTTTGTGCCACAAAAAATTTCTCTCAACACATCGACAGTCACTTAGAACTTACTTTGCTCTAATTGCGTTCGTATTGGAGTTTATCTTGATTTTATAATTATTTTTGGGGGAAAGGGGGGTGGTTATAAACCCCTGGGATACAAGAGTGTGATTGACTAAAGGTTTTAACATTTATTTTTTTGTTCTGTCATTTCAATTGGGTTTTTCAACTGATTCGGTTATATCCTTAAGAACTGGCATTTTTTGCAGTGAAATGTTAGTACATGCATGGTATAAACTTTGAAAAGAGGGGGGGAAAGAGTTCCGATGTGAATCACTTGAAAATCATGCTATTATCACTAATATAGACAAGAACTACACTGTAGTGATCGTGATACCTATGAATGACGTAATGTAGATGAAGAAGCACGTGTATTAAAGAGTAATTAATAAAGCAAACTTTCTGGACGTTTACACATTTTTATGTAGGATTACAAGTATATTTCTATCTAATGTGATTCTATGTATAAATATCGTTTTGAAAACGGTAGAACTTTACAATCACATCGAGGACATTTGGAAAATAATCTGCAAACTAATGCAAAAAAATAGAAGGGGTTATGAATGGGGTGGCCATACTTTATTGTTATTCAAATATGGGTAGGCATTATATTCATGAATATTTAACCCCGAACGAAATATGGGTAGGCATTATATTCATGAATATTTAACCCCGAACGAAATATGGGTAGGCATTATATTCATGAATATTTAACCCCGAGCGATAGCGAGTGGTTAAATCTCATGAATATAATGCCTACCCATATTTGAATAACAATAAAGTATGACCGGCATCAATTATTTCGATTCTAATAGGACAATAGTCACAAATACGGCAATTTTAAAATTCGAGGCGGTCAAGGTGATGCGCTGCTACGGAATTTTTAAAATGGTAAAATTGGGAATTAAGAAATTGAAAGCGAAATTGTGGTTGAAACTGTGGCTTAAAATACCGAAAAGAATTTTATTGACAAGGTTCAATATAAATTTTATTACAAATAAACAACTTTAAATACAAATACTTTATTAGCACAAACTCATCAACAATAAATGGTTAAGGCTCAGAATATATGATATGAAGAATTTTCTGAAAATAGTCAGTGTTTATGTAGGTGCTTTTTTTTTTTAGCTCAGCGCGCATGTGTGGCCTACATTTGATTGTTATTCAAATATGCCTTTAAATGATTAACAACGAAATTACCAGTTGAACGCAGCCAGTCGGATCGGAGATAAACGGAGATAAACATGGAGATAGTGAACGAAAGGTAAACAAAGCCGTGTTTATAACAGTTTAATTATGATAAGACTTGATTAGGATTTATTTAATTTTAACTTCATTTATTTCAACAATTTATAGATAAACAATAATAGAAAATCGCTATCCATGAAGAATTTTCTGAAAATAGTCAGTGTTTATGTAGATGCTTTTTGCTTTTTTTTAGCTCAGCGCGCATGTGTGGCCTACATTTGATTGTTATTCAAATATGCCTTTATTTGTATAAATCAAATAATAAATAAAAATAATAATAAATAAATTTATATTTATTATTTTATTTACCTGAAACAACAGTACTATAGACATATCGCCGCCCCATTCGGACACATTATCCTGATTCCGAGACAACCAGTCCTAGCTCTTTTTTCTTAATGCTGTGTGCATAGCGGAGAAGCAGCAAATACCAATTTTATAGTTTTTGGTTTGACCTGATCGGGGTTCGAACCCACGAACTACCGCACTCGAGGCGAGCACGCTAACCATTACAACATCGATGCGGTTCCAAATCTATTATATTTTAACTGAAATTTCTTTTCAGTATAGCAGGTTTTTTCATCGCTCGCCATTTTCCTATTTTCTAAATCAATAACAACTGTTCGTCTTCACAGTGGATAGTCGAACGAATCGTCTCTTGAATATGGAAGTCATATTGTTGTGACAACAGAACGGACATCGGGAGATGCTTTTAAGTAGTAAATTGAGGAATGGTTGACTTTATATTTCAAAAGGGATTTATTTGATGTTCATATATGTTTTTTATATATGCCTCGTTAAAATATTGAACTAAATTTAGGAATCACAATCTTGAAAATGGAAGAATGCGATGAAAAACCAGGTGATCGAACTGACAAGCAGATTAAAAATTGGGGGCGGTGGAGATGGTCCTATTTATCTGCCTCGTTTACAACGATAATAAAAAATCTTTTCTATGCTGACAAAGGGACATCCTGGTCAAAATTCTATGTTATACTTTATCCTCCTGTCAGTGATATCTGACATATCTTTACTTATCCTTACGTCCAGGTGACCTTTATATTAACCAATGAAAACATCGATAGCAGAATATTGCCAACGAGTTTGGTTACAAGCAGTAAAAGAAACTAGAGGCTCAGTGGGCTGAACCTGTGTCGCTCACCTTTCATTCTGAATTTAGGAAACTTTATACAGAACCTTACATAGGTGCTTCCTACCAAATTTCGGTTCATTTGGCTACTCGGTTTCAGAGGAGAAGATATTTTAAGAAGTAACCAGAAATAAGAATTGCCTATGGTGGCCATTTTTGCTAACGGATCGGAACGAAATGAGCAACATTTATAGAGGATCTTCCATAGATGCTTCCTACCAAGTTTCGGTTCATTTGGCCAAGCGAAAATCGACCAATCAGAAACAAGAATTGCCTGTGACGGCCATGTTTGTTAACGGATCTGGACGAAATGTGCAATCTTTACAGAGAACCTTCCATAGATGCCTCCTACCATGTTTCGGTTCATTTGGCCAAGCGGTTTCAGAGGAGAAGATTTTTAAAAAAATCGACCAATCAGAAACAATAATTGCCTGTGACGGTCATGTCTGTTAACGGATCGGGACAAAATGAGGTTTCTTTATAGAGAACCTTCCATAGATGCTTCCTGCCAAATTTCAGTTCATTTGGCTAAGTGGCTTTAGAGGAGAAGATTAAAATGTGAAAAGTTAGCGGACGACAGACGACGGACGCCAAGTGATGGCAAAACCTCACTTTGCCTTTGTCAAGGTGAGCTAAAAAAAAAAAAGCCAAGAGAATACTAAAGTTTCTCAATCTCTTCCACAGAGAAGGGAGTGTAAGGACCAATAACTTTATGGATGAGATTGAGAGTTTGCCTGTAGGATTTGTTTGACAGAATTATGTCATATTGTTAATGAATCGGAGCGTAGTATTTCTAATATATGATTTTAATCGGATTACCAAAGGGGACGTTTCAGAAGATGTTATTATGTTCTAATTCGTTTCTCAGTCGAACATAAAGTATTTTTCAATCAAAACTCAACATGTGCATCTATTTTCGATTTATTATGTAAAACAAGGTAATGTCCTCAAAAACATAAATATGACCGCTGTACACAGTCATCTTATCTGTACAACGAACAGAGAAAAAGAACATCTAATTAAAACAACGCAATAATAATAATAAATAATATATGAAACTTCAAATATGTTTTTGGGGCCCGGGTGGCTCAATGAGTTAGGTCGGTGGATCTAACAGCTCATACAAGCCTATCACCAATACGGCGTGGGTTCTCGCCCAGCTTTGTAAATACAAAAAAAGGTGCACTCGACTCGCAGCCGCAAGTGATAAAGTTTACCAGTTACTTGCTCAGGGTCTGTGGTTCTCTCCGGCTTCCTCCACCACTAAAACTGGTCGCCATGATATAGCTGAAATATTGCTGAAAGTGGCGTTAAAACACAAAACAATCAATAAATCAAATATGTTTTCTTCTTTTCTTATACTGACAAATTCACATCCCGAACCTATGTAATCAGTGCCCATCACCACTAATGTTTTGAGTTCGAACCCCGCTAATGGCGAGGTGTACTCGATACAACATTATGTTATTCAGTTTTTTAGTGACTTGTGGCACGTGGGTGGTTTTCTCCTGTTTCCTCCACCAATAAAACTGACCGCCACGATACAACTGAAATATTGCTGACATTGGTGTTAAACACAATAACCCTACCCCTGAATATTTGGTGGAAAATGAGGATTGGGTCTCCTTTTTCATACTACCGACATATAAAACAATATACAAAGCCCCTGCGATTATCAAATATGTTATACTGTGTTCTCAAGAATCCACAATACATGATGCGTCGTTATCAAAAGAAGATTCAATCTAGTACAAATGAAGATCGACAGCTTATGTCGGCTCCAAGCCCAGTGGGTACACAATTTAAGAAAAGTTTGAAGATACTAAAGGGGTAATCAGAAGCCGTAAATAGAAGGACAGACAATACAATGGCCACAAGATACCAAAGGGGTAATCAGAAGCCGTAAATAGAAGGACAGACAATACAATGGCCACAAGATACCAAAGTGGTAATCAGAAGCCGTAAATAGAAGGACAGACAATACAATGACCAAAAGATACCAAAGGGGTAATCGGAAGCCGTAAATAGGACAGACAATACAATGACCACAAGATACCAAAGGGGTAATCAGAAGCCATAAATAGAAGGAGAGACAATACAATGGGGAAAAGATACCAAAGGGGTAATCAGAAGCCGTAAATAGAAGGACAGACAATACAATGACCAAAGGATACCAAAGGGGTTATCAGAAGCCGTAAATAGGACAGACAATACAATGACCAAAATATACCAAAAGGGTAATCAGAAGCCGTAAATAGGACAGACAATACAATGACCAAAAGATACCAAAGGGTAATCAGAAGCCGTTAATAGAAGGACACACAATACAATGGGGAAAAGAAAAAGGACAAAAGGACACACAATGATCTACAAACAGAAGGACAGACAATACAATGGCCAAAAGAAAAAGGACACACAATGGTCTACAAGACATTACACAGAAAACTAAAGATCGCGCAACACGAACTAAAACCGGGATGAACTCGTGTAACTCTTGCTACAAACCCGGTAGGAAGTCATAATTCAGGAAAGGACCGGATTATGATTACGACAAACGTTTGTGTCAAATAATTTTCATAACAGTTAGGTCATGGTGGCGACCGTAAAGCTTTCGAAGTGATGACTTCCTACTTAAATTATAGGAACCGTTAGTTCAGTAGCTTCCTTGTTAGCAATAATCCCCTATCAAGGAAATCATGATAGGAACCACACGCTCTGGAATCTCGTATCATTGAGAGATATATACTCCATATGCAGCAGCTGCTGGAATGTGGCACATTATCATCAGTATGTTGATGGAGAAGAAGGGCGGTGTGTGTGACTGCTCCAAGATTTTATCAATTGTAAGAGAGCAAACTAGTATATAAAGTTTGAACATGGTCTTGAACTGAAACGAACACCTCTTAAATGATCCTAAACATGCATATCGGTGAAGAATCGTAGACGCAATACTATACACCTTCTTTGTTTTCGTTCACTATCATCAACACTGTTTCGAACAGTTGTCCTACTCAATATTGTGACTGCAATTAATTTGGAACAAGAAATTTTCGAGAACAAATTTGAAGCCTTTTACTTACGGAGCTTTTTATAAATTAAATTTCAATTTTTTTCCATATTGCAATTTGTTTACTGCAACAGAGCGTTAATCCAGCTCAAGAAATGTTGATGCCTAAACCAAACTTAATATTCATGACCGTATATTTCTTCTGTACTTATCCTATGCTTTATTATTAATTGGATCCACCATTGATTAATCAAGAATTTTAATCCAGCTTCCGCCAAACTTGCCCTTTATTCCTAGTTGTAAATGATGATCATGAATAATACCATGAAATATAGGTGTGCCTGTATCGCCGCCCATCAGATTACAAATAATCTACAGTATATCTTGTCCCAAGGGTTATTTCTGTGCAGTTTTGGTCCAGTTAGGTTTATACCCTCCGACATTTTAACATTTGTCATTTAGTCCTGTTAAAACTGTAGTGGGATAATAAAATGAACTAGATGTGTCGGAAAGACACGAATGTCCCCGCTGTGAATATTAAGAATGTGTCACCCTTTTTAATTCCCTCAGTAATAGGCTAAGAATAACAAACTAAGATCTGCATCCTCAAATTCACAAGATTAATTCAAGGAAATAAACCGTAAACTCAACCTCTACTTAATAATACACTAACATTTCAAATATCTAAAAGCACAGTTGCATTAAGTGGGAACAACAATTTGAATACTATGTAAAATTCTAAAATCCAAGGACAGTAATTTGGCCAAAATTATTCAGTGGGAGCAAAAGCTAAACTTGATCTGTAACTCATCATTGTAATTCCAAATACCAAAAATCAAGTCAATATCTCAAAGCATAGTGAAATAAAGTGGTAACAACTAAATATTTGGCCATAGTTAAAAGTCCAAGGTGCGTAAATTATCCCAAAATCGGAACGAAATTCAAACTTGATCAGTAACTCATCACTATACACTCACATACCAAAAATCAAGTCAATATCTCAAAACATATAGCGAAAAAATAAATGGCGACAACTAAATATTTGGCCAAATTTCAAAGCCCAACAACGGCTGTAAGTTGGCCAAAAATCATTCAACCGGAATGAATTTCAAAGTTGATCTGTAACTTATGATTATACACTCATACCAAAAATCAAGTTAATATCTCAAATCATAGTGAAATAAAGTGGTGACAACTAAATATTTGGCCAAATTTCAAAGCCCAATGACTAAGTTGGCCAAAAATCATTCAACCGGAACGAATTTCAAAGTTAATCATTAGCTTATGATTATATTCTCATACCAAAAATCAAGTCAATATCTCAAATCAGTGAAATAAAGTGGTCACAACAAAATATTTGGCCAAATTTCAGTCTAAGGGCTATAACTCGACCAAAAATCATTGGAACGGAACGAAATGTAAAGTTGATCTGTAACTTATCATTATACGCCCACATACCAAATATCATGTCAATATCTCAAAGCATAGCGGAAAAAACTGTTGACAACTGTTTTATTTCGGAATTACGTAATGACGGACATGGGCAACACTATATGTCCCGACCACTTAGTGGCGGGGACATAACAACAAAAAATACCACACTGTGGAACAATTCAAAAATCAAAGTAGAAAGAGGCAAAATCGATACCCCTAACACATAAATACATGACCCCTCACTTTCCTGGCTTGGTCGATACCACCCAACACATAAATACATGACCCCTCACTTTCCTGGCTTGGTCGATACCACCCAACACATAAATACATGACCCCTCACTTTCCTGGCTTGGTCGATACCACCCAACACATAAATACATGACCCCTCACTTTCCTGGCTTGGTCGATACCACCCAACACATAAATACATGACCCCTCACTTTCCTGGCTTGGTCGATACCACCCAACACATAAATACATGACCCCTCACTTTCCTGGCTTGGTCGATACCACCCAACACATAAATACATGACCCCTCACTTTCCTGGCTTGGTCGATACCACCCAACACATAAATACATGACCCCTCACTTTCCTGGCTTGGTCGATACCACCCAACACATAAATACATGACCCCTCACTTTCCTGGCTTGGTCGATACCACCCAACACATAAATACATGACCCCTCACTTTCCTGGCTTGGTAGATACCACCCAACACACAAATACATGACCCCTCACTTTCCTGGCTTGGTCGATACCACCCAACACACAAATACATGACCCCTCACTTTCCTGGCTTGGTCGATACCCCTAACACACAAATACATGACCCCTCACTTTCCTGGCTTGGTCGATACCCCTAACACATAAATACATGACCCCTCACTTTCCTGGCTTGGTCGATACCACCCAACACATAAATACATGACCCCTCACTTTCCTGGCTTGGTAGATACCCCTAACACACAAATACATGACCCCTCACTTTCCTGGCTTGGTAGATACCCCTAACACATAAATACATGACCCCTCACTTTCCTGGCTTGGTCGATACCCCCAACACATAAATACATGACCCCTCACTTTCCTGGCTTGGTCGATACCCCAAACACATAAATACATGACCCCTCACTTTCCTGGCTTGGTAGATACCCCTAACACATAAATACATGACCCCTCACTTTCCTGGCTTGGTCGATACCCCTAACACATAAATACATGACCCCTCACTTTCCTGGCTTGGTAGATACCCCTAACACATAAATACATGACCCCTCACTTTCCTGGCTTGGTAGATACCCCCAACACATAAATACATGACCCCTCACTTTCCTGGCTTGGTAGATACCCCAAACACATAAATACATGACCCCTCACTTTCCTGGCTTGGTAGATACCACCAACACATAAATACATGACCCCTCACTTTCCTGGCTTGGTAGATACCCCTAACACATAAATACATGACCCCTCACTTTCCTGGCTTGGTAGATACCCCTAACACATAAATACATGACCCCTCACTTTCCTGGCTTGGTAGATACCCCTAACACATAAATACATGACCCCTCACTTTCCTGGCTTGGTAGATACCACCAACACATAAATACATGACCCCTCACTTTCCTGGCTTGGTAGATACCCCTAACACATAAATACATGACCCCTCACTTTCCTGGCTTGGTAGATACCACCCAACACACAAATACATGACCCCTCACTTTCCTGGCTTGGTCGATACCACCAACACATAAATACATGACCCCTCACTTTCCTGGCTTGGTAGATACCCCTAACACATAAATACATGACCCCTCACTTTCCTGGCTTGGTAGATACCACCAACACATAAATACATGACCCCTCACTTTCCTGGCTTGGTAGATACCCCTAACACATAAATACATGACCCCTCACTTTCCTGGCTTGGTAGATACCACCAACACATAAATACATGACCCCTCACTTTCCTGGCTTGGTAGATACCACCAACACATAAATACATGACCCCTCACTTTCCTGGCTTGGTAGATACCACCCAACACATAAATACATGACCCCTCACTTTCCTGGCTTGGTAGATACCACCAACACATAAATACATGACCCCTCACTTTCCTGGCTTGGTAGATACCACCCAACACATAAATACATGACCCCTCACTTTCCTGGCTTGGTAGATACCCCTAACACATAAATACATGACCCCTCACTTTCCTGGCTTGGTAGATACCACCAACACATAAATACATGACCCCTCACTTTCCTGGCTTGGTAGATACCCCTAACACATAAATACATGACCCCTCACTTTCCTGGCTTGGTAGATACCACCCAACACACAAATACATGACCCCTCACTTTCCTGGCTTGGTCGATACCACCAACACATAAATACATGACCCCTCACTTTCCTGGCTTGGTAGATACCCCTAACACATAAATACATGACCCCTCACTTTCCTGGCTTGGTAGATACCACCAACACATAAATACATGACCCCTCACTTTCCTGGCTTGGTAGATACCCCTAACACATAAATACATGACCCCTCACTTTCCTGGCTTGGTAGATACCACCAACACATAAATACATGACCCCTCACTTTCCTGGCTTGGTAGATACCACCAACACATAAATACATGACCCCTCACTTTCCTGGCTTGGTAGATACCACCAACACATAAATACATGACCCCTCACTTTCCTGGCTTGGTAGATACCACCCAACACATAAATACATGACCCCTCACTTTCCTGGCTTGGTAGATACCACCAACACATAAATACATGACCCCTCACTTTCCTGGCTTGGTAGATACCCCTAACACATAAATACATGACCCCTCACTTTCCTGGCTTGGTAGATACCACCAACACATAAATACATGACCCCTCACTTTCCTGGCTTGGTAGATACCCCTAACACATAAATACATGACCCCTCACTTTCCTGGCTTGGTAGATACCACCAACACATAAATACATGACCCCTCACTTTCCTGGCTTGGTAGATACCACCAACACATAAATACATGACCCCTCACTTTCCTGGCTTGGTAGATACCACCCAACACATAAATACATGACCCCTCACTTTCCTGGCTTGGTAGATACCACCAACACATAAATACATGACCCCTCACTTTCCTGGCTTGGTAGATACCACCCAACACATAAATACATGACCCCTCACTTTCCTGGCTTGGTAGATACCACCAACACATAAATACATGACCCCTCACTTTCCTGGCTTGGTAGATACCACCCAACACATAAATACATG
This sequence comes from Bathymodiolus brooksi, assembly GCA_963680875.1. Taxonomy (NCBI): domain Eukaryota; kingdom Metazoa; phylum Mollusca; class Bivalvia; order Mytilida; family Modiolidae; genus Bathymodiolus; species Bathymodiolus brooksi. Next base: position 17,842,790 of record OY804576.1, read on the forward strand.
ACCCCTCACTTTCCTGGCTTGGTAGATACCACCAACACATAAATACATGACCCCTCACTTTCCTGGCTTGGTAGATACCACCAACACATAAATACATGACCCCTCACTTTCCTGGCTTGGTAGATACCACCAACACATAAATACATGACCCCTCACTTTCCTGGCTTGGTAGATACCACCAACACATAAATACATGACCCCTCACTTTCCTGGCTTGGTAGATACCCCTAACACATAAATACATGACCCCTCACTTTCCTGGCTTGGTAGATACCACCAACACATAAATACATGACCCCTCACTTTCCTGGCTTGGTAGATACCACCAACACATAAATACATGACCCCTCACTTTCCTGGCTTGGTAGATACCCCCAACACATAAATACATGACCCCTCACTTTCCTGGCTTGGTAGATACCACCAACACATAAATACATGACCCCTCACTTTCCTGGCTTGGTAGATACCACCAACACATAAATACATGACCCCTCACTTTCCTGGCTTGGTAGATACCCCTAACACATAAATACATGACCCCTCACTTTCCTGGCTTGGTAGATACCACCAACACATAAATACATGACCCCTCACTTTCCTGGCTTGGTCGATACCCCCAACACATAAATACATGACCCCTCACTTTCCTGGCTTGGTCGATACCCCCAACACATAAATACATGACCCCTCACTTTCCTGGCTTGGTCGATACCCCCAACACATAAATACATGACCCCTCACTTTCCTGGCTTGGTCGATACCCCCAACACATAAATACATGACCCCTCACTTTCCTGGCTTGGTCGATACCCCCAACACATAAATACATGACCCCTCACTTTCCTGGCTTGGTAGATACCACCCAACACATAAATACATGACCCCTCACTTTCCTGGCTTGGTAGATACCACCCAACACACAAATACATGACCCCTCACTTTCCTGGCTTGGTAGATACCACCAACACATAAATACATGACCCCTCACTTTCCTGGCTTGGTAGATACCACCAACACATAAATACATGACCCCTCACTTTCCTGGCTTGGTAGATACCCCTAACACATAAATACATGACCCCTCACTTTCCTGGCTTGGTAGATACCACCAACACATAAATACATGACCCCTCACTTTCCTGGCTTGGTCGATACCCCCAACACATAAATACATGACCCCTCACTTTCCTGGCTTGGTCGATACCCCCAACACATAAATACATGACCCCTCACTTTCCTGGCTTGGTCGATACCCCCAACACATAAATACATGACCCCTCACTTTCCTGGCTTGGTCGATACCCCCAACACATAAATACATGACCCCTCACTTTCCTGGCTTGGTCGATACCCCCAACACATAAATACATGACCCCTCACTTTCCTGGCTTGGTAGATACCACCCAACACATAAATACATGACCCCTCACTTTCCTGGCTTGGTAGATACCCCTAACACATAAATACATGACCCCTCACTTTCCTGGCTTGTTCATCAACATTAAATTTAGTGAACCATTCAAAGAATATTCCAGTCAAGTTTGCTTTCAGTTACAAATTTCTTAATAGGGTCTCAACAAACTGTCCTACACTAGGGAAATTTTAAACTTCAAATACATATTAAAACTAGAGGCTCAGGTGAGCCTGTATCGCTCACCTGACATAAATAAGTCCTCTTAAGAATGTCTGCATGCTGAATACATCTAAGTTACTATTCAAATCCCATACTGCCATAGGGTTCTATGTTAAAACTATGTCTGCTCATGGCAGCCATCATGGATGGAGGTCGTGGTCACCGGACACAATTTTGAAAGTATACTACCCAAGGACCATCCATGCCATGTTTGCTTTAAATTGGCTGACTGGTTTCAGAAGAGAAGACTTTTAAAAAAATTTCCCATAGGGTCCTATGTTAAAACTATGTCTGCTGACGGCGGCCATTTTGAACCGAGATCGGGATCACTGAACACAATTTTGGAAGTTGACCACCTATGGACCATTGATGACATGTTTGCTATATTGGCTTACTAGTTTCAGAGGAGAAGATTTTAAAACATTTTTTCCCATAGGGTCCTATGTTAAAACTACAGTATGTCTGCTGAAGGTGGCCATCTTGGATGAAGGTCAGGGTCACTGGACACAATTTTGAAAATTGACCACTTAAGGACCATCCATGCCATGTTTGCTTTAAATTGGCTTACTGGTTTCAGAGAAGAAGATTTTTAAATATATTTCCCATAGGGTCCTATGTTAAAACTATGTTCGCTGATGGTTGCCATCTTGGATGGAGGTCGGGGTCACAGGACATAATTTTGAAAGTTGACCACCTAAGGACCATTCATCCCATGTTTGCTTTAAACTGACTTACTGGTTTCAGAGGAGAAGACTTTTAAACATTTTTTCCATAGGGTCCTATGTTAAAATTAAGTCGAGTCATGGTGGCCATCTTGAATTTCCGATCAGTAAATGATTCACAAGTTTAGTACAGGACCACCCAATGATCATTCCTGCAAAGCCACAATTCAATTGGCTTAGTGGTTTCTAACAAGAAGATTTTGAAAATTTCGACCAATCAGAACACATTATAGGCCCTGGCAGCCATGTTGGATTTCCGATCAGCACCAAAAACACAAATCTTGTATATGACCATCCAATGAACATTTCTGCCAAGTTTGGTTCAAATCTGTTTTGTGGTTTCAGAAAAAAAGATGAAAATGTGAAATTCCCATAGGGTCCAATGTTAAACTAAGTCGAGTCATGGCGGCCATCTTGAATTTCCGATTGGCAAACGATTCACAAGTTTAGTACAGGACCACCCAATGATCATTCCTGCAAAGTCACAATTCAATTGGCTTAGTGGTTTCTAACAAGAAGATTTTTTAAATTTCGACCAATCAGAACACATTATGGGCCCTGGCAGCCATGTTGGATTTCCAATCAGCGCCAAAAACACAAATCTTGTATATGACCATCCAATGAACATTTCTGCCAAGTTTGATTCAAATCTGTTTTGTGGTTTCAGAAAAAAAGATGAAAATGTGGAATTCCCATAGGGTCCAATGTTAAACTAAGTCGAGTCATGGTGGCCATCTTGAATTTCCGATCGGCAAACGATTCACAAGTTTAGTACAGGACCACCCAATGATCATTCCTGCAAAGTCACAATTCAATTGGCTTAGTGGTTTCTAACAAGAAGATTTTGAAAATTTCGACCAATCAGAACACGTTATGGGCCCTGGCAGCCATGTTAGATTTCCGATCAGTGCCAAAAACAAAAATCTTGTATATGACCATCCAATGAACATTTCTGCCAAGTTTGGTTCAAATCTGTTTTGTGGTTTCAGATAAAAAGATGAAAATGTGAAATTCCCATAGGGTCCAATGTTAAACTAAGTAGAGTCATGACGGCCATCTTGAATTTCCGATCGGCAAACGATTCACAATTTTAGTACAGGACCACCCAATGATCATTCCTGCAAAGTCACAATTCAATTGACATAGTGGTTTCTGACAAGAAGATTTTTAAAATTTCAGCCAATGAGAACACATTATGGACCCTGGCAGCCATGTTGGATTTCAAATCAGCACCAAAAACACAAATCTGGTAGATGACCATCCAGTGAACATTTCTGGCAAGTTTGGCTGATTTCTGTTCAGCGGTTTCAGAAAAGAAGATTTAAATGTGAAAAGCTAACGGACGGACGGACGCTTACCCATGACAAAAGCTCACATGGCCTATGGCCAGGTGAGCTAAAAAACCACCTACTTTGTAAGTGCCTATATGACCATCAAATGCAAAAACTATGTTCAACAGTAATTTAGCCTTCTGTACAATCCATCATCATTCATTCCACTCAATTTTCAAAATGTGACCATGTGGAGTTTTGAATAGGCATGAAAATAGCAAATATATTCTGATAGGTAAGCAACACAATAAAACTCCACTGTCGTTGGTTTTTTGTTCGTTTGTTTGTTTGATGGTGTTTAACCCCACTTTCAACTAGTATTACTGTGAGCACAGTTCACTAAGATATACCCCCGCTCCCCACATCTGTCCAACCTATTTCCATAACCAAAACATTACCGATTGTACCGACCAAAATTGAAAGGAATCCTCCTCTCTTCACTGGTAAGCTGCTGATAAAATTTCAAAACATTCTGAGAAACACTACTCAAGTTGTCATACGACATAGGGTAAAAATCTTATTTTCCGTCATATCAAGTCCAACAACTCTGGAACGGCAAAAGTGAAAATCGTCAAAAATGAAAGGGATCCTCCTCTCTTCACCGGTCAGCTGCTGATAAAATTTCAAAACATCCTGAGAAACACTACTCAAGTTGTCATACGACATAGGGTAAAAATTATATTTTCCGTCATATCAAATCAATAATTATGGAACGGCAAAAGTGAAAATCGTCAAAAAAAAGAAAGGGATCCTCCTCTCTTCACCAGTAAGCAGCGGATAAAATTTTAAGATTCTAAGAAACACAACTCAAGTTATCGTACGACATAGGATTTGTCTACAGACGGACGGAAGGACATGGTGAAACCAGTATACCCCCCTACAACTCCGCTGCGGGGGAATAACAATATTTCAGTTATATCTGGTAGTGGAAAGCGGAGGACCAGAGAAAACCACCGACCTCACTGTTGTCCTTGGTCATCATGTTGATTTTCCGATTGCCACAAAAATAACAAATTCTGATAAGTATCTCAAACAAAACATTCTTGCAAAAGTTTCAACTTCGACTTGTAATTGTAGAGAAGATGCTAAGGCACCACAGAGGTAAAGTAATGATAAGGCTCACATGGCACTTTGGATCAGATAAACTAAAAAGCACTAAACTACAGTCAGTTTTCATGTTGTATTTATTTTTCTTTTTGTATAATTCAACATGATTTACATGATAATAAAAATTTCATTTGATAAAATGCTGACTTAATGGAGATTTGTCATTGTATGGGTATGTACAATAAAAAGCATGCACCATTTCATGCCAAAATTATCCTCTCATGCTGCCTTACAGGTATCTACATCAACTCTTATAACACAGTATTGTCTACCCATCACTTCAATACATGTTTACATGGCAAACATTGGTCACAAAATTCCTCTCTTCAACCAATATGAATACTGCTAAAATGTTAGCTTTATGGGAAACTTTCTCCACCTTGAGCAATACTGACAGAGTTTAAATGTCTCAAATAAAAGTACTTCTTGATTCACAATAGTATAAAACCGGGATAATCACTCTTACTCCTTGTCAATAGTTAGTTGTTGCAAGCTTAAACAAATAATTTTGTAAATAAGACTCTTAAAATTTCTTAAGGAATGAGACTTGTATTAAGGTGATTCAATGATATATAACTCCCCAATACATGTAATAACTTGAATTTTAGTAAATGTGGCAAAAAACCTACTTAAAGGCATACAGGCTGTCAGAATTGATTTTTTTTGTTTATATTAAAAGTTGCCAATATTCGATGTTTTATACTAATAAAATGTTCTGAAAAAGAAGTCAAGTTTAAAAAATATGTTATAATGTCGTAATTAGTGAAAAGAATTCGAATGTCTGTTGGTAATATGCCATTAACACATCTAATTATAAGTCGGCTGCTTTTCCAAAGTTTGCCGAATACTGATACAATGTAACTGCTATAAATAACCAGGAAGCATGTTGCATGTAAATTCGTTAGAATTAATATAATTTAAGAAATATATCTATGAAATTGGATCCCGGGGAAATCAGTTAATATTATATAATGGTATTTAGTAAGAAAGACACTTAAAATCGGAAATACTCGTACTGATGAAATCAATAAAAAATAAAAACCCAAACTTTGCAAAGGGGCCCGATAAAGGGAAAATTGTAAACAAATTGTATTGCATACAAGATATCATTGACAACACTTGAGATGTCTTGATTATATTTTTTTTTAGAAAAAAACATACATGAAGTTCATTATTTTAGTCTCTAATTTAAAAGAGATATCACCTAGCGTTTTCTCCAGAAAAAAAGAATATATAAAAAACTACGATGCAATTCTACTGTTAAAATATGATTCGGCTGAAAAAAAAAGATACTAAATTATGCTTACGTGTTGAAAAATGGAGTAGGTCGGTATAACATCTTTTTTTAATTTTTACACAGATTGCTGAATCCTCCTTTTTGTGTCGTTTTCATATAGAATCCGTCCACGATTCGATTTGTGCCATCAACATGCACAAACGCTTTCCCCAATGAGTTCACTGTCAGGTCGTATGAATATTGCGGGGTAAACATTGGATTCTTAGCTGGATTCAAGAAAATAAAACAGTGACGTATTTCCTTGTTCTAGGTTATTTACGTATATTATGAAAAATTTCAACTGCAATTAGTATAAAACATCGAATATTGACAACTTTTAATATAAACAAAAATTCAATTCCGACAGCCTGTATGTATGCCTTTAAAGAGATCTTATATTTCATTTGTTAATTTATATTTCTTCTAACAATTACTTAGATTTAGTTTTTAAATAGCACTGAAGAATCCTCCATTCAATCAAAGCAACTCCTAGCTCAAACCATCAACATTAATAGTGTCCTCACATTTCCAGAGATAGTAGTAGAATTGCTTATGTGCACACTAAATTTGATATCTACGTTTTTATTACTTCAGTTATATATAAAGAGTCGTATTATATAAACCACACACTGGTATTCATGTATAAAATATCTTCTATAAGGCCAATGAAATAGAATCGTCCTGTATGGAATGTGGATTTTAAACATAATCCCCAAGTTCAATCATAACTATAATTTTGCTTAAAAATTTCAAAATCTGGGGGAAAAAAGCTATAAGCCAAATTTTATTTTGAATAGTAGTTTGAACATTTACACCATTATCAATATATTATTCAATTGCTAGTATTTATCTCTGATAAAACACTCACCACCTTGACTTCCATCTCTGATAAAACACACTCACCACCTTGACTTCCATCTCTGATAAAACACACTCACCACCTTGACTTCCAACTTTTAGTTGTTGTTTACACTCCCTGTATTTTGACAATTTACGTTTCCTTTCATTTCTTTTTCAAAAAATATTTTGATATTATATGGAACTAAGTGCTTATCTATACAGGAAATTAGTTCTGTTACTTGATTAAGGACATATTTATTTACTTAGATCAATGAAAATATTGCAAAAAAAGTTTTTTATGAACTGACCTTGTATAAATATTCCTACAAAAATAGAAACATTTGAGATTCTAAGTGAACAGTTCAACTATACTCAAAATAAAATATGTTCAACTGATAAATTGAATGTTGTTTAGCCCTATGATGACAGGATCAAATTTTAAAATCCTCCACATAAATACATCACAATAACAGTACACAGTGTATGGTAACTGATGTCTATAGTATATGTAGTACACAAACACACTGATCAAGTTAATATTCTGAAAGAAATATTCATTCAATTATTATTTACTTGTATTTGAAAAAAATCTAAAAGCCTAGTTTTTCTTCATAACCTCATGGTTGTAAGTTTTAAATTGCTTTCTAACTTTTGTTTATATTAGGAAGAAATAATCTTGTTGCTCAATGTTTTGTTAGGATAAAAAGTATATGTGCCATAATAATTATCTAAATGAACATTCTACAACAAGTAAAGCCAATCACTCGCTGACCTTAGAATTTAATATAGATGTATTTATCTACTTATCACTAAGCTAAAGGATTAAGAACAGAAGTTTCTGTTTTTTCCCTTAAGAATATTTTTCCACAGAGTTCCATCATTGAACAACAACAACATTTTTTTCCTTATCAGTAAAGACCAACTTGTTGCAATTAATTTCTCCATTCAAACAGGTTTTATCATATTACAACATACCTTTTAACAACATTGAAAATGGCCCCATTTGTTTTTTTGTTTCCCTAAGTTAGTATAGGTGAAGTAACATTTATTATTTTGCATTGCTACTATATATCTTTATTCTCATAATCCAAAATCCAATGGTATAAAGAAAATCAAACCCTATTTCCTCCCAAGACATCAACATGCCTATTATTAAATTTAGATAAATATTCCATATGTTTTGCTATTGTTTCAGAAACTGTTAGGATCAGAACTGACATTTTCAAACATAATATGAATGTTTAATTTAAATTGATCTGGTGGATACAGATCAAATTTTGTCTCTGGTTTTCTCACATCTAAATTGCATCACCTGAAAATTACAATTTCACAGTTAAACCTAAAAAATAATCAATTATCGTGAGCTCAAGTTTGAATTTCATCTTGTCCTACGTAACATTATAAACATTTTCAAAATTTCTTTGGTAAATGTGGCTATCTAGTGTTTTCAATGTAGAAGACAACCCAAGGAATTATAAATTATGCAATAGAAATGGCCAAGAATTAGGTTATGCTTGTAACACAATGTATCTGTAATCAATTTATCTCGTACCAAATAGACAATTTGGTTGAACAAGATAGAGAAATTATACATACTGTTTCATCCTTCAACTATCCTCTCAACTCTTAGTGAAAAGGAGGAGGTATCATTTGAACTATTGTATACTTAAACTTTCACTATCTGTTAGGTGTTTTTTTTTAATTATCAACAATTTTATTTTGTTAAAAAAGCAAAAACATACAGGGACGGAAAAACTTAATGTTGAAAATAAAATATAACAAATATCAACAGCGAGCTCAATTGTCAACAGAAAATATCTTATAAATAAATAAAATCTATTCAATACAGTTTTGACAACATTATAGTGAAGATTCCTTCTATTTTAAACTACTTGTTATCTTTTGAATTAATTCTTTAATTCTAACAGTAGAATGTATTTTACTTCCTGGTTTATAACTGGTGACTTTACTTCAGTGTTGAATTCTAAAACCACAAAAATTCAGGCCATGTTATCCTAACTTTATGATAATCTTATAGAAGTATTTAAATTGGAATAACTTAAGTCATGTTTCAACTAATGAAATAATATCACATCAAAACTCATCAATTTGATACAAATAAGGATTTGAACATTTCTTTATTGAGATCAGAAAGGAGCTTTTGAGAATAAAGAATAGGCAACATGTTGATGGTTTCTGTGTGAAGAAAGATTCAACATGAAATGATGTAAGTATTCCCATCATAAATGATGGCATCCCAGCCGTTCACCCATCAAGGGTCATTCTTTTGTCAAGGCAGTTCCTTTTATACGCACAAACCGTAGCAGCCATGATGACGGCCGACTTTCAGGAGCTTCACTCGACCCTCATGAATCACAGGTTAATCTAGCACCATTGGCAGAGACAGAGTCTCGGCTAGCTAAGTCCTCCAAGTTTTTCTATCACTATAGTTTATTACTACGTTGCCAATCGAGGTCGTTTTGGAGATGGTGTTTCAGAGTCTTCCTCCTCTTCGTCCGAGTCCTCATCAGGATAATCTACTAATCCCACTAGCCCTGCCTGTAAATCAAAAGTCAATATTACAGTATTTCTAATTTATTCAGGAGTATATACACACAATTTATCAGCAGATAAAAAGGTGAACCTATGATTTTGATTGCCACAAATACCAAAATAAAAAAGATATGCTCATTTGAATCTACAGTACATCTGAAAAATAACTAGAAGCTCTCCAGTCTGTCTCACTCAAATGGTCTAGAAGATCTATGCATTGAACCATTGTCTATCATAGCATATTTTAAACTTTGATTTCAAAAGTCTTGAACCCATAACTATAGGGAATTCATTGGTACAAAATTGAATTTTTATATCACAATGCTGCTTCATGTAAAATACACATGCATTTCAATTCCTGGCTCTCTCTTTTTTATCTTTTATTTCTCCCATTGCAACCTACTTTAATTGTATTTGTGAGCAATTTTTCAGCTAGATCATAGCAAGAACAAGTTACATTTTGATGTGAAGATGATGTTCACTTTGTACTAGACTGGATTTTTATAGTGCTAGCTCACTGAAACAGTGTGTGGTAGACATGTTGCTCCACTCAAGCATATTATCCAGATTCTCTGGCCAAATATGGTTTGCTCAGTCTCCTTAATATGCTGCATGCTTAGCTGAGAAGCAGCGACTACCAACTTTATAGATTTTGGTTTGACCCAGCTTGGGCTCAACCCCACAACTGCCGCGATAGAAGGCGAGCATGATAACCATTTCACCACCGATGTTAGTTACTACAAGTACATAGCTCTTCAATACATAGCATTTTTGTAACAGCCTGGGGTCATTCATCATTCTGAAGAAGTTTAATGCTGCTGTTGGTGCTTCCAATAAATAGTTGGTGTCATGTACAAAATAAAGACTAAGAGGGGACTCTTAGCCACCATACATTTGTATACTGCTAAAATATATACATACCCTTTTAGCAGCCAATGCCTTGTCCGTTGGTGTACTCGGTGATGAGTTTGGTGTTGGACACGGTATTGTTGGACTCCCAGTGGGTGAATTGACCGGACTTGTTACTGGACTATTGTTTTTTAAATTGATATTTATACATGTTGTCCTATTTATTAACCTTGGTGGTGATTCACGAGATTGGTCTTTACCTACAAAATCAATAAAACCACAAAAATTATCAAAATTCATAAATATGTTTTCTGTAAATGCTAGAATTATCTGCTTGAAATAGGCTTTTGTCTTGAAAATACAACTTACTGTTCAACAAAATTAAAGAAAGGAAACAAAATTTGAATAATTTCATTTATTTTCCATTCAATAGGTGTGAGAAATATAATCAAACACCATTAAGAATACAAGACAGATAATATCAGACATTATTTTATCCCGAAATATGTAATCTGGGGGTAGGGTGTACAATATTTGTCTTTTTATTCTTGCAATACTATCTCCTGTTTAATCAAGGTGAGATTTACATTTTTAAACCACTGTAAAACACAACAGCTCTTTAGTCCATATTTATTATATGTCTACACAAGTAATTTTCCAGATGTTTAATTTACATTTTCAGGTTTAAATGGTAGAGGATACAAAAGTACCAAGTAGAAACAATTAATAGCAAATAAGTCCCTGATAATCTTTCTCACTTAAATACTCAATTACACCAACTTTCCCCTTAGCAAGGCATAATGCCATTCTTCACCCCATCCACCCTATGATATAAATTAGTTTATATTACCTTTTCTACTGCCTATAAATCTGTTAATTTGGTCAAAATCAGCATCTAAACTAGAACGTAATACATCAGAGATAGGAATCACAGAATCCATGTCTTCTGTCTCATCATCTTCATCAAACCACGTCTCTTCTTCCTCCTCCAATGTTCTTGGATCTCGTCGATACCGATGATTCCGTAACAATGAGGGAGTACTTAAAGAAAGAAGAAGCATTGTATACTTTATTAATATTAATAATCATCCCTTTCCTCCCACTACACATATCAACTTTTCTTAAACTTAAGTAGGAATTTATTTTAATTCTTTATTTAACGAGGATTGCTGACAGCCAATGGCTACGAGTGGTTTTCCTCAACAGTAAGAATTTTTTTGAATGTGCCATAATAAATGATAATTACTCACATTTTGTCAAACAAATTAATTAAGATTTATATCCCTGTTGTCAGCTCATTAAAATAATTTCTTGTCCATCTGAACAATGATTTTAAGTCAGTTAAACTTCTTTGCCATTGAGGACAACACAGAAATCACTCTATCATCAGGATTATCAAAGGTAAACACTAGATTATTTTGTTCATGTGATATGATACTGAAACTGACAATAAAATTTATTTGACAAAATTTTGTTTTGTCCTAATTTCCATTTTCAGACATCTTCCAGTCACATCTATAGTCAACATTAACTGTGTTTCATTCTGTATACTCATGTCCTATATTGATTCAAATAAAGAAACTTTGAAGCCTGCCTGATTATGAAGATTTTTACACAATTGTCGTTTTGTAAGCAGAAATGAGACATTATGGTTGAAAACACACACTATGATAGTAATATAGGTACCTGTCAAAAACTTTGTCCTTCAGGCCATCTTGTTGTTGTTCATATCTCATCTTTAATCCATTGAATGTACTAACATAATTTACACTCTCTAATTCTTTCATATGACTTTCTACTATGTGAGCACAAAGAGACTTTATATCCTCCTAAAAAATTACATACAAAAGTGAGTGATTATTGCTCAACTCAAAACGAGCAATTTTCAGCCATATCATGATGAGAACAACTGATGATGTCTGCTATGTACTAGACCAACATCATCAGCTTATAGTGCTAGCTCACTGAAACAACAGCCTGCAGGTAGACATGTCGCTCAACTCAGACTTGTTATCCTGATTCAGAGACAAGCCTTTGGTCTTACTCTTCAATGCTGTGTGTTTAGCAGAGTAGCAGCAAATACCACTATTATAAGTCTTTGGTTTTTCTCTTCAATGTTGTGTGTTTAGCAGAGTAGCAGCAAATACCACTATTATAAGTCTTTGGTTTTTCTCAACCAGGGCTTGAACCCATAATCTACCAGTTGAGGCAAGCATACTTACCATTACACCACCAATGTGGTACCAAACATAGTGGTATGAACCAATTATAATATTATGACATGCATTCAAAGACCAAATATTAATTAGAGTGACTATGAAGATTCATCTAAGGGTTTTTCCAGGAAAAAATACCTGGGGGTTGGGTTGGAACTCTGTCAATAATTTGGGGTACTACCACCAGAATTTTAATTATTTTTGGGGTACCACCACATAAATATAAATACTTAAAATGACCCCCACCTAGAAAATAGAAATTGAATTTGAAACAGACTTATCAAATCTGTAACTGTTTAATGGCAGTAATGCAAGTACAAGTGTGACCTATAAAGTGTGTTGTTTATCTATTTTTGAGTGGGAGGGTTTAAAACCAGGACAGGTATTTTACAGTACGTTTATAGGTATAACTTTTGAACGGAATGAGATATTTTCATGATGTAAATTGCATAATAAAGAAGATATTAAAGGCTTTAATTCGATATAAAGTTGTTTTTTTAAATATTGACATTTGATACCCTAAATCATGGCAGGACAGTATTTTTCAATGGCGGAAAACCAGGACAGGTATTTTCAGTACATTTATTGCTATAACTTATGAACGTAATGAGATATTTCCATGATGTAAATTCCATCATAAAGAAGAGATTAAAGGCTTTAATTTGATATACAGTTTTGAAAAAAAATATTGACATTTGATACCATACCCTAAATTGTGGCAGGACAGTATTTTTCAATGGCAGAAATGACGATAATTTGCATCAAAATATTTGTTTTGATCATGTATAACTCTTTTAAATCAAATGTCTGTCAAATAAATGTTACACCATTTTAAAGCTTATATCTCAAGGATTAATAATATGCATAGTTTATTATTTTTGGATAAATACTTTTTGAGAAATCGTGCCATTTGCCCACATTTCGTTTTCGACTGGTACTTTTTATCTCGGAACCCAGGAACGAAAATAAAAGAACCAGGTACCAGTTCATCATTCATATTTCTCCATCTTTTACATAACATATCATTCGGAAGATAAAGGGAGACAATTTGGCTTAAAAATCACACAACAGAAGCGAAATCGTGGAACAAACAACCGAATATTATACACCGTTTAACGAACAACACAGTAGTGATGGGAATCGGTAACATTTTTAAGATCGATGATCGTTATATCAACATCGACCGATGATCGATCATCGGTGAAAATTGCCTGCTAAATGTATTTACTGACTATAATTAATCAAATAGCCTTTATTTCAAGAGTATGATTGACAAAAGTAAAGATATGAATAAAATTGTATCATAAATTTATAAACTATAATTTTTTCTATTAGTAAACATTAACTTTAAAATAGAACAAAACAAAAGATCGTTTTCCATATGTGTAACACCTGATATAGATAGAAAAATAATAGACTAGTCCAAATATGTGTTTGACAAAAGTAAAGATTTGAATAAAATCAAATAATATATTTACAAACTACAATATTTCCATTTGTAAACATTAACTTAGAACAAAACAAAAGATCGTTTTCCATATGTGTAACACCTGATATAAAATGGACTATTCTGGGAAGTAGATAAATAATAGACTAGTCCAAATATGTGTATTGACTGAGTGTCAAAAGTACGCTTGGACAAAATTGCCAGATGTTTGTCAGTATGAGGGCAAACAAAAACCAGCTGGGATAAAACTGCAATATTTTTGTCAGTATGGAGACAGAAAAAAAAAACAACCAAAGAACAAAGTTAAGCATATATATTTTAGACACTATAGAATCAGAATCGACCACAAGGTTTAAGAATCGATCATCGGATCGTATGATGACGTCCGACTGATTAGTCGATGTTTCCGATGATCGGTACACCACTACAACACAGTGACACAACTTGCCGGCATGTAGGTCTATTTTAATATACCGAAATGGTAAAAATACAGACAACCGCAATTAATTAAATAGAAATTTGACAACAACCCCCAGAAAAGAAATACGCTTTACGCCCCCCACCTAGATAAAAAAAAATCAATGGCGTTCCGACGCTACCGGGTATTTTTTCCTGGAAAATCCCTAATTATATTTCATTTTTTTTATTAACAACTGTGCAATATGTGCATGTTGCACCTATATAAATTCCGCAACTCTCAACAAGTGAAACACAGTCAAGGAATACACCACTTTTATGACATATAATTTTAATCAAATTAAGTCCCTAACCCTGGCACAAAAAAAAGAATATACAAATCACCATCCCTGATCATTTTTTTTTTTTAATAAAGTCAGGTATGGCAAAGTAGATTTAGTGTGCAATGTTAATAGCCAGGAGGTAAAGGTGTACAATGGCTAATTATCATACATCCTCCCTAAAATCTGGCGTATAAAAATAGTAGTATAATATGGACTTACCATTTTGATGAATTCAAATAGTTCTATGATTGCAGAGTTTAACAGATTATATCTACTTCCATTAGCTAGGAAGGCCTCTACAATAGGTTTAAATAAGGAGCCTTTGATAATATATCTGTAGTAGAAGTCATCCTTGATTCCTATAATTTTACGCATAAATCTCAAGGCACCTGAAAATGAATAAATACCATTATATGACTGTGCATGATTTTGTCAAGCAAGCCGTCGTTTGTTGTGTTTATGTAATGGCAGACACCAGAACAATGAAATATGTATTTAAGATTTTCCACTATATCATAAGCTGTAAAGTTACTTTTGTGAACTGAAAAACTGGCATAGCTAATTGATATGGGCTGTTTAAATTGTATTTGATAGTATGTAAATTGTTCCGACTGGATACATTTCAACAGGTAAATCAAGGGTCAATAACATTTTTACAGGTGTTGTCTGCAAAGGTCTTCAATATTTGGACTAAAATATTTTGGGTGTGATTACTTTTAGAACTTCATATTTCGTGGGTTATAATAAAACCACGAACAAAATTTCCAGACTTTAAGACATGTCTTGCCTTTTAACTCTTTCACCACTGCAAACCGCTTTTCCGGTTTACGCCATTTTGTTTACAAACACTGCAGACCAAAATATCGGTCTCAGGTATGCTCTGTTTTTAAACATAGCGTCTACCTGATTGGATACTATTTATACTGTATGACGTTTTCATACGGGATCTTGGTAAAACTTATTCGGATTTTATCTAGTGTTTACGATGTTTTCATAAATAAATACAGAGAAACCCAGAGTTTTTAAATGGAAATTTGAAAGGTAGAAAAAAACAAAAATGGCCGACAGTGATAATCAGAGCGAATTTTCCGGGGACGAGTTTAGTGATGATGTCGGCGAATTTGACCTCGTAAATCTTAATAATAGGACAAGGAATGACTTAGAAAGAATCTGGAGAAATATAGTCGGTGATAGTGGCGACGAAGATGACGAATTTGATGGATTTAACCCAGAAGACGCTTACGTCGTACCTGAGTTTGTTAATTGGGACAAGACGAGAAACGCGCGTCAACTTCATGAATTTTCTGAGCGAGTTGGACCCACAAGAGTGCTTGATGGGTCGAATAGACCTGTGGACTATTTTAAGCTGTTTTATAGTGATAATGTGTTTGCAGAAATCACGAGATTGACAAATTTGAATGCTGCAACGAAAGCGAGCTCGTGGTGATAAAGGTGTGTGGACAGACGTCACTGTTGACGAGATAAAAGCTTACTTCGGAATTTTAATCATTATGGACACAATGACATTCGATCGTGACGAACTTTATTGGTCACAAAGTGAAAGCCATTGGCTGTTAGGTTCCAAGATTGGAGAAGCTATGTCGCGTGACAGGTATGTGCAAATAAAACGTTACCTGCATTTCAGTGATGATACAAACGTGGCCACCGATAAACTGCACAAAGTCAGATTCTTGTTAGACCATTGTAGAAAAACATTTCAAGAGGAATACATCCCCCATAAGCAAGTGAGTGTAGATGAGGCAATGATACCATTTAAGGGCCGACTTGGCATCAAACAATACATGAAAGACAAACCTGTGAGATTCGGTATCAAAGTGTGGGTGCTAGCTGATGCAGTGACAGCATATTGTTATAACTTTGATGTGTACATTGGGAAAAATGCCGAAGTAGTGAAAAACAATCTAGGACTATCATCTAAAGTTGTAATAGAACTCACCAAGCCCTTAGAAATGAAAGGATATCAAGTCTACACTGACAACTTCTACACCAGCCCCCAACTTGCCGACTACCTTTATGGTAGAAATACATACTTATGTGGGACTGTACGAACCAATCGCAAAGGTTATCCAAAAGATCTAGTACAGACTAGTGCTGCAGGAAGACGTCTGGAACGGGGCCAGTCAGACTGGAGAATGTGTGGGCCACTTCTTGCCTCTTTCTGGAAGGACAACAGAGTTGTCTACTACTTATCTAGCTGCCACGACCCAGATGGTGATATGACCACCCAACGACGTGCAAAAAATGGGACCGTCCAAGAGCTGCAATGTACGCCAACCGTTGAAGCATATGCCAAGTATATGGCAGGAGTTGACCGCCTGGATCAAAACACCAGACTGAACAAAGAAAAACGTATCGAAGCAAAACTCAGAGAGTGTGCATTGTATAATGCGTATATAATTGAGGGGACTGTTGTAAACCATTTTCCGCCAAACATACGGAAGCGTGACTTGCTTTCCTTTCGGATGGATGTGGCACATGAACTAATTGGAGGCTTCCGACAAGCCAGAAAGTCATTCAAACGTCCACGAACAATTTCAAATGGTGATGATGAGCGTCTTGATGAAAAGGGACACTGGCCAGTTCCCAGTGGTAGTGCAGACAGACTGTGTGTTGTGTGCTTGAAGAAGCATAAGAACTATGTTTCAAGTCATCCAGGTGTATCTGTCAAAGACAATCCCTGTAAGCGAAGTAAAACAACCATGATGTGTGAAAAATGTTCAGTGCCTCTGTGTTGTAACTCTAAAAGCACCTGCTTCCGTGACTTCCACACAAAACTTTATTACTGGCAGTGAATTTCACCTGTGCAGGTATAAATTACACCTGATGTGATTAAGGGACTGTAAAATGCTTTTTGCTCAATTTACACTAATTGAATGATTCATATAACATTATAGTAACTGTTGTTTTTCTTCATGCTTGTTTGTAAATAATTAAAATAATCATAAACACTTAACGAGTTTTTACCTCATCTACCTTTTATCTAATGACAGGTATATAAGAGGGAAGGAGGAAACTGAGTATTCTGATAACTTTATTTCACTTAGAAGTGATCATATGGAAAGTATGCTTGATTACAGAGCTCTCCTTTAAGCCAATTAGTGAAATCTAGTAATTTACCTGAGTATTTACCTGTTCACACCTGAACTTTGACACATATATGAAATATATTTCAGTTATATCAAAGTTGGGACTTTCAGCTTTCCATTGATACCAAGTTTGTTGAAATACAGACATTACTTCAAAAGTTATGAGTGTTTAAGTAACTGGCCCATTTATAAATAAATTTCTCCAAAGTTACTTAGTGTTGAAGGGTATTTGGTCCTTACAGTTACTTAGAGTTGAAAGAGTTAACAGGTCACCAACAACCACTTCTAAATATGAGCCAGTTCTCACGATGAGCACCTGTCCTCCTGCCCTAGACCAGTAAAACTGTGTTCGGACCAGCAATTTTTTCAGTTTTTATTTAGAACTATATAAAAAGTAATAAATTCAATTTTCATTTGGGGACTGTGAGCTGCAGCAAGGAATCTTTCTATGTGTTCTGAACATAGCATACTCTAAACACCAGTGATTTCAAAAATAATATAAGACTCGAGCTCTCCTTAATACATATTTACTTACATAGTGCCAGAAATCTATGTCGTGATTTTAACAATAATAAGACTCTCTGTAATAAATCATTACTTACATAGTGCCAGAAATCTATGTCGTGATTTTAACAATAATAAGACTCTCCGTAATAAATCTTTACTAATGATGTAGTTCTTGATATGGAATGTATGATGTTCTATACAAAATGTCAGCAAATCTAAGATCAGAGATTGAAGCTGAGCTGATTGGAAGTCATCTGTAAAAGTCAACAATATAGAACTCAATGAAATGAAGTGTATATAGACAGGGTGGACAACGTACGTCATACATCAGGTTATTTTTTTATCGAAACTTTATAATGACAAAAATTTTTCCACCATCCGACAAAATAAAACTCATTTTTATACTATGTTATCAACGAATCTGTATGATAAAAGCCAGACCAAAGTACCCTATGGACTTGTATGGTGCCATTTACATTGATAATATTCAAAAAGCTGTTGTCATTTGTCTAATCATTCCAACAATATTTGCTTTTGATGCTGAATCCAGCATAAAAAAAAAGGCGGATGCATGACGTACGTTGTCCACCCTGGATGCAGCATCTAAAGGAAATGTTGTCGGAATGATTAGACAAATGACAACAGCTTTTCGAATATTATCGATGTAAATGGCACCATACAAGTCCGTAGGGTCTGGCTTTTATCAGACAGGTTGGTGGTTGATAAAATAGTATAAAAATGAGTTTTATTTTGTCAGATGGTGGAAAAATTTTCGCCATTATAAAGTTTTCAATAAAAAAATACCCGGACGTATGACGTACGTTGTCCACCCTGATAGATATGAAGTAACTTCCGGAGCTATTAGCAAAAAAACAATACTGACAAATCTTCCTGATCTATTCTATAACTAAGAAATTGTGATGAACAGACGGAGTATTTTGCCATAATATAACTGTGGTGTGTGTACATAATTAATGTTATTACAGAAATTAATAGCAAATTGCTTTTCCACAAATCAACAAATCTTAGCAGTTACAAATTCTGTATGTTTGTCTTATAAATAAATAATATCAATAGGAGAATATTTGTGATGAATGTTTGTAAATTGTCATACCTTTACTTAGACGTCCATCTGATGTGTTGGCATATAACGGGGCTGTTAATACATGCATGCTGTGTTTGTAAAAGAATACTAGAAATTCTGATTTCTCTGTTTTCTACAAAAGATCAAATGTAATCCATTAATAACAATAGAACTGAAAAGATTTATCTGAACAACATTCATCTGTCACTTGATCGTGTCCATCTATTTATTATTTTCAATCAATAAAATCTAAATATTTTTCTATTTCTCAGCATTGGGTCATGATACACTAATATTGTCAACAACAACATCAATCCAAAGATATACTTTTATATAATCTTTGTGATTTTCTAACAACATCAATCCAAAAATATTTTATATAATCTTTATGATTTTCTATTCTAATATGACGTCTATAAAACGGCACACACAATAATACTCAACAACTTTATATTTAGCGCAAGTGCAGTACACAACAAATCTGGCTGTTCCATTGTGACTCCCGCTGTGAAATTACCGTGACGACCAAGTGTAAACAAGCAAAACACCGGCATATAACGTATTTTTAAAGTCCTTAAAATAAAAATTCCCCGTCAGTTATAAATAAATATTCTGTAACTAAGTATTTTTTTATCATTTGTTTTGAAAATATACATTTGGGGATTCCCAGTACGCACAGTCACATACATTCCATTGATATGTGTCGGTCATGAATAACAAAATACACTAACCTTGCTTTCCTACGTATACATTGATAACTAGACGGTGATGTAATTAAGTTACTGATATTTTCCAATTTGATGGCATTTTGAAGTTTGCTACTCAAACAAGTAAAATGCTCACAAAATCGTAAAATAAATCAGTAACCAGCTTGTGTCAATCAGCGTCCCTTGTAAACAACGTCACAGGATGACGATATATTACAAAAGTGAAAGTCGATAGATGGTTGTCTGAAGTATTTTTTTCGGAATTTTTTTTTATGTCAACAATACAAGCTTTTTTTTTCATTGACATTTTTTTTTTTTTATTTCATATCTAACAATAATTGTCGATTATTAACAACTGTTCAAGTGTTCAATATTATGCTTGACAACTCCGCTCCGCCATCTTGTTAGCGCTCGAAATGATGAACGAATTGACTTTTTTTTTAAATATTTTTATGCAGGAATTGTTCAATCGAATCTATGTTGGAAAATACACAATAAATATGTTTTTCGTGTTAACACCCATATCGTTGTCTTAAAATATCTCGTTCAAATACAAATAATTCAAAATTTCTGTAGGAGGTAAATGGAACAGCCACCAAATGCCGTGTGTAAACAGTTCACGAATGGTTAAAAATTACCATATTTGTCCTATTAGAATCGAAATAATTCATGGCAGGCATAGAGTTGTGCAAATTTACAGATGGGCTGGGCCTTTATATTCGAATTTCGCTCGGGGTAAAATTCGTAAAGCCCATGTGTAAAAAATATTTTATATAATTTTTGTGATTTTCTAACATCAATCCCAAAATATTTCATATAATTTTTATGATTTTCCAACAGTATCCTGCTGTTAACAATCTGTCCACTCTAACCTTTTTTGTAAATATTGTGTCATCAACTGATTCAAACACTACTTTTGGCATTTGATCTTTATTTACAATATTTAAACTAGAGGCTCAGTGGGCTGAGCCTGTGTCGCTCACCTTTCATTCTGCTTTGAGGAAACTTAATACAGAACCTTCCATACATGTAGATGCTTCCTACCAAGTTTCGGTTCATATGGCTATGCAGTTTCAAAGGAGAAGATTTTTTAGAAATCGACCAATCAGAAACAAGAATTGCATGTGGTGGCCATGTTTGCTAATCGATCGGGACGAAATGAGCAATCTTCATAGAGGACGTTCCATAGATGATTCCTACCAAGTTTCGGTGGTAGCCATGTTTGTTAACCGATCGGGACGAAATGAGCAATCTTCATAGAGGACATTCCATAGATGCTTCCTACCAAGTTTCTGTTCATTTGGCCAAGCGGTTAAAGAGGAGAAGATTTTTTTAAATCGGCCAATCAGAAACAAGAATTGCCTGTGGTGGCCATGTTTGGTAATGGATCATAACAAAATGTGCAATCTTTAGAGAGGACCTTCCATAGATGCTTCCTACCAAGTTTCAGTTCATTTGGCTGAGGGTTTTCTGAGGAGAAGATTAAAATGTGAAAAGTAAACAGATGACAGACGATGGACACCAAGTGATGGCAAAAGCTCATATCGCCTTTGGCAAGGTTTGCTAATAATAAAATTAAAATGTGAATACCTACTTGTAATGTATAGAATAAACATGTTACACTATATCAGCATTAGTAAATTTTTAAGGGAGATAATATCAAGAGTTATCTTTCTTTTAACAGTTTAGGTAAGAGTTATCTTTCTTTTAACAGAGGAGAAGATTTTTTAGAAATCAACCAATCAGAAACAAGAAATGTCTGTGGTGGCCATGTTTGTTAACGGATAGGGACGAAATGAGCAGTCTTTATAGAGGACCTTCCATAGATGCTTCCTACCAAGTTTCGGTTCATTTGGTCAAGCGGTTCCAGAGGAGAAGATTTTTTTAAATCGGCCAATCAGAAACAAGAATTACCTGTGGCGGCCATGTTCGTTAATGGATCGGGACGAACTGAGCATTCTTTATAGAGGACCTTCCATAGATGCTTCCTACCAAAGTTTGGCGATAAACTGAGAGACATTGAAAACCGGAAGTCATGTGATTAAATGAAAAGATAAACTTTCTCAAATTGTTTCAACTCGACTGACATATATTTTGCACTTGCACAAAGATATAAGTATAAATAATACATGTTTAATAAATAAATAAATTACAATAGATATTTACATACAATTGCTTCCTTTCTCGTGGCATAAAAACAATATTGTGTCAATACATGTAATTACTGTTTCTTGAAAAAGTCATCCAGTGATACTTGTTTTGCCCGTTTAGCCTGAAGTTTTTTAACTAGTCCTTTGAAATAAAACAGTTTTGCAATGTGCGATTCAACGGTACTTGATTCCATTTCAAAGAATTTGATCGCGATGCTTAAACTATCAGTTACTTGCTTGCATGTCGGTTGCACTTCTTCAATGTCATCATCGTCATCAGTTTGACTGTCCTCACTCGTATCCAAAATAACGGATTCAATTATATTCACATCGGAAACGTCCTGTGAAGTTAGCAGATCTTTGTCAATGTTGACAAATTCTTGAACCGTCATTTGTAGCTCGGGATCTACATCAAGGTCACTATAAACACGTGACAGCAACAGTTCCTCTTCATTTGTGGGGTTCCTTCGGGGTTCAACTTGCGGGGTATCTCTATCTCGTTCAACAAGTCCACTATGAACCCAACAATTTATGATTGTGCTTGATGACACTTCATCCCATGCACATTTGATGTATCGAATGGTATCTTTCAGTGACACGAGTGGGGGTGCATCATTGTCAATACAATCGACAAGGTGCCGTAAATGTTGTCTACGATAATGCCCCTTGAAACACCGGATAATACCAGCATCCAGTGGCTGGAGATGACTGGTTGTGGTTGGAGGCAAAAAGTGAATCTCCACATTTGATAAATTCGGCACTGAGTGACTTGGAGCATTATCCATTATCAGCAAAGCTTTACGTTTTTGATTTCTCATTGAACGATTTCAACCAGTCATTAAAAAGTATCATAGTCATTCATGCTTTTTTGTTGGCAGTGTAATCGGCATAAAGATTGACATTGAAATTACGAAAACATCTCGGTTTCAAAGCCTTTCTAATGACGTACGGTTTCATTTTTTCAGACCCATCAGAGCTACAACATAAGGCGACAGTGATGCGATCCTTTGCCTTCTTAGGTCCTTTAGTGTATTCTACGGTCGAAAGAGAGCTGTCTGGTAACATTCGGAAAAACTGGGACATTTTTAGACCTGACATTTGCGAACCAGAGATAAAGACATTGTTCCATGTCAGCATTAAGTCCAATCCCGTGACGTTTCCTGGATGGCGAACCTTCATTGTCACTTTCATCAAATTCCTTTTTATTCAAAATATCTCCAACAGTCCTTCTTATTATCGGAAGATCCCATTTAATTGTCAAATTATCTGTAATTTGTTGTTGTTAATTTTGGATTTTCCTTTGCATAACTTATAATTTCACATTTCTGTTTGTCGTCTAATAAATTACGCTTTCTCTTCAAGGACGACATTTTTATGACTTTTATTACAATTTTTACTCAGGATTAAAAGTAATCACTAGAAAAGTAAATACATTGTACAGGTAATTATTCTAATCAAAACAACTCACCTGTTCCGACCCTCAACTATGAGATCAATGACCGTGTCCGATGACCAGTCTCGACATTCCATAATTACCGATCAATACACAGCTGTCAAAAGGTAGTTGTGGGCGGTACTAACGGGGGAATTTAAATTGGTTTTACGACTTTTGTGTCTGAAAACCTGTGGCGGATGGCAGTAACTGAGTTTGGCAGTATAACGGTATTTTTAAGAGGGGAAATCAGGACAGACGAGAATTTTGGTGATTAAACGGGGGGGGGGGGCGATAGACCGAGGGAGCACTGAATATATATTTTTTTTATGAAAGCAAACTTTCTGTCTATGTTAAGGATTAGAAAATAATGCCAATGCCCTATTTTTGTAAGAGACTGTTAGATTCAATTGCCAGATAGAAAGGTGAACTTTCATGAAAGACATGAATGACTGTTGTTCATCATGAGCTCAAGAATAAAATGCATCCCCTCCTCTAAGATTTGAAAACAAACCAAAATTCAGTATAACCATCTGTCATTTACATTAGGGTTTTCTATAGTACAATTCTGATATGCACATGTCAATAAGGTTAGTCAAGAATGATAAATAGGAAGGTAATCAGGGACAGAGACACTGTGTTTTAATAGGTCAGTAAAATGAAAGGTCAACAGGGTTTGAAATTAGCGGTCGCCCATTTGCCATTTGCGAGTAAATTTCAGTGTGGGCCCTTAAAAATCTCATCTCAGTCGTCCACGTGGCGAGTGAAAATTAGAAAAAACTAGTATTACTGTGAGCACAGCTCACTAAGATATACCCCCCGCTCCCCACATCTGTCTAACCTATTTCCATAACCAAAACATTACCGATTGTTCCGACCAAAAATGAAAGGGGCCCTCCTCTCTTCACCGGTAAGCTGCTGATAAAATTTCAAAACATTCTGAGAAACACTACTCAAGTTATCATACGACATAGGGTAAAAATCCTATTTTCCGTCATATCAAGTCCAATAACTCTGGAACGGCAAAAGTGAAAATCGTCAAAAATGAAAGGGATCCTCCTCTCTTCACTGGTAAGATGGTGATAAAATTTCAAAACATTCTGAGAAACACTACTCAAGCTATCATACGACATAGGGTAAAAATCCTATTTTCCGTCATATCAAGTCCAATAACTCTGGAACGGCAAAAGTGAAAATCGTCAAAAATGAAAGGGATCCTCCTCTCTTCACCGGTAAGCTGCTGATAAAATTTCAAAACATTCTGAGAAACACTACTCAAGTTATCATACGACATAGGGTAAAAATCCTATTTTCCGTCATATCAAGTCCAATAACTCTGGAACGGCAAAAGTGAAAATCGTCAAAAAAGAAAGGGATCCTCCTCTCTTCACCAGTAAACAGCTGATAAAATTTTAAAAGATTTTAAGAAACACAACTCAAGTTATCGTACGACATAGGATTTGTCTACAGACGGACGGACACGGTGAAACCAGTATACCGCCCTACAACTTCGTTGCAGGGGGTATAATAAAATAGTGTAAATCTATATGTAATAATTCCTATTCACCAAGATCGAAATCCGAAAAATATTGACATTTCCATCGATTGATTTTAAGCCCCGATTTTTTGTTTTGATATTAAACTGATATCCACTTATATTACGCCTCGCTCTAGCCTATGAACTGAGTAACGAAGTGTAGTAGCCCGGGAACCAGCTTATTTTGATGTATGCGAATCTTATCTCCAGTTAAGGAGATTTACTGCTGTTCTATTTAACACCTCCGTATAAGGATGTCAATTTTTGCATTAATTTTGCATCATTTAAGGATTGAAATAAAGAATTTAGTTGTTGTTGTAAAGGGATTTAGGTAACAAATAATTCTTTTAACAACGATGATTTCTCTGTTGTCTTTATATTGCACAAACCATGCCGTTTTCTGTCGAGTCATATTACGGAATTTTATAGTACACTTTTCCGACTTTGATTTTTAATTTTACATGTTCGTTCAAAATATCCGGTTGGCGAAATGCTTCGCCAAGATGATTTAAGCCAGTTCTTTTTGGGGAACTCTGGGCCTCTTAAAAGGCAAAATGAACAGGGAACACAATATTTTTAGAGATTATGAAAAGTCCAAACGCTCTAGACAATTTTTAAAGGAATGGAAACAAAACCGTCCAAAAAAAATGAAAATTCATTTACTACAGAATGTACAAGCTACAAACATCCCCACCATATGTCAAGCTCTAAATCGCCCCGAAATTTGACTTCAATTATAAATTTCTGAAGTCATAGTGTATTGGTGCATGTAAAATAAGTTTATTTTGAGGAAAATGTTTTGGAAATTTGTTATCTTCTGTATTAAATTATAGTTTCTGAATGGCCAATTTTGCTGCCAGGAAATGGCCAGAATGCAGGATTCTACACCATTTATCCCAGGGCTTCCGGGGGCCTTCAGCGGACCCCCTGCCGTAGGGCACCTCGCAAGCGAGGCGGCAGGCGCGCTGCTGATGGGCCCCTAACAAATTGTGTGGGCTACCAAAATTAATTTGGTGGGGGCCCACTTGGCCCCTAAAATATTTCCTTAGCTTCAAACCCTGGTCAAGTGGAAATTATCCTGCAAACTGATTTCTTCTAGGTATCAATTACAATATATTATATACATATTAAAATTACTAAATGAGTTGATTACCTCTTTTTAAAAGAGCAAAATTCGGTAACTGAAAACTTTGGAATTACCAAGTGAATCTTCATTAGAACTACTGATCTATTTGTTGGACAAACATAGAAAAGAATGTCACAGAATGAATTTGATGGAAGGAAAACATTGCATAGAAACCAATAACTATTATGTTAAAAGCAAATGTGGATGAAAATACTGATATAAAGTAATAAATTATAAATAAATGGGTCCCTGATTAAATGTAGTTAATAAGTGAAGACATATGACAAACATACATTGATGTAGTAAGCAGTTAGGCTTACATTTGCTGTAGGTATCATGTTTTCTGGATCAATCAGAATTCTCAGTATTCCCATCAGCTGTACTGCACCTCCCAGTTCTACAACATAATAATTTAAAGATGTTATTGTTTTTTCTAGATCTCCAAGCACATATAAAATAAGAAATTAAGTTCAGTCAGTATTTACAATATAACTGTCAGCAGAATTCATTATTGTATTTATGAAGTCATTAACAACGTTTTGGTCTATGTATACATGTAGTTTGAAATCCTTATTACAAAGTCCTCAAATATTTGGACTCGGCTGATGTCTCCCTGAATTGCTAAACTTGTTATAAATGATCAGATCATTTGTTGCCAATCATAGTTCAATGTAGTGCTATATTTCAATCACCAAAAATACAATGTGGTACAGTAACACGCCATTTGGGTTCAATCAGAATTTTAAATTCAGCATTTTTTATTATTAACAGATTCAATGTAACATGTACTGCATGGTAGCCATCTTGTATTTCTGATCAGCAGTAAAAACTAATATTGCTTTATAAAAGATCAACACAGGAACAACCCTGCCAAATCTTACATGAGTTAAAAATAAAACCATACATTAAAAGCTCTCAAGTGTTGAAGAATGTTTGCTGAAACGGGAATGGGCAACTTTAGAAAGTTAATAATGTTTATATAATACAAATGACAGAGATTTTCTAAACTTACCAGGATCTGGGTCATTAATCATTTGATCTATAACAAGGTTGATAAGTAGATCATCCTATAAATAGACAAAATACTATAAATAATGTCAGATATTATTTGTTGAATATTCATATCTGCTCTGAAGGACATTATAAACTTAAGAAACAATTAGACAATATTATTCACTTCACTGATTATTTGCAAATGTTTAACATATAAAAACTATGACGAGCTCATGTAATTTGATTTATCTAAATATTTTCATAAGCAGATTGGTGTTTTTTTCTTTCTCTCCAATTCAATGAAATAACCCATTCTGTAGATTTTGACCACTTTAAGTCAGACAAATGTCATCCCTCAAAATAGACCACAACTACTGTTGCACCAATCAAATTGAAACAAGATGCTCATGATACCCCCTCTATTCGGCAAACAGGAAGTAGGAATCTGACGGGTCAAAAAACGCTTCCTACGATATGGGGTACCTATATGAAGCTTGTGACCAAATATCAGATTTCTACCATCAATAGTTGCTGAGAAAAATGCGACTAAAAATGGGCATATACAAAATGTATGTTTAATGTGTATAAAAATCAACAAAGTCGGCAAACAGGAAGTAGGAATCTGATGGGTCCAAAAACGCTTCCCCCGATATGTGGTACCTATATGACGCTTGTGACCAAATATCAGATCTCTGCCATCAATAGTTGCTGAGAAAAATGTGCATATATGTTCAATGTGTATAAAAACCAACTAAGTCGGCAAACAGGAAGTAGGAATCCGACGGGTCCAAAAACGCTTCCCACAATATGGCATACCTATATGAAGCTTGTGACCAAATTTCAGATGCCTGTCATCAATAGTTGCTTAGAAAAATGCGACGAAAAATGTGCATATACAAATGTATGTTAAATGTGTATAAAAATCAACAAAATCAGCAAACAGGAAGTAGGAATCTGATGGGTCTAAAAACGCTTCCCACGATATGTTGTACCTATATGAAGCTTGTGACCAAATATCAGATTTCTGCCATCAACAGTTACTGAGAAAAATGCAACGAAAAATATCTTGGACGGACGGAAGGACGGACAGAGGTAAAACAGTATACCTCCCTCCTCCTTCGGGGAGCGGGGGTATAACAAATTATTTCACAGACAATCACTACTTGGTTCAGATTTCTCTGAAGTTCTTACGTCTTAAACATTTTGTGAGGTCTTCTTGTTTTAAAGTTGACCAACATAGCTAAAAATTAAATAAAAGTAATGACCATGGACAATTATGAAGGTTAGTTCAAAACATTTCAAAATTATATTATTTTAGAGAGACACAGCAAATATTTGTACATAAATCTATTTATAGAGATAAAACAATGACAGAATGTACTTTAACTAACCTATACAGGCATGTCTCTAATATTTAATAAATTGTAAAAGTATAAACAATAAGTTTTTATATAGGTTTATTTTTTTCCATTTATAATATTTTAACCTAATATAACTTTAACTACATAATGGAATTTTCATAATAGTTTACATACATATCTTCCGACATGGTGGTCGAACATAATGTAGATGTTAAACAATGGAAAAGAACATATACTTATATTTAACTGTAAGCTAAGATATAAAAGTTTTATCTTGTGTGTCTACAACTCTTACATCATCTTGTGTTTGGCCTTCCTTCATGATAAACTCTCTGACCATGGACGGACTGAATTCCACAATGTATGAAAATATATCTATTGCAGCTGACTTAATCTGTGGATCATCAAGTCCCTAAAATTAAATACATAAACATGTATCTGATTATAATTCTAAATTAACAGCTATGAAAAACATAAAGCCATTAATTATTTTTAAACTATATCATGAAGAAAACAAGTTACATGTACTTTTAGATAAGGTGATAATAATCTATTACATAAATGCCTGTGAAATACTGAGTCTTTAAAGTCATACAAAAACAGGTATTTCCCTCAGTGAAAGAACATCTATTTCATTGCGTGAAGTCACATGTACCAACATCACAATCGGAATTATTCAGAATCAAAGAGTAATTATACTAGTATACTATAAGTCTGTTTTGTACCAGATCAACATTAAAGAAAACATCTGACCATCCAGAACCCTGGTCTTCAATTTATCATGTATACTTACTAAAATAACTTCAATAGCCGATAAAACACCAAGGGTTGATAATGTCTGAAAGAAAAATGAAAAATAAAGTTAGCTACAAGGACAAGTAAATGTTTCATAATTATAACTCAACTAATATAAAGTTAGTAACAATGACAGCATACTGTTTTATAAAGGTAACAAAACTTACATAAACAAAAAATCTAACGTGATTTGTTTTTTAAAACATTTTTTTGAAAACCCAGATATTTAGCTTGTAATATTATATTAGTGGATGTCTTTTTTTTTCATTTCACTTTTGTAAATTTTGTACATGACAGACCAGTCACCTAGAATTCATTGTTCATCTTGTAAATTTTGTACATGACAGACCAGTCACCTAGAATTCATTGTTCATCTTGTAAATTTTGTACATGACAGACCAGTCACCTAGAATTCATTGTTCAGGCCTAAATTAAAATATTGTTTGTTTGCCATTCTCCGACTCAGATTTTTTTGTGTAGGTATATTATTTTTTTTTTTTTTAACCAGACATACATTTTTTGTATGTTTAAAATATTAAGTATACACTACAGTATGAGTATAAATATACATGTACTGAGCATGCATGAAGCTAAATAGACATCCGTGCATGTTTCTGTTTCAGATTTAGATACATGAACCTTGCACTTTTTGGGCTATATTGCATGTGTTCTGTGTGTTTAGCGGAGAAGCAACAAATACCAATTTTATAGTCTTTGGTTGCAACTACCGGGGCTCGAACCCACGATATACCGCACTCGATAGACAATACAATGGCTAAAAGAAAAAGGACAAACCATGATCTACAAAACACTACACGGAAAACTAAAAATCGTGCAACTCGAATCTCACTCAAAAAAGGGAAGGGATGAATACAGGTGTTGAGAAAGGGTAAGCAGTTCCTATTCCACTAGTGGCACTCCTTATATTAGTCTCGCTACAAACTCAGTGATATGTCATGAATGAGCAAAGGACAGGATTGTGATTACATCAAAAGGAACATATCTGTGGTCATTTGTGACACAGATATTATGTAGCGGTTAATCAAGTCATGGTGGTGATAGATATTAATGAGACTTGTTTTGATCAAATATCGTAAATTTTGCATAAATGGAAGAAATTGTATATTATTTTAGAATATCTATTTTCTTTACTTTAATATATTTATTTCTTTTATTTTCAATTATTTGACAATTAACTGCCTATAATATGTAACCAGAAATTATTATTATTTATTTATTGTTTGTAAATTGTAATGTTTGATTACGTTTTTGATATCTGGGTTGAGGACAGACACAGAAATGGGGCAGGATTAATCAGTCAGTTCAGCATGCTATCTAACGGTCCTAAGCTGCAATATCATTTGCATGATTTATGTCCTAGATCATTGACTTTGATGGATATTTTGTTATTTTCTTTTAGGGCCAGGTTTTTGACGTTCGTATTTGTTGTTTGTACAGGTAAAATTTAATAAGTATTTAATATTAACGGCTGTTATCGACACAAACTATGGAAAGACTACAAGAATTCCGAATATACCGGAAACCAGAACTTTACTAAAACACGGAACGGACTGGAACGAAAATTTCGGAAATAAAAAAATAATAATTTAAAAACGGCAATAAAATCTTTTGAGTCGCGCGGATTTTTTTGGGTCGGTCGGCTGACGGCAAACAAACAACATTTTAATTTAGGCCTCATCTTGTAAATTTTGTACATGACAGACCAGTCGCCTAGAATTCATTGTTCATCTTGTAAATTTTGTACATGACAGACCAGTCGCCTAGAATTCATTGTTCATCTTGTAAATTTTGTACATGACAGACCAGTCACCTAGAATTCATTGTTCATCTTGTAAATTTTGTACATGACAGACCAGTCACCTAGAATTCATTGTTCATCTTGTAAATTTTGTACATGACAGACCAGTCACCTGGAATTCATTGTTCATCTTGTAAATTTTGTACATGACAGACCAGTCACCTGGAATTCATTGTTCATCTTGTAGATATAATTTGTGTAGTCCGTTTGTTTATGACCATTTTAAATTGCTTCACACTATCAATCGGTCTTACAAATATGGCTATTTTGTTGCATTCTACAGACAAGTCTTTTTGTTAAATTGGTTGACTTGTTTTTGATCATCATTCATAATAACATTTATGAACAAAAAACCGTAGATGTGGAGTTAGTTATCATTTAGATGTACGAGTTATGAAATGGACATCTTTGATAAATTTAAATATCTTAAGATGCATGCATACAGAACAGAATGATTCAAGTATGACAATCAAGCTTTAGTATCACATTATTAGATATTATATATACATATCAGGGCTCACCAAACCAGGTGAAGTGGGCGACTTCTTCGCCTTGGTTTCAATGAAGTCGCCCAATTTCTGTTAAAAAGCGAAGTTTTAGTCGCCCTGTCAGTCTTTTCCAAGTCCGTATTTTTTTCACCAATAATCATACTTTTTCTTCAATATTCACATAAAAGGAGCTCCCATGTTCCTGAAATGTGACCCATACAGGGTTTGATGTTCAATATTTCATTCCAAAATCATTAATTGCATCCTTTTAAGATCATTGTACAAGCACGTTCTTTTTTGTGAAAGGTAGGGTAACATGCGGTAGCAGGGAAAGAAACGTTAAAATTTGGATAGATTTTCGAAAGTTTCCCAGATTTTCCCTCACTTCACCCGTAAGTCAAGAGAGAGAGAAGTCAAGTCACCCTGTTTTTACCATGTGTGGTTAGCCCTTACATATTAATTCATGTAATTACCACTAGATTTTATATACAAAACTGTGTCCATCGTTCAAAAACTTCTTGTCAAACTCGCAAACACTTCGAAAACGTTTTTGCAACAGGTGGAAATAACATTGTCGAAGTGTTTGAGAGCTTGACAGGTTTTTTGAACGATGGCGTTGTTTAGCAGACATTTAGGGGCATTTGACTCACTATCACATTTAATGTTTTCCTTACAATAACTAATGATATAAGTAAAAACTTACATTTAAACGGAACAAAATGGCATTCAATTATGACGTACATTCACCCCCCTGATATAGGTCATAGGAAAATTACCTTGTAAAATGATTCCCTATTTTGTTGCTGTAAAGTTTGTGAAAATGTACAAAATTCTTTTAAAAATAGCACTAAATCTCTCCTAACATTCTCATCCGTTTCATCATCAATCAGCTGTGTAAACAATGTTGACAAGAACTTTTCATCATCCTAAAAAATACAAGTTTAATGATACATGTACTTGTTTTTAATGGTAGACAGAGGTTTCCCTTTTTTATCGAGTGTAGAATTGCTTAATCTTGAAATTCTATTAAATGTTAAGTTGTATACAAATACTTCAAAAGCAAACATCTAACATCAGGCTTATATTAATGTCTTTTTTTACCAGCTTGTCTATCTCAAGACAAATGTGTGTAAAAGGTAAATTTATATTCTGCCATGTTACCAGAAATATACATACAGAAGACTATTTTTTGGAAAGTCATTTTATTTCATTTTTCTACATCGACTATTATTTAAAATGATGAAATTACATTACAGTTCATAGTGTGAAAGGTACATCACTCTTCTCAATAATATACAGTTTATATACAAAGAAACAGTGATGGTCAACAATCCCACCAATATAAAAATAAAACACCTCTCACCTCAAAACACTGAACTTTTTACTCATGGGAGACAGCGTCATGTGACACTGTCTCCTATGGGATGTTTACAGAGAACCTCCATTCATACCAAAGAAAAGTGAATTTACCTGAATCATACTGACAATTTCCACTTTGTTAAAGAATATAAATGAAGTCAATGTAGATAAATTATTCTCTTCAAACACAGAGGGGGTGGGTAATATCACATCTTGTATATACTGTACTCTGTATGTCTGATGAATTTTGTTTTTTAATTCACTGTTTGTGATCGGTACTACTTCTTTAAACTTTGCAGTTTTACGTAAGAATTCCCTATGATTGGCCGGTTGTTGTGATGAGGGATGATATTCTAGAACTCCAATCACATCAAATATTGTATCCTCGGCAAACATTATTTCAAATAATTCATTTTTGTTCAATAAAAATATACTCTTGAATATCTCATACAAATGATGTAGTCCTTCAATATTTTCTAAATCTTCACACATATGAAACAGATCTAGTAATTTTTTGATAAAGCCATCCTTTTCAATGGCTAATGAAAGTTTCTCCTTGCGTATTGGTGTGGAGAGGATAGATGATTCTGTAAATATATTCCATATTTCTTCTAGTTTACTCATCTCACAGGGAGGAAGTTCTATTGGTGGAGCAGCATCAGGTATTTCTTCAATTCTTTCATCTTCAAAGTCATCAACAATATCTTGTGTTATATTTACATTTGGATCTCGATTTTGGACCTAAAAAATATAAAATTCTATTAACTTGATCCCAACACAATTGTGAACATCCAAGATTTCAAATTGCAACTCTCAATGTAAATGTATTAACACAATATTGGTAAAGGAACATCAAGTATGTCAAGTGATTGTTCATAAATGTAACATTTTCATCTAGGGTGTTGCAAAATAAAAACACAAACTTTGAAGTGGGCCATCCCAGAAAAGTATTGTTTTAATTAGCATATGATAATATAAGATGATTAAAATAAGGAAAGTATATGAATAGATAGAGATGGAAAAATAGTGATGACAATCTAGTACACATGACCCTTCAGCTAAGGTGATCTAAAAATGAAGTTTTATTAGCATCCATTTTTTTTCATGCCAAAAATACATTTTGTATTAGAGGTAGTTTTGTCTGAAAGACCATCACGAAAGTCTAAAAATATAAGATCCTTTTAATTCTAAATTAATATCCAGTTTTTCACCTGAAAGATACAAAGTGCTATGTTTCCCCTCGATTCCGAGGCTAATCACTTTTTAAATTACAATAATAAATTTTGAAGTTTACAATAAGCACACCAATAAGGGTAAGGATTTGCTAGTCACTCTTCCTTTAATTGTTCATTGTTTCAGGTGTTAATACAAGATACTTCACTACTTCAGTTATTTACCTGACAAATTTTCTTCCATATCTCATCACAACCTGCCTGTTCTTGAAAACTTAAAGCCAAGTCATAGTTGTCTGCCTCTGACCAAACAATCAATGTTTCCTACAAAAAATTTCAATAAATATCTCATTGTAAACAGAATATAATGTCCTACTACGACATGACCAAACATTAAATTTGGATTTGTTACATATACTGTTTTACTTTTCTGTAACAAATCTTAAAAACCAATGTATGGACAAATATGTTAAAAGAAATGGTAATACGTAAAATGTCAGTCAACTAACTATAGAGAAGTGTAATGTCAGTACTTAATTCATATCATTATTTTGTCAAATGTAAATATAGTACCTAACGATCAAAATCAATGAAATCACCCACTGAAATTATTTTTGCCTGACAACACTTTTCTTAGGCACCAATTCCTTCAAGTGCCCCCAAAGTCTTAGCTTAATATTATTTTATTGCAAATAAAACAGCAATGGAATCAGTGTTTTCATTAAGAGCCGGAAGCCTGTGAATTTCGCCGTCTATTGCAGTATTTTCCCCGGCTATTTTATTTCTGACAAAAATAGATCGGTACTTTTCCGTGACCAATTGTACGTGTTTTGGTATTGTCTTTATTCTGGTTCCGTATTTGATCTTGTGTGCTTTAGCCAGTTTTTCAGATTTGAAACGGGAAACCAGTCATTACTCGATCTAAATCATTTCTGCGATTTAACCCTGATGCGTTTTCTGTGTTAAATATGTACAATTATTTGACACAGCAGAACAACATGAGAAACGGTTGAAATATCATTAATATGTCTAAAAGGACGATACTGGACTTCTTCCAGTCAGGCCCAAAGGCTAAGCAGTCTAGAGGTTTGTATTTCATAAATTTATGAAGTGAATAAATAAAATAATGGCACTCAACTGGCGACTATCAATGTAAATTTTGCAAACATGTACAGTTTCCAACTACCTGAAAACATGTGTAAATGTGTTACAAAACAATCAAACTGTAAATTCAATGTAAGCTTCGCTATTCCAACACCCCAGTTTTCAAAGCCACTCAAGTGCACAAACATCTATAAAACAAACAATCCGCAATTCAAATTTAAGCACAGAAAAAAATCTCAAGGTGGAACATTTATGTAAATCTATTTTCCCAGTTTGTTTAAATTTTCATTTGTACATGACTAGGAGCCATCTTCAGCGTGTTGTCGAGATAGTGTATGATATTATACTCATGCTTGAAGGTTGCATTGCAACTTAAAAGATGAAGAGCAGCAATCAAAGTGTTTGTATGCTTCATTTTTATCATGTGTGATTTTGTCAATTGCCATTTACATGTTATTATTTTTTACTATAAATTAGTATTGGCAGCTTTTGAAAGGTACCTTTTTATGTTGTAGAACAAACAGAAGAGACAACAGAAAACCCTAACCCTAACCTATCTGTCTCTGGAGCACCACAGTCTAAACCTGAAGCTACAAATTCCTCAAAAAGTTGTACTAGTAGTAAAACATTAGTTACATGTAGTCTACCATCAGATGTACATTTTAAACTAATCGACGACTTGTTTCCAAACACCGATATAAATGAAGTTCATCATCATTTATTTTGTATCAATCGGAACTGTACAGGATTTTCCAAGGCCGAAAAAAATAGACAGTCACATTTAAAGGAAAAATTTGACCACACTTGGTTGTCCGAAAAATCACTGTCATTTTGTGAGGCGACAAGAATTTGGAATGTTGTTTTTATTGAAGGATTTGAAATTTATTGTTTATTATGCAAAAAACACAACACAAAGAATAACAGAAATAAATCTACGGTTTTCTCTGAAGTACCAAGTACACATTACAAGTTCCAATATGAAGTCAACTTTCCTAGTGAAACAGAAATATCTATTAGTTCCCTGTTTTACTATCATTTATTTGCTATAACTTTTAAGAATCTTTTTTCTGCAGGGACAAGAGTTTCAAGATAGTCTAATCCTACTGTTAGTGTAACAATGGAGGCAGAAACTCAGACAGAGGAAGAACAAGTTAATATTATTGAGCCAAGTGATCCGATTACTCCAATGGACATTGGAAATTTTGCTCCTGGCACTGATTCTATGGACTCTGATCTGAAATTGAAAACCATGAAAGACAGTTAGAACAGACTTTACTTCAGCTAAAGATTGCTAAATCTGTAGCTGAAGCCAAGCAGTTCTGCACAACTGACCTAGATGACTTTGATGATGAGGAAGATGATTTTGAGGATTTCTTTGAATAAAAGATATAAACAAATCAAATCTCTATTAACAAAAAAAATAATCCTGATTAGGGTGCTAATAGCAAAGGCTCACAGTCATTTATTTTGCTAAAGTCAGTATACCAAAATATAATCCACTGAAAACCTCAAAAAAAACAAAAAAATTAATGTGTAAAAAGTGACAAATTCAAAGCTTTATTTAGCTCCCAGGAAATGTCCAGATGCCAGGATTTTGCATCATTTTGTCATCAGCTTCCGTGGGTCTAGGAGGCTCCTGAACTCCTCGCCTGAAGTGTCGCTCGCTCCATTTACCGCCTATTCTAACAAAAAATCCTTCTATTCAAAATCTTAATGAAACCACTGGGGATTGGACAAAAAGTTATCACAACTTATGGACTGTCCTCTCCCAAAGTGTTCTGCATCTGATACAGCTTTGGGTTATATTTTCTTGCAACAATGTAAACCTAAACAATTGAAAAGGTACTAGGCATTAATTGATAACTGCTTAAAATGTTCTGAAAAAAATATATAGGACATTTCACTTTAAAAAATAATTTTGAACCCTTGTACAATATTGCCATTCTATGTAAAACATGCTGCAAAAATACTTTGGGTGATCTGCAAGAAAGACAAGTCAACCTCAACAAGATGACTTTTTCGCCAAATCCATCAAGTAGCAGAAGTCCTGAATCAGATTTTTGAACCGGCTGTTCCAAAGAAATGTATTTAGTGAAACTAGTCAAGCTCTACTCAGAGAAGCATTTAAAAATACAAATAAATAATAGATTTTGTCTACTTACCTGTTGTTTTTGATATAATGTTTCTGGCTGTATCTTTGATTCCAAAAGAATTGTACCTGAAATATTCATAAAAGTTTTTTTTACTTCTTTAACCAGAAATATCCTGTGCAATTCTACATCTCAGTCATAATTCTATATTAAATGAGTAATGCATGTCTAAATATACTGAAGAACTAAGTATATTTGGATATGTAAAGGGACAATAACTGTGAAACAAGTAGAACACCGTAAGTCATTTATAGCAATGTGTCAAAATCAATAATGTTCACTTGCCCCGGGATAAGTTGAAAATGAAAGTTTACTTGCCCTCCTGTCAAAACAACTTGTCCAGCAATTTTTGTCATGATTTAGAAGTGTTTCTCTGTAGGCTGCCAGCAAGTATTTATTCCCCTTTACCTACATTGTACATGTTTCATATTATTTTGCAGACCTGCTCAGTAACTTCCAAACTAGGATATCAAATTATAATAACAAAATCCTATATTATTTAGCATACAAGGACCATAAAACTCTCCAAACAAACTAATGACACTGTATGGTGATTTAAAAAAAGGAGTACTCTTTTTAGCAGCTAAAAAGAGATATTTTATTGAACCTTCCCAAACCCAACTTTTCCAATGATAATTTAAAAGTGGTTGCTCTGTCAGATTCCACCCTTATTTCAGTAATTGTTTATATATTTGTAAAACTTGCTCTCGTCCTGAATATGCCACTTGACATGAAGCAACCAACAATCAATTAATATTAAATTATTTTATGAGAAGATGCTTACTGTATTGATGACCAAGTTGAGGACACTCTCAACACAATATGCATTTGCGATGCATAGACCAACCCAGTCACAATTTGATTGACAGGAAATGTATCTTGGTGAAATTGACATTGTAATTTAGTTTTGAAAAACACTGGTAATTCGGGCTCACCACACTAAGTAACTAGAGGCTCAGTGGGCTGAGCCTGTGTCGCTCACCTTTCATTCTGCTTTGAGGAAACTTAATACACAACCTTCCATACATGCAGTCTGCGAATTTAGCCACAAGTCCGACGCCAATGGCTTGTGAAATTTATTAGGGACTTGTGAAATTTGACATATGAGAAGTCCTACTGGCTTGTGACAATTTTTTCAGCTGTGACTACTATTCTTGTGTATCTCTGATCTCGTTTTCCGTGGTCTGTCGAGACCGTTGCGATTGGTCAAAAAAGCGTGTTGCATTGCCTAGCAACAAAAGTCTAGCACGATATATAGTTCGGGTTTTTTACGACAGTCTTGTCAGTCAAAATATTTCTTTTTTGTTTCCGCTATGCTGATTCAGTGATTGGTCAATTTGATGGAATATTATGTATCGGAATTTTTGATTGGTCGAAACTGTAAAATAAGATAAATAATATAATAAAAGTGTCAAGTCATGGTAAACAACAAGTATGGCTAAGTAAATCTCAGCCATGAGCTTTCTACGATATGTCGAGGGGTCTATCCCCAGCAAAAAATTTAAAAGACCGGCATCGGCGGACGAAAGACAGGTGGCAAAAAAAAGTATGATAAAGAATCCAGGGAAAGAAAATTTCTTCCTCAATAGACGAAAGATCATTCTTGGCTGGCCTACGAGGAATACAAGCAATTGATGTTCTGCAACTGGTGCAGAAATCATTAAGTCGACAGAGTGTTTGTCAAAGGAACAAATAAGTTCAAACTTGATGCTGTCAAACAGCACGAAAGTAGTAAGCCACACCAGTATTATTAATCTAGGTACAACCGTACATCTCAAACCCAACTGAACCTATTTATTTCAGTCGTTGATCTAAACCTTGGACAAAATTGTCTTGATATGGGGGACTTGTAAATTTCAGGGGGGGACTTGTAAAAATTCCATTGGCACAAGTCCCCCTGGCTGGTAAGTTAAAAAGTTTAATGTGAAGACTGTACATGTAGATGCTTCCTACCAAGTTTTGGTTCATTTGACTAGGCAGTTTCAGAGGAGAAGATTTTTTAGATATCGACCAATCAGAAACAAGAATTGCCTGTGGTGGCAATGTTTGTTAACCGATCGAGACGAAATGAGCAATCTTCATAGAGGACATTCCATAGATGCTTCCTGCCATGTTTCGCTTAATCAGAAACAAGAATTGCCTGTGGAGGGTCATGTTTGGTAATGGATCATAACAAAATGTGCACTCTTTAGAGAGGATCTTCCATAGATGCTTCCTACTAAGTTTCAGTTCATTTGGCTGATGGGTTTCAGAGGAATAGATTAAAATGTGAAAAGTTAACAGACGAGACAACAAACGACAGACACCAAGTGATGCCAAAAGCCCACATTGCCTTTGGCACGGTGA
This sequence comes from Bathymodiolus brooksi, assembly GCA_963680875.1. Lineage (NCBI taxonomy): Eukaryota > Metazoa > Mollusca > Bivalvia > Mytilida > Modiolidae > Bathymodiolus > Bathymodiolus brooksi. The sequence goes on from OY804576.1 coordinate 17,882,744, forward strand.
GCTAAAAAGAATATTAAAATGTGAATACCTACATGTTACACTATATCAGCATTAGTTAATTTCTAAGGGAGATAATGGCAAGTTATCTTTCTTTTAACAGTTTAATGCAAGAGTTATCTCCCTTTTAACAGTTTACTACAATGGAGAAGTTTTTTTTAGAAATGAACCAATCAGAAACAAGAATTGCCTGTGGCAGTTTGTTAACGGATCGGGATGAAATGAGCAATCTTTATAGAGGACCTTCCATAGATGCTTCCTACCAAGTTTCGGTTCTTTGGCCATGCGGTTTCGGAGGAGAAGATTTTTTAAAATCGGCCAATCAGAAACAAGAATTTCCTGTGGTGGCCATGTTTGTTAATAGATCGGGACAAAATGAGTAATCTTTAGAGAGGACCTTCCATAGATGATTCCTACCAAGTTTCAGTTCATTTGGCCGAGAGAGTTTCAGAGGGGAAGATTAAAATGCGAAAAGTTACAGGACGACGAACACCAAGTGATGGCAAAAGCTCACATTGCCTTTGGCAAGGTGAGCTAAAAACAGGGTGACATGAGCTATCTCTCAGTTGACTTAAAGATGAAGCGAGGGGTTAGGGTTATGGTGCTAAACGCCACTTTCAACAATATTTCAGTTTTATCGTGGCAATCAGTTTTATTGGTGGAGGAAATTAGAGTATCCGGAGAAAACCATCGACCTGTCGCAAGATATCACATAATGTTGCATAGAGTACACCTCGCCACGAACGGGGTTCGAACTCAAAATGTTAGTGGTGATAGGCACTGATTAACAAACAACACATGTCCCATGTGGATCGTCTTTTCAAAATTTCTTGCATAAATCGCATTACCTGAACTGACATTTGTCTTCATATTTTAACCATTTATACATTTGCAGTCAGCGTTTCTGAAATGTTCTGATTCTCGTGGCATCATATTTTTTGTCACTTATACGAGCATCGAGTTTGTGTTTGAGAGAATCACTTTTCAATTTGACCCAACTTGCGATCGGTGCAATATGTGTGTAATTTAAAACACATACAATACCAGAGTTTTATTGACTCAAGACAGAATGTAAGTTCCAAAAATGTCTAGACACACAGGCTATTAATCAGAGTTTTTGAAATTCGTCAGACCTATCGGACCTAGGGGACAGAAAATCATGAGGTCCGCCAATAACGTCAGTAATGCCGGTCCCCATGTCCGCCAAACATTTTTGAATGATGTGTTTACTTTTTTAACGGAAGTCGGAAATGCAGGTCGTATTGTAAATACCAGAACAAATTTGATCAACTCGGAATTCATAATCGCATTGAATACGTGATATTTTATCAGTTTTTGTTAAATATTATTGGTAACTGTCATGAAAATAAATATATTTTAATATATTGTGATGCGTAAGGCCAAAAAAAAATATATGTGTGTTTACGGTCAGTCGGCATTATTTTTTATTTATTTTTTTAACTATCGGCAAAACCGGAAATAGTCATTCCCGGTTCCGGAATCCGATATTTCATTTTTGAAGCCGTCATTTGTTGAAACTGTTTTATGACAAGTTACACAGTTTTTCTACTTTCTTTGCTCTCAATTTCGACAAAAAGCTAGCGGTTGAATAAATAAAACATTGCTGCTGATTAAACAACAAAAATGGTTATCCGAACTCTGTGGAAAAAATTGATAGGGTCGCTAGAAAAAATTAGTGTCGAATAATTGCCGATAAAAAAGGTTAGGGTCGGCAGCTGATAAATAGGGTGGGTCGGGTGACCGTAAACACACATATTTTTTTTTGGCCTAAGATGATCTTTTCAAGTGAAAAACCCCCAAAAAATTAATAAAATAAAAAAACACGACGTCCCTGATTTGTATCGTTCCCTTTACCAAATCCGTTTCTATTTAGAATTTTGCTTACAGTTCCGGCAACATGGCAATGTGTCGATCATATAACTGTCATGAAAATAAATATATTTGAATATATTGTGATGCGTAAGATGATCTTTTCGAGTGAAAAGCCCCCAAAAAATTAATAAAATAAAAAAACACGACGTCCCTGATTTGTATCGTTCCCATCACCGAATCCGTTTCTATTTAGAATTTTGTTTACAGTTCCGGCAACATGGCAATGTGTCGATCATAAAAATGTGGTCGTTAAATGACAACATGATTGAGAGACTGTATAGGGAAATTGAACTGGAGATTGAGAGTCTAATGACTTTTAGAATATTGTTATTGTAATCTCAATAAAATTAAACAAAATTATGTTTTAAATCTGGTAATTTTTTCAAAGTTTGAGGGTATCCCTAGCAGGATTTGGCTACTCTTTTTTGGTGCATGGTTTCAACTTTTTGGTTTATTCTGGATGGTGACGGGTCTTCCTATTTTTAGGCCTCTACCAGTACTAATGAAGTTAAATACAGAAAGCGCTCTGCTAGACTAAAATAATAATAACGGTATGACATTGCTTGGCTTTAAAACAATTTTATAAAAAAAATGTAGGTCCGACAAAAATTCAGAGGATCCAGCAGAAAATTTCTGGGTCCAGCAAAATGAAAACAAATTTCAAAAAGTCTGATTAATAGGCAACCATACTAGGCCGGGGGAATTCACTTAAACCTAGGCTGTTGGACCTGTAGTAATTTTGAATCCTGGACAATTGGTCAGAGCCAAAAGGTAGTCTATCACTGGAAATGGGGACAACTCAATGAACTTGTTTCCGAGATGGATAAGTGAACAACACTTGTCATGTGCAACCTCCGACATCGTCTTCAACTTGTTGAAGACCGTCTTCATTTGGTAAAAGTAGAACATACCACAACTACAGAAATGTTGGGGTGTTCTCTGTAAATGTTAGGTACGAGGAACCTGAGGCTGAGAAGATATATTTCATTGTTAACATGCAAAACAGGAGGAAAAGTTTAGTTAGGAATAGAGAACAATTAATACAAGGTAAAAGTCTATACAATTATCCAAATTTGTATGACTAACCGTCTGTTTCAGATCTGACCAAGAGTGACATTCCCTTCAGTCTTTCCACGAAGATGGACGACACATGCCCGGTGCCTTGATCATCCCACTGACGTTCTTCGTTCAGCATGTACAACTTTACCCGTCTCCGTGTATTCGTGTTTGTATCAGCCATTTCTGTTATATGATAACTAGCAGTCAATGTCAATATGATGAACGTTTAACTGAACTAATGCAGAATCCTTTGTACCACATGAAAGGCTGAATGGGACCGCGTAGTAGCATCACCTGAAAATAATATACAGCATTTATTTGAGGAAGTCATGCCTGATTTAAAATTTGACAACCGAAATAAAAATAATTATGAATTTATATGGCATTATTTCCTGTTTAAGATCAACCTGAACAAGTGGGAAAAGTAATCATTTACATTAGGTAAACATTATGTCAAGCAGTCAATTGGTCCGCCATCTTGAATGTGTTTAAAGTTACTTTTGGGGTTTCCAAGATTTGTTACACGGTTCCCAACAAAATTGAAAAAGTCAAATACCGGAACTGAAACGATTTGATCACACGGAACGTTAAGCGGTCGTTTTCAAAGTCACATTCTGCACAACAAAGATAGTAAAATTCAAGAACGATTAACCTACTCATATGTCAATATTGTGCATAGCTATTTCAAATATACTGCACACCATGTCCGGCTAATTGAAGGATGTTAAGGGCTCACTGCGAAAAAAAAACAAGAAACAAGCGTTAGAGAGACCACTGAGTCATACTTTCTATGACCTTCGTTCATATCAAATTGCATATTCATGTCTATGTAATGTATGGGCACTGGTAAGGAATCAGTGGCTATTTTTGTCTTCCCCAATTTCTGTAATCGTCGTGTTTAACATGTAAAAATCCTCCACACATGGTGGTCATCGTTACTAAAATAGAAATGTTTCAATCTTCAATTGGACAAAACTGCTATATTTCAAACTAAAATGAATTTTATATTTAAACTTTTTCTTCATGATGATGTTTTTGTAGAGTATGCAAATTTCGCGGTCTATTTTAACCATTTCTGACTTATTGAAATAAAATGTTTGTTGCATCTTTTTCTTAGGAGACAATAACATCTACATCCACATCCCGCATGGTGTCAAGTACGTTAGAACAGTCATATTTTCGACCGACCAATCAGCGACGAGCCTACCATAATATGGCAGGACGGCTGCATCACAGCAATACGAAGTACATTTGTACAGACAAGTCAGCCTTACTTGCATACTGTGTAGGCTATACTTTAATAGTTTGTCAGGGACCATGTAATAGCACACATGCGATGTAACACCCTATTTAGTGATAAACAATTTGGGTTTCTCTCCGAACGATCTACTACTTTACAACTACTTTCTGGACAGCAATATTGGATACGGGCGGAACAATAGAAGCTATCTAGTTAGATTTTATGAAGGCTTTTGACACAGTTCCACACAAACGACTCATTGAGAAATTGAATAGCTACAGCATTGCAGAAGTTACTATTTCATGGATCAAGCCAGAGAAAGCAACACATCCGTGTAAATGGCACCTACTCGGAATTTAAACCAATCACTAGCGTTATTCCACAGGGCAGTTTCCTAGGACCAATACATCAAAGACCTACCTGACAAACTTTCATTCGATTGCTACATGTTTGCTGACGACACAAAAGTATTACGTCAAACAGAGACAACATAAGATAAAGAGCAACTACGATCTGACCTTGGAACCGGAGCAAACCAAAGTCAACACTCACAGCTATACCTGAATACAGTGGCTTAGGCCAGCGTTCAGAAGATGGCTATGCAAGACCATGTAAGATCTTTGGGTATGAAAACCGTGTACTCGCTAAGAGCTGTTATCCGATTTGTCATATTTAACCGTCGTGCATATATGATTGGACGATGAAAAATGAATGATAACACCAACTGGAACATGAATGATAACACCAACTGGAACATGAATAATAACACCAACTGGAACATGAATGATAACACAAACTGGAACATGAATTATAACACAAACTGGAACATGAATGATAACATCAACTGGAACATGAATGATGACACCAACTGGAACATGAATAATGACACCAACTGGAACATGAATGATGACACCAACTGGAACATGAATGATAACACCAACTGGAGCATGAATGATAACACCAAATAGAGCATGAAAGATAACACCAACTGGAACATGAATGATAACACCAACTGGAACAGGAATGATAACATCAACTGGAACATGAATGATAACACCAACTGGAACATCAATGATAACACCAACTGGAACATGAATGATAACACCAACTGGAACATCAATGATAACACCAACTGGAACATGAATGATAACACCAACTGGAACACGAATGATAACACCAACTGGAACACGAATGATAACACCAACTGGAACACGAATGATAACACCAACTGGAACATGAATGATAACACCAACTGGAACATGAATGATAACACCAACTGGAACATGAATGATAACACCGATTGGAACATGAATGATAACACCAACTGGAACATGAATGATAACACCAACTGGAACATGAATGATAACACCAACTGGAACATGAATGATAGCACCAACTGGAACATGAATGATAACATCAACTGGAACATGAATGATAACACCAACTGGAACATGAATGATAACACCAACTGGAACATGAATGATAACACCAACTGGAACATCAATGATAACACCAACTGGAACATGAATGATAACACCAACTGGAACATGAATGATAACACCAACAGGAACACGAATGATAACACCAACTGGAACATGAATGGTAACATCAACTGGAACATCAATGATAACATCAACTGGAACATCAATTATAACACCAACTGGAACATGAATGATAACACCAACTGGAACATGAATGATAACACCAACTGGAACATGAATGATAACACCAACTGGAACATGAATGATAACACCAACTGGAACATGAATGATAACACCAACTGGAACATGAATGATAACACCAACTAGAACATGAATGATAACATCAACTGGAACATGAATTATAACATCAACTGGAACATGAATGATAACATCAACTGGAACATGAATGATAACACCAACTGGAACATGAATGATAACACCAACTGGAACATGAATGATAACATCAACTGGAACATGAATGATAACATCAACTGGAACATGAATGATAACATCAACTGGAACATGAATGATAACACCAACTGGAACATGAATGATAACACCAACTGGAACATGAATGATAACATCAACTGGAACATGAATGATAACATCAACTGGAACATGAATGATAACACCAACTGGAACATGAATGATAACACCAACTGGAACATGAATGATGACACCAACTGGAACATGAATGATAACACCAACTGGAACATGAATGATAACACCAACTGGAACATGAATGATAACACCAACTGGAACATGAATGATAACACCAACTGGAACATGAATGATAACACCAACTGGAACATGAATGATAACACCAACTAGAACATGAATGATAACATCAACTGGAACATGAATGATAACATCAACTGGAACATGAATGATAACACCAACTAGAACATGAATGATAACATCAACTGGAACATGAATGATAACATCAACTGGAACATGAATGATAACATCAACTGGAACATGAATGATAACATCAACTAGAACATGAATGATAACATCAACTGGAACATGAATGATAACATCAACTGGAACATGAATGATAACATCAACTGGAACATGAATGATAACACCAACTGGAACATGAATGATAACATCAACTGGAACATGAATGATAACATCAGCTGGAACATGAATGATAACACCAACTGGAACATGAATGATAACACCAACTGGAACATGAATGATGACACCAACTGGAACATGAATGATAACACCAACTGGAACATGAATGATAACACCAACTGGAACGTGAATGATAACACCAACTGGAACATGAATGATAACACCAACTGAAACATGAATGATAACACCAACTGGAACACGAATGATAACACCAACTGGAACACGAATGATAACACCAACTGGAACACGAATGATAACACCAACTGGAACACGAATGATAACACCAACTGGAACATGAATGATAACACCAACTGGAACATGAATGATAACACCAACTGGAACATGAATGATAACACCAACTGGAACATGAATGATAACACCAACTGGAACACGAATGATAACACCAATTAAAACATGAATGATAACACCAACTGGAACATGAATTATAACACAAACTGGAACATGAATGATAACACCAACTGGAACACGAATGATAACACCAATTAAAACATGAATGATAACACCAACTGGAACATGAATGATAACACCAACTGGAACATGAATGATAACACCAATTAAAACATGAATGATGACACCAACTGGAACATGAATGATAACACCAACTGGAACATGAATGATAACACCAACTGGAACATGAATGCTAACGCCAACTGGAACATGAATGATAACACCAACTGGAACATGAATGATGACACCAACTGGAACATGAATAATGACACCAACTGGAACATGAATGATGACACCAACTGGAACATGAATGATAACATCAACTGGAACATCAATGATAACATCAACTGGAACATGAATGATAACACCAACTGGAACATGAATGATAACACCAACTGGAACATGAATGATAACACCAACTGGAACATGAATGATAACATCAACTAGAACATGAATGATAACATCAACTGGAACATGAATGATAACACCAACTGGAACATGAATGATAACATCAACTGGAACATGAATGATGACACCAACTGGAACATGAATGATGACACCAACTAGAACATGAATGATGACACCAGCTGGAACATGAATGATAACACCAACTGGAACATGAATGATAACACCAACTGGAACATGAATGATAACACCAACTGGAACATGAATGATAACACCGATTGGAACATGAATGATAACACCAACTGGAACATGAATGATAACACCAACTGGAACATGAATGATAACACCAACTGGAACATGAATGATAACACCAACTAGAACATGAATGATAACATCAACTGGAACATGAATGATAACATCAACTGGAACATGAATGATAACACCAACTAGAACATGAATGATAACATCAACTGGAACATGAATGATAACATCAACTGGAACATGAATGATAACATCAACTAGAACATGAATGATAACATCAACTGGAACATGAATGATAACATCAACTGGAACATGAATGATAACATCAACTGGAACATGAATGATAACACCAACTGGAACATGAATGATAACATCAACTGGAACATGAATGATAACATCAGCTGGAACATGAATGATAACACCAACTGGAACATGAATGATAACACCAACTAGAACATGAATGATGACACCAACTGGAACATGAATGATAACACCAACTGGAACATGAATGATAACACCAACTGGAACGTGAATGATAACACCAACTGGAACATGAATGATAACACCAACTGAAACATGAATGATAACACCAACTGGAACACGAATGATAACACCAACTGGAACACGAATGATAACACCAACTGGAACACGAATGATAACACCAACTGGAACACGAATGATAACACCAACTGGAACATGAATGATAACACCAACTGGAACATGAATGATAACACCAACTGGAACACGAATGATAACACCAATTAAAACATGAATGATAACACCAACTGGAACATGAATAATAGCGCCAACTGGAACATGAATGATAACACCAACTGGAACATGAATGATAACACCAACTGGAACATGAATGATAACACCAACTGGAACATGAAGGATAACACCAACTGGAACATAAATGATAACACCAACTGGAACACGAATGATAACACCAATTAAAACATGAATGATAACATCAACTGGAACATGAATGATAACATCAACTGGAACATGAATGATAACACCAACTGGAACATGAATGATAACATCAACTGGAACATGAATGATAACATCAGCTGGAACATGAATGATAACACCAACTGGAACATGAATGATAACACCAACTGGAACATGAATGATGACACCAACTGGAACATGAATGATAACACCAACTGGAACATGAATGATAACACCAACTGGAACGTGAATGATAACACCAACTGGAACATGAATGATAACACCAACTGAAACATGAATGATAACACCAACTGGAACACGAATGATAACACCAACTGGAACACGAATGATAACACCAACTGGAACACGAATGATAACACCAACTGGAACACGAATGATAACACCAACTGGAACATGAATGATAACACCAACTGGAACATGAATGATAACACCAACTGGAACACGAATGATAACACCAATTAAAACATGAATGATAACACCAACTGGAACATGAATAATAGCGCCAACTGGAACATGAATGATAACACCAACTGGAACATGAATGATAACACCAACTGGAACATGAATGATAACACCAACTGGAACATGAAGGATAACACCAACTGGAACATAAATGATAACACCAACTGGAACACGAATGATAACACCAATTAAAACATGAATGATAACACCAACTGGAACATGAATAATAGCACCAACTGGAACATGAATGATAACACCAACTGGAACATGAATGATAACACCAACTGGAACATGAATGATGACACCAACTGGAACATGAATAATGACACCAACTGGAACATGAATGATGACACCAACTGGAACATGAATGATAACACCAACTGGAGCATGAATGATAACACCAAATAGAGCATGAAAGATAACACCAACTGGAACATGAATGATAACACCAACTGGAACATGAATGATAACACCAACTGGAACATGAATGATAACACCAACTGGAACATGAATGATAACACCAACTGGAACATGAATGATAACACCAACTGGAACATCAATGATAACACCAACTGGAACATGAATGATAATACCAACTGGAACATGAATGATAACATCAACTGGAACATCAATGATAACATCAACTGGAACATGAATGATAACACCAACTGGAACATGAATGATAACACCAACTGGAACATGAATGATAACACCAACTGGAACATGAATGATAACATCAACTAGAACATGAATGATAACATCAACTGGAACATGAATGATAACACCAACTGGAACATGAATGATAACACCAACTGGAACATGAATGATAACACCAACTAGAACATGAATGATAACATCAACTGGAACATGAATGATAACATCAACTGGAACATGAATGATAACACCAACTAGAACATGAATGATAACATCAACTGGAACATGAATGATAACATCAACTGGAACATGAATGATAACATCAACTGGAACATGAATGATAACATCAACTGGAACATGAATGATAACATCAACTGGAACATGAATGATAACATCAACTGGAACATGAATGATAACATCAGCTGGAACATGAATGATAACACCAACTGGAACATGAATGATAACACCAACTGGAACATGAATGATGACACCAACTGGAACATGAATGATAACACCAACTGGAACATGAATGATAACACCAACTGGAACGTGAATGATAACACCAACTGGAACATGAATGATAACACCAACTGAAACATGAATGATAACACCAACTGGAACACGAATGATAACACCAACTGGAACACGAATGATAACACCAACTGGAACACGAATGATAACACCAACTGGAACACGAATGATAACACCAACTGGAACATGAATGATAACACCAACTGGAACATGAATGATAACACCAACTGGAACATGAATGATAACACCAACTGGAACACGAATGATAACACCAATTAAAACATGAATGATAACACCAACTGGAACATGAATAATAGCGCCAACTGGAACATGAATGATAACACCAACTGGAACATGAATGATAACACCAACTGGAACATGAATGATAACACCAACTGGAACATGAAGGATAACACCAACTGGAACATGAATGATAACACCAACTGGAACACGAATGATAACACCAATTAAAACATGAATGATAACACCAACTGGAACATGAATAATAGCACCAACTGGAACATGAATGATAACACCAACTGGAACATGAATGATAACACCAACTGGAACACGAATGATGACACCAACTAGAACATGAATGATAACATCAACTGGAACATGAATGATAACACCAACTGGAACATGAATGATAACACCAACTGGAACATGAATGATGACACCAACTGGAACATGAGTGATAACACCAACTGGAACATGAATGATAACACCAACTGGAACATGAATGATAACACCAACTGGAACATGAATGATAACACCAACTGGAACATGAATAATAACACCAACTGGAACATGAATGATAACACCAACTGGAACATGAATGATAACACCAACTAGAACATGAATGATAACATCAACTGGAACATGAATGATAACATCAACTGGAACATGAATGATAGCACCAACTGGAACATGAATGATAACATCAACTAGGACATGAATGATAACATCAACTGGAACATGAATGATAACATCAACTGGAACATGAATGATAATATCAACTGGAACATGAATGATAGCATCAACTAGAACATGAATGATAACATCAACTGGAACATGAATGATAACATCAACTGGAACATGAATGATAACATCAACTGGAACATGAATGATAACATCAACTGGAACATGAATGATAACATCAACTAGAACATAAATGATAACATCAACTGGAACATGAATGATAACATCAACTGAAAAATGAATGATAACATCAACTGGAACATGAATGATAACACCAACTGGAACATGAATGATAACATCAACTGGAACATGAATGATAACATCAGCTGGAACATGAATGATAACACCAACTGGAACATGAATGATGACACCAACTGGAACATGAATGATAACACCAACTGGAACGTGAATGATAACACCAACTGGAACGTGAATGATAACACCAACTGGAACATGAATGATAACACCAACTGGAACATGAATGATAACACCAACTGGAACACGAATGATAACACCAACTGGAACACGAATGATAACACCAACTGGAACACGAATGATAACACCAACTGGAACACGAATGATAACACCAACTGGAACATGAATGATAACACCAACTGGAACATGAATGATAACACCAACTGGAACATGAATGATAACACCAACTGGAACACGAATGATAACACCAATTAAAACATGAATGATAACACCAACTGGAACATGAATAATAGCGCCAACTGGAACATGAATGATAACACCAACTGGAACATGAATGATAACACCAACTGGAACATGAATGATAACACCAACTGGAACACGAATGATAACACCAATTAAAACATGAATGATAACACCAACTGGAACATGAATAATAGCACCAACTGGAACATGAATGATAACACCAACTGGAACATGAATGATAACACCAACTGGAACACGAATGATGACACCAACTAGAACATGAATGATAACATCAACTGGAACATGAATGATAACACCAACTGGAACATGAATGATAACACCAACTGGAACATGAATGATAACACCAACTGGAACATGAATGATAACACCAACTGGAACATGAATGATAACACCAACTGGAACATGAATGATAACACCAACTGGAACATGAATGATAACATCAACTGGAACATGAATGATAACACCAACTGGAACATGAATGATAACACCAACTAGAACATGAATGATAACATCAACTGGAACATGAATGATAGCACCAACTGGAACATGAATGATAACATCAACTAGGACATGAATGATAACATCAACTGGAACATGAATGATAACATCAACTGGAACATGAATGATAACATCAACTGGAACATGAATGATAACACCAACTGGAACATGAATGATAACATCAACTGGAACATGAATGATAACACCAACTGGAACATGAATGATAACACCAACTGGAACATGAATGATAACATCAACTGGAACATGAATGATAACACCAATGGAACACGAATGATAACACCAATTAAAACATGAATGATAACACCAACTGGAACATGAATGATAACACCAACTGGAACATGAATGATAACACCAATTAAAACATGAATGATGACACCAACTGGAACATGAATGATGACACCAACTGGAACATGAATGATAACACCAACTGGAACACGAATGATAACACCAACTGGAACACGAATGATAACACCAACTAGAACATGAATGATAACATCAACTGGAACATGAATGATAACACCAACTGGAGCATGAATGATAACACCAAATAGAGCATGAAAGATAACACCAACTGGAACATGAATGATAACACCAACTGGAACATGAATGATAACACCAGCTGTAACATTGTTAGATGTTAGTGTATCACCAAAGAAAGAAAACATTTCATTTTAATTAGATTAATTTTAACAACAAAATTATTGAAAATTTACTCATCTGAAGCTACTTGCATGGACATTTTCAACTAATTTTAACCTCGGTCATCTTTTGTATATATATACTTTAAACTGATTATATCCGGTGATCCAGCCAACCAATCAACATGAAGTCCACTACTCCAAACACCTCAAATAACCAAAACATTTTTTATTTAAGATGAAAGTGGCTGAAACTTAAATTCATAGTTTTGTCCAATACTAGTATGCAAATTAGATTGATTTCATTGTTAAAATCTTATTCTCTAAAATCAATATGCAAATTAAAATAAAAGAAATGACAAGACTCTTCGTTAGCCTATATAATAGACAAGACTCATCGTTAGCCTATATAATAGACAAGACTCTTTGTTTGCCTATATAATAGACAAGATTCTTCGTTAGCCTATATAATAGACAAGACTCTTCGTTAGCCTATATAATAGGGTTAGCCTATATGATAGGCGATAGATTGCATAGTTTGAGTCTTTGACTGTAAAGTTGAAAATTCACTGAAACCGCCAAGGCCAGTACTAGACATTATGATTGGCTGAAATTAAATTTCTAAAATCTTCTCAAAGATTTCTTGGAGAATTAAATTGTGATACAGTAACGGCTATAATGTTCCTTTGATGGTTCTCTACTAGTTATCAAAAATCAAAGATGGTCACAACTGAAGAACTTATTGTAACATACCCCTATGGGATATGTTACAGGGGCGTCTACTTATCAGAAACCATTTGGCATGCTTAAACCTGACCATGCATAAATACTGGTAGGATAGGCCTAGAACTACAAAACTTCTAATTTTGGTGCCTATTTGAAACGGGCAAGATATTACAACTGATATTACAACGAGTTCGCTCAAGCGAGGTGTACTCGACACAACATTATGTGATAAAGTATGTCTGTGACTTACGCGGGTCGGTGGTTTTCTCCGGATACTCCGATATAACTGAAATATTGTTGAAAGTGGCGTTAAACACAGAATCCTAATCCTAAACATATCCGTATCGCGGACATGAAGATTGTTACTCCCGGAGGTACCACAGTATGACATAAACTAAGGCGAAGCCGATGTACAGGGGGTACTGAAGAGTGTTATTATCTCAATATCTACGAATATGACCGTATATATAGGACAGATAGGACCTAACGAATTTATTCCCGGTTTTAGTCTAAATCGGAACATTCAAGGCCTCTCGACTCAATTGACATTTATAAATGTATGTATAACGTAAAAGTTACATTTTTAATTTATCAGGAAAAGTTTGTTTTGAAAAAAAGAAAGATATTCTTTGCAAAGTGTAAAGCATTACCCTTGATAGAATCCTTTAAATAACTTTTTACTTTCACAACAAACGAAATCGGACGTTGTTTTGTCGCTCAACGTCGCGCGCTATTCAAAACGTCATACATAAAATGACGTCAACTTGAGTAATATAGATAAATAGGTAAGGAATTCAACCCATTCATATTAAATATTGACAAATGAGATATTTTCATCAAAGAACCAAGTATTAGTGGACATAACTCATAAGATAGAACAACATAAAATAACGGACATGTAAGTGATTCTAAAAACTATTTTAATTTAAAACATCAGTGTAGAAAAGCCCCTAAAATTACCTTAGCCTAGGTAGTAGGTAATGATTAATGGTTAGCTCACAACGTCCAGGTATACGGGTTTTGTTTGACTGTGTCATTAGCCAGGCGATCCGTGAATTTGACTTTGCCGTGGATAATAAGAGAAAGATCTATGTGATTTTAATCAAATTGGACCCTGACTGGTAAGTGACGAATTTCAGATTTTTGTCTTCACTATTGGTAATTATTCAATATTGTGCGGAAGAGGATCTAGAATGAAAAGACCTATTTTACGTCTCTTGCGTTCTATCAGATTTGCTAAACCTCTGTAAATGGTGGTAAAGAATTCTGATGATTATAATGTCAAGCGACATGTGCAATACAATTCGCTAAATAACCCCTCAGAATTCGCAGATTTGGTTTAATCTGTTTAAATAAATTTGGGGTAGCAACTCCCCACAGTCACACACTTTCTGTGTTCCAAAAATTCACGCATTTTTTAGGGTTGGTATCTCTGTCATGCAAGTTAATTAATTGCAGTTGATAAGGGATGGACTGGGTACGTAATGGATAATCTATACAGTGATAAAGTTTCCCTAATTCAATACCTCCAGCGGCAGGGCAGTTAAATTTCGACTATGTTGTCTCCTCTAGTTAACGATGTCTGACATGTATCAGAACTTACATCAGCATGATCAGCAGCTGGGATAAATTGAAGGGTTTTTCATATAAAACTATATACAGGTGGGCGTTGGTCTAGTTGCTGTCAGGACGCGCATTGAGGGCGCCCCTGAATCCCTCTACTGTGTTGGCCGGAGTTGTACTAATTCGCTCAGTGGCAGTTGGTTACAGTCCCTGATGGTCTTGGGGAAGAACGAATTACCGAAGACCTATTCCAGCGGCACGTCCCTATCACTTAATATATAGGAAGTGCCCCCCCCCCCCCCCCCCCCCCCCCCGAGGATCACTAGAGCCTCTGGTTTTTCTTAGATTCCTTCTGATATTTCCTATGAATTCCGAGATGAAAAGCAGTAATGAACCCAAAACAAACCCACACCCGAAATGACAATTTTTGCATACATTTTAATTCCGATTTGTTGAATGTAAACTAATCATGGAACCGGAATTATTACTGTCAGCAGGAATGTAACGTAATCAAAAGACTGAGAGGTTTGCCGCTACTGTCAAATATAGCAGGACGACATGTTTCTTTCCCCGATGCTATGCTATTCCTGTAGTTGCCAATAAATCAAAATATGTCCGAAAATGATTGTTGACACAATGGACTATTATTTCAGGTATTGAAAGCCAAACGACAATATAGATTTCTAATACAAGTTTATTATTGATCTTACGGGAATTATCAGAGATCCTTGCAACACGCCTAGATCATCTAGTAGATGAGTCCTGGACTCGCCATTTTCAGTACAAACTACACTCTACACCGACTACAGTACAGTACTTTGTCAGTACACTGTAGTGTAGGGATTCAAAAAAAGTTTTCAAATTTAGATTCTAACAATGACGTCAATGTCAATGGCGGGAATCACAAAAAAATGAGAAATTTCTTCTTGACGCTTTAAATTAAATGGCTACAAATAATATCTCTGGTTCTTACCTGAAAGAACTTGAAAATTAGATAACTAGTGGGAAAAATGTTGGTTAATCACAATCCCTAGACTCCATATCAATAAAAACAGATACAGATACAGAATTCCATAGTCACAGATAAGATCATAGTGTCTTGAGTAACTCTTTTTATATTACACTAGCTACGGAACCGTAGCTCTAAATGATCCGTATGTTGTTGTTTTTTTGCGGACCATAGAGCTACAGATTTCTCTGTGATCCGCACATATCTCCTAATCCAAGTTAAGCAGGACATGGACCATTAAGAGCTACGGGTCTGCAGCTAATATTACACCAGATACTATTTTCTTTCCATTCTGTTATGAATTATGTCTCCCCCCACTTTTGTGGGGAGACATATTGTTTTTGTCCTGTCCGTCTGTCTGTCTGTCCGTCACACAGTTTGTCAGCGCAACTTCTCTGAAACTACTGAACAGAATTTCATGAAACTTGGTAGGTATTAAGGACACCATATGTAGTTGTACATATTACCAGGAAATATTTGATCGCCTGAAATTTGTGGGAGTTATGCCCCTTTGAACTTACAAATTTCCTGAAATTTACTACTTAAGCAGCTTGTCAGCGCAACTCCTCTGAAACTACAGAACAGAATTTCATGAAACTTGGTAGGTAGTAAGGACACCATATCACCATATGTAGTTGTGCATATTACCAGGAAATTTTGATCCCCTAAATTTTGTGGGAGTTATGCCCCTTTGAACTTAAAAATTTCCCCAAATATTCTTCTGAAGCAGCTTGTCAGTGCAACTCCTCTGAAACTACTGAACAGAATTTCATGAAACTTGGTAGGTAGTAAGGACACCATATGTAGTTGTGCATATTACCAGGAAATTTTGATCTCCTGAATTTTGTGGGAGTTATTTGCAAACACTCTAGTGTAATATCCCTTACTGAAACTTGTATATATATATATATATGTACAAGAGTCTATCATAATGTCACTATTTCCCTGAAAAAGTTTTCATCACCAATCCATTGATTTTAGAAGAACAAAACTCCTTTAAAATCATTGGAACATAGGCTGAGCAATTTTCTGGAATGGGGAACTTTGCCATGACAATATGGAATAGTTCCTGTAGCCCTTGCTTTAGCACTTTTGATCAAATATTTTGTGTGTATCATGGATTAAAAACAGTTTTTTTTTGTTATTCATTGAAGCTTAATTTTATTTGTTACTCAAATAGATTTTTTACCTATGACTACAGTTTGTGGGACGGGGGGAGACATACGTTTTTGCAGGCAAAAACAAACTTTAATTTTTTATTGATTTAGTGTCTAGTGCCTCTGGTATTATAATTATGCCCCTACCAATGCAGCATGTAGGGTTGTCGAGGTTTAAATTGAGGACAACAATGGGTGACTATCACTCTATCTGTGTGAGACCTGAACACTATTAATTACAAATTTGTACCAATCCATAGGAATCTGGAGTTTTATCAATAAAGACCCAAGTGTCTGTAATTTACTATCCACATATCTTCACTATCAATGCATAGAAACAGGAATGGTCCTTTGATAGTCCTCACTCTAAGTTGTATCCAAAGGTCTTAACTCCATCCCAGATGGCTGTCATTTCCAAAAATAGAAAATTCTGAAACTGACCAAAGTTGCATTATTTGAATACCGGATCTGCTCAAATAATAAGTGTAAAAGTATGGTTAATAGTTGTTGGCACATATTTTGTAAATTTTATGTTTTTGAAACTTTATCTGAACTAACAAAATGGCTGCCATTACTTTAATTAGAAAAATTCTTAAATTGGTCGAACTCCATTATTTCAAGCCAGAATCTGCTTAAATTTTAATTGTAAGAGCAAAATTAGGAGCTGTCCTCAATCAAAATCGTAATGAAATGTACAGTTGTTATCTTTAAATAAAGGTTTGTTCAGGTGAGCAATTCAGACTCGGGAATAAGAATTAGGAGATAACTATATTGTAATCGAAGATTTGCCGGCATCAGTTGTTGATTTGATGGTTGCAAATTGAGTTGACTGGCAACATGTCAGCAAAACTTCAAATACAATATAGTTATTACTATTATAATGCCATTTCTGACAAATAAGAAGTTAATTGGATTAAAGGCAGAATTATTCAATTACAAATTACAAAATGGATCTACAAGATAATTACATAAATGATTATATTGATTTGAATATTATCATAATATGCAGGTCATAAAAAATTATTGTATACATCAGATTGAATAGGTACAGTGACCCAATACATGAAAAATGAAGTAGTTTCTAGATCACAAATAAATAAATCATACATAGCTAAGTACTTGACAGATCAGTATAATATTTAGATATTAGATTTCTCTCAATTTCTTATTTCTGAATCACATCATGAAATTTAGATAAATCTCTAGATATATACATTTGTATAACCACTTAAATGACTCTCAGATTTCTTACAAAACTGTATATGCTTATGGGTTTTCTGTTAGAATTAATTTGAATAATATGTACCTGCAAATGCATATCAGAAAGTTTTCTGGAGACCTACGTTATGTATATTTGTGGCAAGAAGTTTAGTCCTACACATAACAAACACACATGTAGGCAGACTGAAGTGAAACCATAACAATTTGATGTTTGTATTAAAAATCATGTAAGTGGACACTGGTCATTGTTATTAAAAACCCATACCTCCCACTTGCTTGGGTCTAATTTTATATTTCTTTCCCTAGTTTGGTAGTACTTAGTGGTGTTCCACTCAAAATGACATTTCCTACCTTTGTAAAAGTTGCCTCCGTTTTCTATTGCTTAAAAATGTGCTAACATAAGAAGCATAATGGTTCAAAGATACTTGCAATGCGTCTATGTCAGTCCCGGACACTTCATTTGTGTTTGGGACTCACTATTTTTAACAACAATAAAGAATGTACTGGTGGGACTCATAACTTTTATCCTACAAGGATCTCTGATCACAGACTGATGGTTTATATTGGAATTTTGATAATGATTGTGAAATAACTATAATTTATGAATCTCAATTTTCTTTGTTTTTTGTTGGGGGGGGATTGAGATGTTCAATTGTTCCTAAATTCTTGGATATCAAGGTCTTTCCTGATACCTCTGATAAGAATAGATATTTCGTTTGGGGTTTTAAATTCAATTCTTGAACGACAGAGAATATTCTAAGAAAGTGACAACACAATAAATTATACCAATTGATCTGTCCTGAGCCTGTCTCACTATTGTTTTCTTTTCCAATAAATGAAGACTAATTTAGCATTTGACTGCTTTCTTTTCAGACTCAGCTTCTAAGATGTTGAAGGAACAGATTTTGGTAGTTTGTGTCTGTCTGTGTCTGTGTTCGGGACAAATGGCATATCTGAGTAAATGTGTAAACAAAGCAAAATGCCAAGAGAAGATAACCTTAATCAAGACAATTCATGAGCAGGTAGGGATAACAAAGTTCATAAGAGGTACATGTATTATAAAAGATTGAACTGACCCAGAAGAATTTGAACTGTTCCAAATGGCCAGACCATTCTTAAATAATAGTAGGTTTACTGTTCCACAGCTTACAATTTGAATAGTTATTATTTTTTCTTTAAAAATGTTATAAAGATACATTGTTGTATTACAAAAACATGCTAGAAATATAATTTTGTTTTAGAAACTTTAATAAATTTTTTAGTGTAGGGGCTGATTTTGGTGAGTCAGTTGGGAAAGAGCAAACCAACAGGTTTTTTTTTATTGATGGCCCAATCACAGGATATACTAGTAATAGTTTCTGATTGGTTGAAATATGAAGTAATCTCCTTGTCAGAAACTACTGTCCCATTTTATTTGTTAAGTTTTGTAGGAAGGATCTATTGATAGTCATTAAAACATTTTTATTTCCTGATCCAAAATCCCCCATGACCACAATAGAGTATAATAGTTTCTGATAACTGAAATCTCTTATGACCACAATAGAGTATAACAGTATCTGATAGCTGAAATCTCTTATGGCCACAATAGAGTATAACAGTATCTGATAGCTGAAATCTCTTATGGCCACAATATAGTATAACAGTTTCTGATAGCTGAAATCTCATGTGACCTTAATGGAGTATAATAGCTCAGGGTTAGGTGTACAACATTATGTGATAAAGTTTGTCAGTCACTTGTGACAGGGCAGTGGTTTTCTCCAGGTACTTCAGTTTTCTCCACCAATAAAACTGACCGCCACAATATAACTGAAATATTGTTGTAATTGGCATTAAATACCATAAAACTAATAAAAACACCAATATAACAGTTTCTGATAATTGAAATCTCATATGACCACAATAGATGATCATAGTTTCTGATAACTGAAATCTCTTAAGACCACAATAGAGTAAAAAAGTTTCTGATAACTGAAATATCATATGACTTACTGAACTATTATAGTTCTGATAGTTGAAATAACATATCACCTCAATAGAGATTATTAGTTTCTTATAGCTGAAATCTCATGTCTTCTCAATAGACTAATAGTTTCTGTTAGCTGAAATTTAAAGTGGAACAAGTCTCCTTGAAGAAGTCTTGTCCTTCAATCAAAATTTGTTTTCATGTCCTTGTGACAGCAAAAGATATGTAAAGAAACAATTACTTGTGTCATATTACCAGTAGTAGTAGTAGAGCTGACATATAAGTTACCACATACTCATCTGAGTTAACAACCCCTTTCAACTTGGGCAGTTTTACATGTTAGTGGTGGGCAGTCTATTAACACACATCTTTCACAAAAATCCATAAATTATATTTTCCCTTTTCTAAGGCTTTAGATGTATTAATGTAATAATATTGTGATAAATTAAACAATAGGATCAGACACAAATTATTGCAACTTATATTAGACCAACTTTGATATTAGTGTTGTCAAATTCTGCTTTAACTTAATTATTGGGTGATTTATGATCCTGAATGCAGATCTGTACTATTGAAATCTTTTTGTACTGACAGAGATATTTAACATCTCACCTATAGTGATCATGCTATGTCTATTTATATTGTAGGAAGGAGAAAAAACTGAACTAATAAAAATACAGAAAGTGATAGAAAAAGAGAGTGGAAAAATACTACCCCTTATCAACCCAATTATACTAAAAGTATACAGTGATCAGCCTAACCTGGTTTATCCACTGAAACTTGTAAAAGTAAGAGTTATTTCAAATATAAGCACACTTAATGACTTATCCTGAAAGTGTACATTAATTAGAATTGATTGATAATCTTAATTTTGTAAGTAAAGATAATATGTGATAAATAGATACTATATATATATTTTACAACAATAGATATTTCCTTATAAGTTATATATATTATACTTTAGTACTTTACGTTTTTATTTACACTATTTGTCTTTGTAAGCAAGCCGGTCCAATATATAGTATATTAACAAAGAATATTGAATGAAACCATTAAATTTGCTCTTAAGCTTGTTATTTCTGAGTTCGTCTCCATGTATGGTGTATTTTGGTTCTTTGTTTAGTCCTTAAAGGATGTGTCTGCTTGAAATTAAACTTCAATGGTGATACTTAGATTTCCATTCTTTCTATGTACATGTATCTGTCATTTTAGTGAATGTTTTAGCTTCGCTTATGTCCATATAATATTTTTGGGGTGACAGACCGGTCCATAAACTGCCATATTGCCCTTAGTGCCATGAACTATTTGTATAATATTACACAACAGCAGGTTTAATGAATCAAATCAGTCTTTTACTATGATATCGACATTGTTATTTGTTATGATATAATTAAACTGAAAATAGTTAATCTATTGTTTAAGGTAAATCATGTTTTAAGTAGCTGTATTCATTTTTATATCTCATTTGGCAGGTGTTATGTAAAAAAAAATTAATTTTTGACAGTACGAAAATAATTGCATTTTCATGATCATGAACAAGTACAATATCTTTTTTTTTCTGCCAATAATTTTGGCATTCCTGATGTACTTGCTATAAGAAGTCAAAAGTTGGAAGTCTCAACATAACCTATAATAAGTCAAAAGGTGGAAGTCTCAACATAACCTATAATAAGTCAAAAGGTGGAAGTCTCAACATAACCTATAATAAGTCAAAAGGTGGAAGTCTCAACATAACCTATAATAAGTCAAAAGGTGGAAGTCTCAACATAACCTATAATAAGTCAAAAGGTGGAAGTCTCAACATAACCTATAATAAGTCAAAAGGTGGAAATCTCAACATAACCTATAATAAGTCAAAAGGTGGAAGTCTCAACATAACCTATAATAAGTCAAAAGGTGGAAGTCTCAACATAACCTATAATAAGTCAAAAGGTGGAAGTTTCAACATAACCTATAATAAGTCAAAAGGTGGAAATCTGTGAACATAACCTATAATAAGTCAAAAGGTGGAACTCTGTCAACATAACCTATAATAAGTCAAAAGGTGGAAGCCTGTCAACATAACCTATAATAAGTCAAAAGGTGGAAGCCTGTCAACATAACCTATAATAAGTCAAAAGGTGGAAGCCTGTGAACATAACCTATAATAAGTCAAAAGGTGGAAGTCTCAACATAACCTATAATAAGTCAAAAGGTGAAGCCTGTCAACATAACCTATAATAAGTCAAAAGGTGAAGCCTGTCAACATAACCTATAATAAGTCAAAAGGTGAAGCCTGTCAACATAACCTATAATAAGTCAAAAGGTGGAAGCCTGTGAACATAACCTATAATAAGTCAAAAGGTGGAAGTCTCAACATAACCTATAATAAGTCAAAAGGTGAAGCCTGTGAACATAACCTATAATAAGTCAAAAGGTGAAGCCTGTGAACATAACCTATAATAAGTCAAAAGGTGAAGCCTGTCAACATAACCTATAATAAGTCAAAAGGTGAAGCCTGTCAACATAACCTATAATAAGTCAAAAGGTGGAAGCCTGTGAACATAACCTATAATAAGTCAAAGGGTGGAAGTCTCAACATAATCTATAATAAGTCAAAAGGTGAAGCCTGTGAACATAACCTATAATAAATCAAAAGGTGAAGCCTGTGAACATAACCTATAATAAGTCAAAAGGTGGAAGCCTGTCAACATAACCTATAATAAGTCAAAAGGTGAAGCCTGTCAACATAACATATAATAAGTCAAAAGGTGAAGCCTGTCAACATAACCTATAATAAGTCAAAAGGTGGAAGCCTGTGAACATAACCTATAATAAGTCTAAAGGTGGAAGTCTCAACATAACCTATAATAAGTCAAAAGGTGAAGCCTGTCAACATAACCTATAATAAGACAAAAGGTGAAGCCTGTCAACATAACCTATAATAAGTCAAAAGGTGAAGGCTGTCAACATAACCTATAATAAGTCAAAAGGTGGAAGCCTGTGAACATAACCTATAATAAGTCAAAAGGTGGAAGTCTCAACATAACCTATAATAAGTCAAAAGGTGGAAGCCTGTGAACATAACCTATAATAAGTCAAAAGGTGAAGCCTGTCAACATAACCTATAATAAGTCAAAAGGTGAAGCCTGTCAACATAACCTATAATAAGTCAAAAGGTGGAAGCCTGTCAACATAACCTATAATAAGTCAAAAGGTGAAGCCTGTCAACATAACCTATAATAAGTCAAAAGGTGAAGCCTGTCAACATAACCTATAATAAGTCAAAAGGTGGAAGTCTCAACTTAACCTATAATAAGTCAAAAGGTGGAAGCCTGTCAACATAACCTATAATAAGTCAAAAGGTGAAGCCTGTCAACATAACCTATAGTAAGTCAAAAGGTGAAGCCTGTCAACATAACCTATAATAAGTCAAAAGGTGGAAGCCTGTCAACATAACCTATAATAAGTCAAAAGGTGGAAGTCTCAACATAACCTATAATAAGTCAAAAGGTGAAGCCTGTGAACATAGCCTATAATAAGTCAAAAGGTGAAGCCTGTCAACATAACCTATACTAAGTCAAAAGTTGGAACTCTTGTCAACATAACCTATAATAAGTCAAAAGGTGGAAGCCTGTGAACATAACCTATAATAAGTCAAAAGGTGGAAGTCTCAACATAACCTATAATAAGTCAAAAGGTGAAGCCTGTGAACATAACCTATAATAAGTCAAAAGGTGGAAGCCTGTCAACATAACCTATAATAAGTCAAAAGGTGAAGCCTGTCAACATAACCTATAATAAGTCAAAAGGTGGAAGTCTGTCAACATAACCTATAATAAGTCAAAAGGTGGAAGTCTCAACATAACCTATAATAAGTCAAAAGGTGGAAGCCTGTCAACATAACCTATAATAAGTCAAAAGGTGGAAGTCTCAACATAACCTATAATAAGTCAAAAGGTGGAAGCCTGTCAACATAACCAACTATTTTTTCAACCAACATTATTTTAATTTAATGATATACAATATGTGTATGATAAATGACTGATGCATAATGTGATGATAAATGAAAAGAAAGCCATCAACAAATCATAATTAAATAATACATTCTACTTGCAGGTTGTCAACAATAAAGCTTATGAAGTATTTTACCACAAAGATAATATGAATAATTACCAAGGATGTGATGAGAATAAACTCAATCAGTTGTGTGGGGAGGGTATGAAGGTACAGTACAATAAACTCAATCAGTTTTGTGGGCAGGGTATGAAGGTACAGTACAATAAACTCAATCAGTTGTGTGGGCAGGGTATGAAGGTACTGTACAATAAACTCAATCAGTTGTGTGGGCAGGGTATGAAGGTACAGTACAATAAACTCAATCAGTTGTGTGGGTAGGGTATGAAGGTACAGTACAATAAACTCAATCAGTTGTGTAGGCAGGGTGTGAAGGTACTGTACAATAAACTCAATCAGTTGTGTAGGCAGGGTATGAAGGTACTGTACAATAAACTCAATCAGTTGTGTAGGCAGGGTATGAAGATACAGTACAATAAACTCAATCAGTTGTATGGGCAGGGTATGAAGGTACAGTACAATAAACTCAATCAGTTGTGTGGGCAGGGTATGAAGGTACTGTACAATAAACTCAATAAGTTGTGTGGGCAGGGTATGAAGGTACAGTACAATAAACTCAATCAGTTGTGTGGGTAGGGTATGAAGGTACAGTACAATAAACTCAATCAGTTGTGTAGGCAGGGTGTGAAGGTACTGTACAATAAACTCAATCAGTTGTGTAGGCAGGGTATGAAGGTACTGTACAATAAACTCAATCAGTTGTGTAGGCAGGGTATGAAGATACAGTACAATAAACTCAATCAGTTGTATGGGCAGGGTATGAAGGTACAGTACAATAAACCCAACCAGTTGTGTGGGCAGGGTATGAAGGTACAGTACAATACACTCAATCAGTTGTGTAGGCAGGGTGAAGGTACAGTACAATAAACTCAATCAGTTGTGTGGGCAGGGTATGAAGGTACAGTACAATAAACTCAATCAGTTGTGTGGGCAGGGTATGAAGATACAGTACAATAAACTCAATCAGTTGTGTGGGCAGGGTATGCAGATACAGTACAATAAACTCAACCAGTTGTGTGGGCAGGGTATGAAGGTACAGTACAATAAACTCAATCAGTTGTGTGGGCAGGGTATGAAGGTACAGTACAATAAACTCAATCAGTTGTGTGGGCAGGGTATGAAGGTACAGTACAATAAACTCAATCAGTTGTGTAGGCAGGGTATGAAGGTACACTACAATAAACTCAATCAGTTGTGTAGGCAGGGTGTGAAGGTACTGTACAATAAACTCAATCAGTTGTGTGGGCAGGGTATGAAGGTACAGTACAATAAACTCAATCAGTTGTATGGGCAGGGTATGAAGGTACAGTACAATAAACTCAATCAGTTGTGTGGGCAGGGTATGAAGGTACAGTACAATACACTCAATCAGTTGTGTAGGCAGGGTATGAAGGTACAGTACAATAAACTCAATCAGTTGTGTGGGCAGGGTATGAAGGTACAGTACAATAAACCCAACCAGTTGTGTGGGCAGGGTATGAAGGTACAGTACAATACACTCAATCAGTTGTGTAGGCAGGGTGAAGGTACAGTACAATAAACTCAATCAGTTGTGTGGGCAGGGTATGAAGGTACAGTACAATAAACTCAATCAGTTGTGTGGGCAGGGTATGAAGATACAGTACAATAAACTCAATCAGTTGTGTGGGCAGGGTATGAAGATACAGTACAATAAACTCAACCAGTTGTGTGGGCAGGGTATGAAGGTACAGTACAATAAACTCAATCAGTTGTGTGGGCAGGGTATGAAGGTACAGTACAATAAACTCAATCAGTTGTGTGGGCAGGGTATGAAGGTACAGTACAATAAACTCAATCAGTTGTGTAGGCAGGGTATGAAGGTACACTACAATAAACTCAATCAGTTGTGTAGGCAGGGTGTGAAGGTACTGTACAATAAACTCAATCATTGTGTGGGCAGGGTATGAAGGTACAGTACAATAAACTCAATCAGTTGTATGGGCAGGGTATGAAGGTACAGTACAATAAACTCAATCAGTTGTGTGGGCAGGGTATGAAGGTACAGTACAATACACTCAATCAGTTGTGTAGGCAGGGTATGAAGGTACAGTACAATAAACTCAATCAGTTGTGTGGGCAGGGTATGAAGGTACAGTACAATAAACTCAATCAGTTGTGTGGGCAGGGTATGAAGGTACAGTACAATAAACTCAACCAGTTGTGTGGGCAGGGTATGAAGGTACAGTACAATAAACTCAATCAGTTGTGTAGGCAGGGTATGAAGGTACCGTACAATAAACTCAATCAGTTGTGTGGGCAGTGTATGAAGGTACAGTACAATAAACTCAATCAGTTGTGTGGGCAGGGTATGAAGGTACAGTACAATAAACTCAACCAGTTGTGTAGGTAGGGTATGAAGGTACAGTACAATAAACTCAATCAGTTGTGTAGGCAGGGTATGAAGGTACAGTACAATAAACTCAACCAGTTGTGTGGGCAGGGTATGAAGGTAGAGTACAATAAACTCAATCAGTTGTGTGGGCAGGGTATGAAGGTACAGTACAATAAACTCAATCAGTTGTGTGGGCAGGGTATGAAGGTACAGTACCATAAACTAATCAGTTGTGTGGGCAGGGTATGAAGGTACAGTACAATAAACTCAACCAGTTGTGTGGGCAGGGTATGAAGGTAGAGTACAATAAACTCAACCAGTTGTGTGGGCAGGGTATGAAGGTACAGTACAATAAACTGAACCAGTTGTGTGGGCAGGGTATGAAGGTACAGTACAATAAACTCAATCAGTTGTGTGGACAGGGTATGAAGGTACAGTACAATAAACTCAATCAGTTGTGTGGGCAGGGTATGAAGGTACAGTACAATAAACTCAACCAGTTGTGTGGGCAGGGTATGAAGGTACAGTACAATAAACTCAATCAGTTGTGTGGGCAGGGTATGAAGGTACAGTACAATAAACTCAATCAGTTGTGTGGACAGGGTATGAAGGTACAGTACAATAAACTCAATCAGTTGTGTGGGCAGGGTATGAAGGTACAGTACCATAAACTAATCAGTTGTGTGGGCAGGGTATGAAGGTACAGTACAATAAACTCAACCAGTTGTGTGGGCAGGGTATGAAGGTAGAGTACAATAAACTCAATCAGTTGTGTGGGCAGGGTATGAAGGTACAGTACAATAAACTCAACCAGTTGTGTGGGCAGGGTATGAAGGTACAGTACAATAAACTGAACCAGTTGTGTGGGCAGGGTATGAAGGTACAGTACAATAAACTCAATCAGTTGTGTGGACAGGGTATGAAGATACAGTACAATAAACTCAATCAGTTGTGTGGGCAGGGTATGAAGGTACAGTACAATAAACTCAACCAGTTGTGTGGGCAGGGTATGAAGGTACAGTACAATAAACTCAATCAGTTGTGTGGGCAGGGTATGAAGGTACAGTACAATAAACTCAATCAGTTGTGTGGGCAGGGTATGAAGGTACAGTACAATAAACTCAACCAGTTGTGTGGGCAGTGTATGAAGGTAGAGTACAATAAACTCAATCAGTTGTGTAGGCAGGGTATGAAGATACAGTACAATAAACTCAACCAGTTGTGTGGGCAGGGTATGCAGGTACAGTACAATAAACTCAACCAGTTGTGTGGGCAGGGTATGAAGGTACAGTACAATAAACTCAATCAGTTGTGTAGGCAGGGTATAAAGGTACAGTACAATAAACTCAATCAGTTGTGTGAGCAGGGTATGAAGGTACAGTACAATAAACTCAACCAGTTGTGTGGGCAGGGTATGAAGGTACAGTACAATAAACACAATCAGTTGTGTGGGCAGGGTATGAAGGTACAGTACAATAAACTCAACCAGTTGTGTGGGCAGGGTGTGAAGGTACAGTACAATAAACTCAATCAGTTGTGTGGGCAGGGTATGAAGGTACAGTACAATAAACTCAATCAGTTGTGTGGGCAGGGTATGAAGGTACAGTACAATAAACTCAACCAGTTGTGTGGGCAGGGTATGAAGGTAGAGTACAATAAACTCAATCAGTTGTGTGGGCAGGGTATGAAGGTACAGTACAATAAACTCAACCAGTTGTGTGGGCAGGGTATGAAGGTACAGTACAATAAACACAATCAGTTGTGTGGGCAGGGTATGAAGGTACAGTACAATAAACTCAACCAGTTGTGTGGGCAGGGTGTGAAGGTACAGTACAATAAACTCAATCAGTTGTGTGGGCAGGGTATGAAGATACAGTACAATAAACTCAATCAGTTGTGTGGGCAGGGTATGAAGGTACAGTACAATAAACTCAATCAGTTGTGTAGGCAGGGTATGAAGGTACAGTACAATAAACTCAATCAATTGTATGGGTAGGGTATGCAGGTACAGTACAATAAACTCAATCAGTTCTGTAGGCAGGGTATGAAGGTACAGTACAATAAACTCAATCAGTTGTGTAGGCAGGGTATGAAGGTACAGTATCTTGGGTCATAGGTTTGGTAATTGGCTGGTTATATGGTGTTTAACACCACTTTCAACAATGTTTCAGTTATATCGTGGCGGTCAGTTTTATTGATGGAGGAAACCAGAGTACCTGGAGAAAACCACTGACCTGCTGCAAGGCACTGACAAACTTGATAACATAATGTTGTGCAT
Source organism: Bathymodiolus brooksi (assembly GCA_963680875.1). NCBI lineage: Eukaryota > Metazoa > Mollusca > Bivalvia > Mytilida > Modiolidae > Bathymodiolus > Bathymodiolus brooksi. The sequence goes on from OY804576.1 coordinate 17,912,533, forward strand.
CTCACCCTGAGTGGGATTCGAACTCACAATATCAGTGGTGATAGGTGCTGATTGCATAGGTAGATGTAAATCCAACTACCATACGATTACGGCAACGACAGCCCCTCTCTTGGGTCATAGGACAATATGTGCTACTTATATAATTAGTGTTGGTCTGATAATCAATTATATATGAAAGTTGATTGGCTTAAGTTTGTGTTGGTATTGGTGAATTATATTTAGTTTAGATTTATATCTTCAAAGAGTTTTTATTGTATTTGTGATTGATATTTATGATAGTGATTTTGATTTAGTAATTATTGATATATATTGCTGGGATTTTGATCTGGTAATTATTTATATATATTGCAGGGATTTTGATTTAGTAATTATTGATGTATATTGCTGGGATTTTGATCTGGTAATTATTTATATATATTGCAGGGATTTTGATTTAGTAATTATTGATATATATTGCTGGGATTTTGATTTAGTAATTATTTATATAAATTGCAGGGATTTTGATTTAGTAATTATTCATGTATATTGCAGGGCTTTTGTTGTAACTGTGACGAAAGCGAATATAACAATCCTTATCATATAAGAGGAAGACCACATTGTGACAAGACAAATCCCAGTGTACACTGTCTACATTATGATCCTCTCTGGTTTGTTTCATTATAAATCGTAGAATACACAATACATATTTTATTATATTCTTATACAATGAACTAACCTAAGTTATTTTTATATCATGGGTGTGTTATGTAAAGTTTTTTTTTCTAGAATATTCTAGTAGCAGAAAGAAACAACCAACAATCAATTATGGTTCTATACTTTAATAAAATAAAACTAATTGAATGGTAGAATCTGTTGTTTTCTGGCATGCCACATTACTCCAAGTCTAACTAATTGAATGGTAGAATCTTTTGTTTTCTGGCATGCCACATTACATACCTGTTAACCCTCCCACGTAAGAGCCTTATCTCCCGCATGGACTGGGTCTCATGCGCGGGAGACATTAATCTCCCGCACACACCTTTTCCTCCCGCACGATATCCCCCCAACAAAAAAATCAAGTAAAATAAAATCTTGACCTACATTTTGCGATCAATATTTCTGGAAATTCCCCATTTGGAACTCCCGCGCTGATGAAAAACGCAGAGAGATACGAATGGTAAAGGTGTTTAAATGATATCCGGTTATTGATCTGTTTGACACCTTTACAGGTAAATTGGGTCATGGAGATTAATTAAGGTGTTGATGATTATACAACAATTATCCACTGATTGACAGTTAATTGGGGATAAGGAAGTGGGTTTGTGGCACGCGCTTAGATGATTAGAAGTGTGATAGTGGCAATTAAAAATAGTTATAAACCATTGTGCAAACAGGAGTCTGACCACAGGGGCTTGTTACGATAAAAAAAAAAATCGTAACAAGCCCCTGTGGTCTGACAACCTTTGATGTCGAGGAAAACTTCTTATTTCGATCAAACGTGCAATGAATTCATCTCGGATTGAGTTGTTATGGCTTGTTTGGGACCAAAGTCGATCAAAGTATTATTTAAGGACTAAGTTCCAGGAGGGAATTGATAAACCACAAAAATGCCAAAACGTATGCTATCACCCAACGCACCAGCAGCAAAGTCACTTTTTAATTTTAGTACTCTATGACTTTATTGTTCAGAGCATTCTGTCTTCATTTTTATTGCTTTGTTATAACCTTATGATTATGAATGATTATGAATAAATTATAAATACAGTTTTTATCCTTCATTCATCATATGAAACACTACTAATAAGACAGAAATGTAAACAATATATATTGAAATGGGATGCAGTTGGTTCAATACTGAAACAAACAAAAAGAAAACATCAATGAATTAACAATAAAAACATGCATCAAATACGTTGATAAAAAATCTCCAGTTATGAGACCAAATCTCCAGCCAAAAATTTACAAATCTCCAGTTGTAGCATAGCAACTCTATCACATGTATGCAACTACAAGGTACAAATTTGTGCATTTAAAGGCGACGCACAAAATCTCCCCCTTAGAAGGGTTGGTAGGGGGGAGATCTCCCCCCTAGCAGTTCCCAGAGGTTAACAGGTATGACATTACTCCAAGTCTAACTAATTGAATGGTAGAATCTGTTTTCAGTACATAGAATTTAAATTTATTTCATTTCAATTTCTGCAATTTTGGAATTTTTTAAGAGAGGACTTAATGATAGGTAAATTTATCTAGTATACATATACAACCCACAAATGTTTTATCTGTAGTGATTCATGTTTTGTTCAGGTACAGTCTAAATGAGTTGAGGGAACCTATCTTTCATCATGTGGTGTTATTGACCATGGTCGACACAGCGAATAATAAAGTTACCAGTATTAAACTGGGAATGGGTCAACCTTCATCAGTAGTAAAAGGGGTAAGGCTTTCATGTCAAGTCTGGTTCAACCCTGTGTGAATAACAAAGGTACCAGTTTTAATACCTTTAATGGTTCAACCCTGTGTAAACAACAAAGGTACCAGTTTTAATACCTTTAATGGTTCAACCCTGTGTTAACAACAAAGGTACCAGTTTTAATACCTTTAATGGTTCAACCCTGTGTTAACAACAAAGGTACCAGTTTTAATACCTTTAATGGTTCAACCCTGTGTAAACAACAAAGGTACCAGTATTGATACCTTTAATGGTTCAACCCTGTGTGAACAACAAAGGTACCAGTTTTAATACCTTTAATGGTTCAACCCTGTGTGAACAACAAAGGTACCAGTTTTAATACCTTTAATGGTTCAACCCTGTGTGAACAACAATGGTACCAGTTTTAATACCTTTAATGGTTCAACCCTGTGTGAACAACAAAGGTACCAGTTTTAATACCTTTAATGGTTCAACCCTCTGTTAACAACAAAGGTACCAGTTTTAATACCTTTAATGGTTCAACCCTGTGTGAACAACAAAGGTACCAGTTTTAATACCTTTAATGGTTCAACCCTGTGTGAACAACAAAGGTACCAGTTTTAATACCTTTAATGGTTCAACCCTGTGTGAACAACAATGGTACCAGTTTTAATACCTTTAATGGTTCAACCCTGTGTGAACAACAAAGGTACCAGTTTTAATACCTTTAATGGTTCAACCCTCTGTTAACAACAAAGGTACCAGTTTTAATACCTTTAATGGTTCAACCCTGTGTGAACAACAAAGGTACCAGTTTTAATACCTTTAATGGTTCAACCCTGTGTGAACAACAAAGGTACCAGTTTTAATACCTTTAATGGTTCAACCCTGTGTTAACAACAAAGGTACCAGTTTTAATACCTTTAATGGTTCAACCCTGTGTAAACAACAAAGGTACCAGTATTGATACCTTTAATGGTTCAACCCTGTGTGAACAACAAAGGTACCAGTTTTAATACCTTTAATGGTTCAACCCTGTGTGAACAACAAAGGTACCAGTTTTAATACCTTTAATGGTTCAACCCTGTGTGAACAACAATGGTACCAGTTTTAATACCTTTAATGGTTCAACCCTGTGTGAACAACAAAGGTACCAGTTTTAATACCTTTAATGGTTCAACCCTCTGTTAACAACAAAGGTACCAGTTTTAATACCTTTAATGGTTCAACCCTGTGTGAACAACAAAGGTACCAGTTTTAATACCTTTAATGGTTCAACCCTGTGTGAACAACAAAGGTACCAGTTTTAATACCTTTAATGGTTCAACCCTCTGTTAACAACAAAGGTACCAGTTTTAATACCTTTAATGGTTCAACCCTGTGTGAACAACAAAGGTACCAGTTTTAATACCTTTAATGGTTCAACCCTGTGTTAACAACAAAGATACCAGTTTTAATACCTTTAATGGTTCAACCCTGTGTGAACAACAAAGGTACCAGTTTTAATACCTTTAATGGTTCAACCCTGTGTGAACAACAAAGGTACCAGTTTTAATACCTTTAATGGTTCAACCCTGTGTGAACAACAAAGGTACCAGTTTTAATACCTTTAATGGTTCAACCCTGTGTTAACAACAAAGGTACCAGTTTTAATACCTTTAATGGTTCAACCCTGTGTGAACAACAAAGGTACCAGTTTTAATACCTTTAATGGGTCAACCCACTCGTCGCAACTTCGGCTGATTCCGTACCTTCATCATACCTCGTCCGTATTACGATAGCTCCCATTGGAACTACTTTCTGAAATCTTCAATGAAGGAGGTATTAAAATAATTTCACTTTCGAATATTCGTCCAATAATAATATATTTTCATTCGTCGCAATGTTGGCTGATTCCATACCTTCATCAAAGACCAATATTTTTCAAAACAAACTCATCTATTGTCGCCATTTTAGAACTTATTCGCAGTGCGCAATGTTTGATTGAAGTGATACGGTCTTCCAGCGAAGAAATGTGACGCGTATCAAATACCGTATTACAGCCGAGGTATTGAAGGAGAGAAGCCGAGGTTTGCCGATTGGGGTCAGTTTTAAGACCTTTAATAATTCTTCATCAAAACATATAATACAAATGTTTTATTGTTCACCCTCAGTAAACAACAATTCATTATACCTCCCGAAAGCAAAGTTTGGGGGGTATATAGGAATCACCCTGTCCGTCCGTCCATGTACCTTGTAAGCACAACTCCTCCTAAACCACTTATTGGATTTTTATGAAACTTTACACATTTGTAGTAGACTACCTGCAGATGTGCATGAAGGAATATGGTTGCTGTCCAAAATTTAAAAGGGGAGATAATTCAACTTATACTTTCACGAAAAGGGGGGGGGGGGGGGGGGGCATGTACCTTGTAAGCGCAACTCCTACTAAACTGCTAATTGAATTTTTATGAAACTTTACACAGTTGTAGTACACAACCTGCAGATGTGCATGAAGGAATACCGTTGCTGTCTAAAATTTAGAAGGGGAGATAATTCAACTTATACTTTCACGAAAAGGGGGGTCATGTACTTGTGGCAACCCCTAGATACACGTATGTTCTTGGTTAGTTTATTTTGGAGATGGGATGTTGTCTCCTTGACATAACTCCATATCCATTCATTTTTCATAGGTAACTTGCTAATATACCTGTATTCCAAAGTTTGAACATCATAGTATTGCAAGCGGGGGGGTATCACTCAGTGAGGTCACTCACAGTTCTAGTTTTTTTTAGCTCACCTGGCCATAGGCCATGTGAGCTTTTGTCATGGGTAAGCGTCCGTCGTCCATCCGTCCGTCCGTTAGCTTTTCACATTTAACTCTTCTTCTCTGAAACCGCTGAACAGATTTCAACCAAACTTGCCATTGGATGGTCCTCTACCAGATTTGTGTTTTTGGTGTAGATCGGAAATTCAACATGGCTGCCAGGGCCAATAACGTGTTCTGATTGGTTGAAGCCTTGAAAATCTTCTTATCAGAAATCACCAAGCCAATTGGATTGTGACTTTGCAGGAATGATCATTGGGTGGTCCTGTACTAAACTTGTGAATCGTTTGCCGATTGGAAATTCAAGATGGCCGCCATGACTCGACTTAGTTTTAACATAGGACCCTATGGAAAAAATGTTTAAAAGTCTTCTCCTCTGAAACCAGTAAGTCAATTTAAAGCAAACATGGCATGAATGGTCCTTAGGTGGTCAACTTTCAAAATTATGTCCTGTGACCCCGACCTCCATCCAAGATGGCGGCCGTCAGCGGACATAGTTTTAACATAGGACTCTATGGGGAAAATGTTTAAAAAATTTTCCCTCTGAAACCAGTAAGCCAATTTAAAGCAAACATGGCATGAATGGTCCTTAAGTGGTCAACTTTCAAAATTATATCCTGTGACCCCGACCTCCATCCAAGATGGCGGCCGTCAGCAGACATAGTTTTAACATAGGACCCTATGGGAAAAATGTTTAAAAATTTTTCCCTCTGAAACCAGTAAGCCAATTTAAAGCAAACATGGCATGAATGGTCCTTAAGTGGTCAACTTTCAAAATTATATCCAGTGACCCAGACCTCCATCCAAGATGGCTGCCATCAGCGGACATATTTTTAACATAGGACCCTATGGGAAATATGTTTAAAAATCTTCTCCTCTGAAACCAGTCAGCCAATTTAAAGCAAACATGGCATGGATGGTCCTTAAGTGGTCAATTTTCAAAATTGTGTCCGGTGACCCTGACCTCCATCCAAGATGGCCACCTTCAGCAGACATACGTTTAGCATAGGACCCTATGGGGAAAAATGTTTTAAAATCTTCTCCTCTGAAACCAGTCAGCCAATATAGCAAACATGTCATCGATGATCCTTAGGTGGTCAACTGCCAAAATTGTGTTCAGTGACCCCGATCTCGGTCCAAAATGGCCACCGTCAGCGGACATAGTTTTAAAATAGGACCTATGGAAAAAATGTTTAAAAGTCTTCTCTGAAACCAGTAGGTCAATTTAAAGCAAACATGGCATGAATGGTCCTTAAGTGGTCAACTTTCAAAATTATATCCAGTGACCCAGACCTCCATCCAAGATGGCTGCCATCAGCGGACATATTTTTAACATAGGACCCAATGGCAAATATGTTTAAAAATCTTCTCCTCTGAAACCAGTAAGCCAATTTAAAGCAAACATGGCATGGATGGTCCTTAAGTGGTCAATTTTCAAAATTGTGTCCGGTGACCCTGGCCTCCATCCAAGATGGCCACCTTCAGCAGACATAGTTTTAACATAGAACCCTATGGGGAAAAAATGTTTTAAAATCTTCTCTGAAACCAGTCAGCCAGTATAGCAAACATGTCATCGATGGTCCTTAGGTGGTCAACTGCCAAAATTGTGTTCAGTGACCCCGATCTCGATCCAAAATGGCCACCGTCAGCGGACATAGTTTTAACATAGGAGCTATGGGAAAATTGTTTAAAAGTCTTCTCCTCTGAAACCAGTCGGCCAATTTAAAGCAAACATGGCATGGATGGTCCTTTGGTAGTATACTTTCAAAATTGTGTCCGGTGACCACAACCTCCATCCAAGATGGCTGCCATGAGCAGACATAGTTTTAATATACATTGTAGAACCCTATGGGATTTTAATAATAAAACTTAGATGTATTTGGCATGCAGACATTCTTAAGAGGGCTTATTTATGCCAGGTGAGCGATACAGGCTCACCTGAGCCTCTAGTTTTAATTTCTTCTCCTTTGCTGATATGTAGCCAATAATGATCTAGGTAAATTCTGTAATGGTTGACATTCAGGTGTCCTGTCATGATAAATGTAGAGCTGACCAGTTGTGTGATTTGTTACTTCAAGGTCAGTAAATTCTCCCTTTGGTACTTTAAATTGTCAGAAAGTTAAGAGCAAATTTTAAGCCTTTAAATCTTATAGTTGTACATCTTATCCATTAATCATCACTGTTAGAATTGCTGAACTTATTGTTTACATCAAAGAAATTTTGTCTGTCTTCAATGTGATATTGTTATTTGGTTCAATGCCAGTATGTATTTCTGCATGAAGCATTTCTCATAGACGCAGAGAGTTTGTTCCATACTGGGAAATGGAATAAGGTATTTTAATATGTAAGCCATATCATCTACATTTTAAGCCAAACCGGACTACATTTTATACAATGGCTAAAAGACAATTAGTTAATTTTATAAAATTAGGCTAGTATATAAAAAATTTGCTGAAAATTTGTTGCATGACTAATGTTAATTCAAGTCAGAGCCTCTTTATGATTAGCATTTTTCTTTTTCAGATTTCAGCAGTATATTCTATAAATTTTATGGCAAATGATTTATTGGATTACAAACATAAAATTTTACTGATTCCACAAACATCCAAGATATCACAAATGATGCTACTTAGTAAATCCTTGATAAGTAAAGATGGCAAGGAATGTGACAAGATAGGGGTGTCTGTAGAAGCTTTTAACAGCCAGCCAAATAGATGTCAAAAGCATGCACAAAGGTGAGAATAAAGTCATGTACAATATATATATATATATATATATATTATATTTTAGAACTAATTTTCTTTTAATATTAGAAATTCAATATTTTTTGCTATTTTATCTATTCTAGCTTCACTTGGCACGCCCACCAGGAAATATAACGTTTGAAATTCCCGTGTGTGAATTATATTGCCCGGTGACGATTTCCGGTTTAAACCAATCTATTGTAAACAGACAACAAAGATTAAAACATTCGCAACCTATATTTAATGTTAATAATAGCACATGAACTGTTAATGTTTATTATCAGAAATGTTAGACTACTTGAAATTTCTTGCTGTTTGTCTCATTTAGTATGTCAACTTACACTTATTAATATTTTTTTTTAGATTTGATTAATTATTTTACTATTAAAATATAATATAACAAATATTCGATGTGACTGTGGTCAATATACAAGAACATTTTCCCTCGGTACCTTGAATTGCATGGATGTGCTATATTACCCTCCGCCGTTGGTGTCGGGCAATATAACACATCCATGCAATTCAAGGTACCTCGGGAAAATATTGTTGTATATTGACCACAATCACATGGAATATTTGTATAATATATAGTTTATACCAATGCTGAACTGTTGTAGGAAACAATATTTGGACCAGTGTTGTAGTCTTCAGAATCCAATATATTTGTATGTGTGTAATGTACCAGTGTTGTATGCTTCTTGATTCAATATTTTGGATAGTGTAGCATACTTCAGGATCTAATTTCAAATCATTATAGCATACTTCATGATCTAATTTTTGAACCAGTGTAGCATGCTTCATGATCCAATGTTTGGGCCAGTGTAGCATACTTCATGATCTAATTTTAAGTCATTATAGCATACTTCAGAATACAATATTTATGCCAGAGTAGCATACTTCAGGATCCAATGTTTGAGCCAGTGTAGCATACTTTATGATCCAATGTTTGGGCCAGTGTAGCATACCCAAGGATCCAATATTTTTGGTGTAGCATACTTTATGCTCCATTATTTGGGACAGAGTAGCATATTTCAGAATACAATATTTAGTCATGTGTAATATATTGCAGAATAAAATATTTAGGCCAGTGTTGTATGCTTCATGATCTGCAACTGTATGACTGATATATTTCCAATGTTTGTAAGAAAAACTAATATTTCTTTTTTTGTTACAGTTGTTTACACAATCAACCAATGCAGTTCTGGTTGAGAGATATGGTATGTAAAATATATTGTATTACTCATTTAATAAAATTAAAAATTGGTTTCAAAATTTTCAAACTACAGTTGACTCTCGTTATCTCGAATTCGATGGGACCATGGAAAAAATTCGAGTCAACCGTAGTTCGACTCAAGAGGAGCTACGAAGATACCGGAAGTGTAGTTTGCTTAACAACGAAAGGGAGACAACTCGAGCGAAATTTTGAAAAGCTAAAACCAGCATCGCATGTCCCTATTCTTGGAACGATTTTAAACATATTCGATGTTTTTGTTGCTGTTTTTTTCTCTCCGTTAAATTCTTTGAATCTTGTGAAACGACTGATAACTTCTAGATATCTTTTTTTGTGTGAATGAATATGTTTATCTGTTTTGTTTATGTTTTTCACCTGTTGCATTGTCATTAAACTTCACCCATCATGACATATTTTTCTTTGTGCAATACTGTTTATTTACAATAAATTGTGTGTTTTTATTATTCAATAAAGTGTAGAAGAAAACTATTCTTCTTTAATCAAAATTAATTTCCGACAAATAATTCAATAGATAAAACGCTTCCTTTGTGTACTTTTCATAATCATTGATGTATGCCGACCCAAGCGCACTTATTATGAATCGATAATTTTTGATTGTACACATCTAACCTGTGTCATAATACCAAGCCAATTCAAATATTATCCCTAATTAATTTGACAGATTGTGAAATAAACATGTGAAATAGTCTAAGGTAAAAATGTCAAATTCAATGACCGGATGTTTCATCTGTGATCCGATTTTAATCCTAAGGTAATACACATGTTTTGACAGGTAAATTTGACTTAACGAATGTAAATAATATGGCTTTCTACATCTCGGGACCAAAACTTTTATTCGAGACAACCGAAATTTCGACTCATCCGAATTCGACTCAACAGGAGTCAAATTATATATATTTATACACAACGAAGTTCGGGACTTCGATAAAAATTCGACTCAACCGGAAATTCGAGTCAACCGAATTCGAGACAATGAGAGTCAACTGTAGTTCATAATCTCTTCTTTTAATTGTAGCAATAGAAATATCCACTCGTAAGTCCTCATCAATTTGTGTTCTTGGTTAATTCGGAGGACCCGAAGGGTCAGTCTTAGGTCCTAGTCTATTTCTGTATTATATAAATGATATTCCAGTCAGTCTCAACTCCACCACACGACAATTTGCAGATGACACCATTGCATACATGTCTATAAAATCCACTACTTTACTATATAGATTGTATGATGTTTTATATGTTATTATATGATTGTACTCTATTCTGTATTGATGTATTTTGCAGTTGAGAAAAAAAAAAAAAAAAAAAAAATCCACTATCGATGCACAACATTTACAACAAGATATCAACAAGCTTGCAATATGGTAAGGTAAATGGAAAATGGCTTTTCATCCAGACAAATGTAACATCCTGTCTGTCACTCGAAATAAAAATGTGATTATATTTAACTACACCCTCCATGGTCATTCACTCGAGTCACTAGAAGAAGCCAAATATCTTGGCCTAACAATAAGACAATTTAAAAATGCAAAAGCCATGTAAATCATGTCTGCACAAATGCCAATAAAACACTTGCCTTTCTCCGTCGAAACCTTAACATCAGTTCGACCTCCATATAGGAAGCAGCCTGTAATCTCTAGTTAGACCATCACTTGAGTATACTTGCTCTGCCTGGGACCCCTGTAATAAAGGTGAAATTTATCAACTTGACATAGTCCAACTCAGAGCTGCACGAAAATGTAGTTATTACTAAAAAAATACAGACATAAACCACCCTTGAGACAATCATGGAACATGCACTCATTGTCTTTCATTATCTCTCCTTGTAAGACTCAACAAAAACAAGAATCGTTTTTTTCCTCGTGTGAAGTCTGACTGGAACCAACTGCCACAGCCCATAGTTATGAATCGCCTGGTTGAAACATTCAAGGTGACTGTCTCCTCTATCAAGCATTCAAGGTGGCTGTCTCCTCTATCAAACATTCAAGATGGCTGTCTCCTCTATCAAACATTCAAGGTGGCTGTCTCCTCTATCAAGCATTCAAGGTGGCTGTCTCCTCTATCAAGCATTCAAGGTGGCTGTCTCCTCTATCAAACATTCAAGGTGGCTGTCTCCTCTATCAAACATTCAAGGTGGCTGTCTCCTCTATCAAACATTCAAGGTGGCTGTCTCCTCTATCAAACATTCAAGGTGGCTGTCTCCTCTATCAAACATTCAAGGTGGCTGTCTCCTCTATCAAGCATTCAAGGTGGCTGTCTCCTCTATCAAACATTCAAGATGGCTGTCTCCTCTATCAAACATTCAAGGTGGCTGTCTCCTCTATCAAGCATTCAAGGTGGCTGTCTCCTCTATCAAACATTCAAGGTGGCTGTCTCCTCTATCAAACATTCAAGGTGGCTGTCTCCTCTATCAAACATTCAAGGTGGCTGTCTCCTCTATCAAGCATTCAAGGTGGCTGTCTCTATCAAACATTCAAGGTGGCTGTCTCCTCTATCAAACATTCAAGGCTGCTGTGTCCTCTATCAAACATTCAAGTTGGCTGTCTCCTCTATCAAACATTCAAGATGGCTGTCTCCTCTATCAAGCATTCAAGGTGGCTGTCTCCTCTATCAAACATTCAAGGTGGCTGTCTCCTCTATCAAACATTCAAGGTGGCTGTCTCCTCTATCAAGCATTCAAGGTGGCTGTCTCTATCAAACATTCAAGGTGGCTGTCTCCTCTATCAAACATTCAAGGCTGCTGTGTCCTCTATCAAACATTCAAGGTGGCTGTCTCCTCTATCAAACATTCAAGGTGGCTGTCTCCTCTATCAAACATTCAAGGTGGCTGTCTCCTCTATCAAACATTCAAGGTGGCTGTCTCCTCTATCAAACATTCAAGGTGGCTGTCTCCTCTATCAAACATTCAAGGTGGCTGTCTCCTCTATCAAGCATTCAAGGTGGCTGTCTCCTCTATCAAACATTCAAGGTGGCTGTCTCCTCTATCAAACATTCAAGGTGGCTGTCTCCTCTATCAAACATTCTATGCTTCTGTCTCCTCTATCAAACATTCTAGGCTTCTGTCTCCTCTATCAAACATTCTAGGCTTCTGTCTCCTCTATCAAACATTATAGGCTTCTGTCTCCTCTATCAAACATTCAAGGTGGCTGTCTCCTCTATCAAACATTCAAGGTGGCTGTCTCCTCTATCAAACATTCAAGACTGCTGTCTCCTCTATCAAACATTCAAGGTGGCTGTCTCCTCTATCAAACATTCAAGGTGGCTGTCTCCTCTATCAAACATTCAAGGTGGCTGTCTCCTCTATCAAGCATTCAAGGTGGCTGTCTCCTCTATCAAACATTCAAGGTGGCTGTCTCCTCTATCAAGCATTCAAGACTGCTGTCTCCTCTATCAAACATTCAAGGTGGCTGTCTCCTCTATCAAACATTCAAGGTGGCTGTCTCCTCTATCAAACATTCAAAATGGCTGTCTCCTCTATCAAACATTCAAGGTGGCTGTCTCCTCTATCAAACATTCAAGGTGGCTGTCTCCTCTATCAAGCATTCAAGGTGGCTGTCTCCTCTATCAAACATTCAAGATGGCTGTCTCCTCTATCAAACATTCAAGGTGGCTGTCTCCTCTATCAAGCATTCAAGGTGGCTGTCTCCTCTATCAAGCATTCAAGGTGGCTGTCTCCTCTATCAAACATTCAAGGTGGCTGTCTCCTCTATCAAACATTCAAGGTGGCTGTCTCCTCTATCAAGCATTCAAGGTGGCTGTCTCTATCAAACATTCAAGGTGGCTGTCTCCTCTATCAAACATTCAAGGCTGCTGTGTCCTCTATCAAACATTCAAGGTGGCTGTCTCCTCTATCAAACATTCAAGGTGGCTGTCTCCTCTATCAAACATTCAAGGTGGCTGTCTCCTCTATCAAACATTCAAGGTGGCTGTCTCCTCTATCAAGCATTCAAGGTGGCTGTCTCCTCTATCAAACATTCAAGGTGGCTGTCCCCTCTATCAAGCATTCAAGGTGGCTGTCTCCTCTATCAAACATTCAAGGTGGCTGTCTCCTCTATCAAACATTCAAGGTGGCTGTCTCCTCTATCAAACATTCTATGCTTCTGTCTCCTCTATCAAACATTCTAGGCTTCTGTCTCCTCTATCAAACATTCTAGGCTTCTGTCTCCTCTATCAAACATTCTAGGCTTCTGTCTCCTCTATCAAACATTCAAGGTGGCTGTCTCCTCTATCAAACATTCAAGGTGGCTGTCTCCTCTATCAAACATTCAAGACTGCTGTCTCCTCTATCAAACATTCAAGGTGGCTGTCTCCTCTATCAAACATTCAAGGTGGCTGTCTCCTCTATCAAACATTCAAGGCGGCTGTCTCCTCTATCAAACATTCAAGGTGGCTGTCTCCTCGATCAAACATTCAAGGTGGCTGTCTCCTCTATCAAACATTCAAGGTGGCTGTCTCCTCTATCAAACATTCAAGGTGGCTGTCTCCTCTATCAAGCATTCAAGGTGGCTGTCTCCTCTATCAAACATTCAAGGTGGCTGTCTCCTCTATCAAACATTCAAGGTGGCTGTCTCCTCTATCAAACATTCTAGGCTTCTGTCTCCTCTATCAAACATTCTAGGCTTCTGTCTCCTCTATGAAACATTCTAGGCTTCTGTCTCCTCTATGAAACATTCTAGGCTTCTGTCTCCTCTATCAAACATTCAAGGTGGCTGTCTCCTCTATCAAACATTCAAGGTGGCTGTCTCCTCTATCAAACATTCAAGACTGCTGTCTCCTCTATCAAGCATTCAAGGTGGCTGTCTCCTCTATCAAACATTCAAGGTGGCTGTCTCCTCTATCAAACATTCAAGGTGGCTGTCTCCTCTATCAAACATTCAAGGTGGCTGTCTCCTCTATCAAACATTCAAGGTGGCTGTCTCCTCTATCAAACATTCAAGACTGCTGTCTCCTTTATCAAACATTCAAGGTGGCTGTCTCCTCTATCAAACATTCAAGGTGGCTGTCTCCTCTATCAAACATTCAAGGTGGCTGTCTCCTCTATCAAACATTCAAGGTGGCTGTCTCCTCTATCAAACATTCAAGGTGGCTGTCTCCTCTATCAAACATTCAAGGTGGCTGTCTCCTCTATCAAACATTCAAGGTGGCTGTCTCCTCTATCAAACATTCAAGGTGGCTGTCTCCTCTATCAAACATTCAAGGTGGCTGTCTCCTCTATCAAACATTCAAGGTGGCTGTCTCCTCTATCAAACATTCAAGGCTGCTGTCTACTCTATCAAACATTCAAGGTGGCTGTCTCCTCTATCAAACATTCAAGGTGGCTGTCTCCTCTATCAAACATTCAAGGCGGCTGTCTCCTCTATCAAACATTCAAGGTGGCTGTCTCCTCTATCAAACATTCAAGACTGCTGTCTCCTCTATCAAGCATTCAAGGTGGCTGTCTCCTCTATCAAACATTCAAGGTGGCTGTCTCCTCTATCAAACATTCAAGGTGGCTGTCTCCTCTATCAAACATTCTAGGCTTCTGTCTCCTCTATCAAACATTCTAGGCTTCTGTCTCCTCTATCAAACATTCTAGGCTTCTGTCTCCTCTATGAAACATTCTAGGCTTCTGTCTCCTCTATGAAACATTCTAGGCTTCTGTTTCCTCTATCAAACATTCAAGGTGGCTGTCTCCTCTATCAAACATTCAAGGTGGCTGTCTCCTCTATCAAACATTCAAGACTGCTGTCTCCTCTATCAAGCATTCAAGGTGGCTGTCTCCTCTATCAAACATTCAAGGTGGCTGTCTCCTCTATCAAACATTCAAGGTGGCTGTCTCCTCTATCAAACATTCAAGATGGCTGTCTCCTCTATCAAACATTCAAGGTGGCTGTCTCCTCTATCAAACATTCAAGGTGGCTGTCTCCTCTATCAAACATTCAAGGTGGCTGTCTCCTCTATCAAACATTCAAGGTGGCTGTCTCCTCTATCAAACATTCAAGGTGGCTGTCTCCTCTATCAAGCATTCAAGGTGGCTGTCTCCTCTATCAAACATTCAAGATGGCTGTCTCCTCTATCAAACATTCAAGGTGGCTGTCTCCTCTATCAAGCATTCAAGGTGGCTGTCTCCTCTATCAAGCATTCAAGGTGGCTGTCTCCTCTATCAAACATTCAAGGTGGCTGTCTCCTCTATCAAACATTCAAGGTGGCTGTCTCCTCTATCAAGCATTCAAGGTGGCTGTCTCTATCAAACATTCAAGGTGGCTGTCTCCTCTATCAAACATTCAAGGCTGCTGTGTCCTCTATCAAACATTCAAGTTGGCTGTCTCCTCTATCAAACATTCAAGATGGCTGTCTCCTCTATCAAGCATTCAAGGTGGCTGTCTCCTCTATCAAACATTCAAGGTGGCTGTCTCCTCTATCAAACATTCAAGGTGGCTGTCTCCTCTATCAAGCATTCAAGGTGGCTGTCTCTATCAAACATTCAAGGTGGCTGTCTCCTCTATCAAACATTCAAGGCTGCTGTGTCCTCTATCAAACATTCAAGGTGGCTGTCTCCTCTATCAAACATTCAAGGTGGCTGTCTCCTCTATCAAACATTCAAGGTGGCTGTCTCCTCTATCAAACATTCAAGGTGGCTGTCTCCTCTATCAAACATTCAAGGTGGCTGTCTCCTCTATCAAGCATTCAAGGTGGCTGTCTCCTCTATCAAACATTCAAGGTGGCTGTCTCCTCTATCAAACATTCAAGGTGGCTGTCTCCTCTATCAAACATTCTATGCTTCTGTCTCCTCTATCAAACATTCTAGGCTTCTGTCTCCTCTATCAAACATTCTAGGCTTCTGTCTCCTCTATCAAACATTATAGGCTTCTGTCTCCTCTATCAAACATTCAAGGTGGCTGTCTCCTCTATCAAACATTCAAGGTGGCTGTCTCCTCTATCAAACATTCAAGGTGGCTGTCTCCTCTATCAAGCATTCAAGGTGGCTGTCTCCTCTATCAAACATTCAAGGTGGCTGTCTCCTCTATCAAGCATTCAAGACTGATGTCTCCTCTATCAAACATTCAAGGTGGCTGTCTCCTCTATCAAACATTCAAGGTGGCTGTCTCCTCTATCAAACATTCAAAATGGCTGTCTCCTCTATCAAACATTCAAGGTGGCTGTCTCCTCTATCAAACATTCAAGGTGGCTGTCTCCTCTATCAAGCATTCAAGGTGGCTGTCTCCTCTATCAAACATTCAAGATGGCTGTCTCCTCTATCAAACATTCAAGGTGGCTGTCTCCTCTATCAAGCATTCAAGGTGGCTGTCTCCTCTATCAAGCATTCAAGGTGGCTGTCTCCTCTATCAAACATTCAAGGTGGCTGTCTCCTCTATCAAACATTCAAGGTGGCTGTCTCCTCTATCAAGCATTCAAGGTGGCTGTCTCTATCAAACATTCAAGGTGGCTGTCTCCTCTATCAAACATTCAAGGCTGCTGTGTCCTCTATCAAACATTCAAGGTGGCTGTCTCCTCTATCAAACATTCAAGGTGGCTGTCTCCTCTATCAAACATTCAAGGTGGCTGTCTCCTCTATCAAACATTCAAGGTGGCTGTCTCCTCTATCAAGCATTCAAGGTGGCTGTCTCCTCTATCAAACATTCAAGGTGGCTGTCCCCTCTATCAAGCATTCAAGGTGGCTGTCTCCTCTATCAAACATTCAAGGTGGCTGTCTCCTCTATCAAACATTCAAGGTGGCTGTCTCCTCTATCAAACATTCTATGCTTCTGTCTCCTCTATCAAACATTCTAGGCTTCTGTCTCCTCTATCAAACATTCTAGGCTTCTGTCTCCTCTATCAAACATTCTAGGCTTCTGTCTCCTCTATCAAACATTCAAGGTGGCTGTCTCCTCTATCAAACATTCAAGGTGGCTGTCTCCTCTATCAAACATTCAAGACTGCTGTCTCCTCTATCAAACATTCAAGGTGGCTGTCTCCTCTATCAAACATTCAAGGTGGCTGTCTCCTCTATCAAACATTCAAGGCGGCTGTCTCCTCTATCAAACATTCAAGGTGGCTGTCTCCTCGATCAAACATTCAAGGTGGCTGTCTCCTCTATCAAACATTCAAGGTGGCTGTCTCCTCTATCAAACATTCAAGGTGGCTGTCTCCTCTATCAAGCATTCAAGGTGGCTGTCTCCTCTATCAAACATTCAAGGTGGCTGTCTCCTCTATCAAACATTCAAGGTGGCTGTCTCCTCTATCAAACATTCTAGGCTTCTGTCTCCTCTATCAAACATTCTAGGCTTCTGTCTCCTCTATGAAACATTCTAGGCTTCTGTCTCCTCTATGAAACATTCTAGGCTTCTGTCTCCTCTATCAAACATTCAAGGTGGCTGTCTCCTCTATCAAACATTCAAGGTGGCTGTCTCCTCTATCAAACATTCAAGACTGCTGTCTCCTCTATCAAGCATTCAAGGTGGCTGTCTCCTCTATCAAACATTCAAGGTGGCTGTCTCCTCTATCAAACATTCAAGGTGGCTGTCTCCTCTATCAAACATTCAAGGTGGCTGTCTCCTCTATCAAACATTCAAGGTGGCTGTCTCCTCTATCAAACATTCAAGACTGCTGTCTCCTTTATCAAACATTCAAGGTGGCTGTCTCCTCTATCAAACATTCAAGGTGGCTGTCTCCTCTATCAAACATTCAAGGTGGCTGTCTCCTCTATCAAACATTCAAGGTGGCTGTCTCCTCTATCAAACATTCAAGGTGGCTGTCTCCTCTATCAAACATTCAAGGTGGCTGTCTCCTCTATCAAACATTCAAGGTGGCTGTCTCCTCTATCAAACATTCAAGGTGGCTGTCTCCTCTATCAAACATTCAAGGTGGCTGTCTCCTCTATCAAACATTCAAGGTGGCTGTCTCCTCTATCAAACATTCAAGGCTGCTGTCTACTCTATCAAACATTCAAGGTGGCTGTCTCCTCTATCAAACATTCAAGGTGGCTGTCTCCTCTATCAAACATTCAAGGCGGCTGTCTCCTCTATCAAACATTCAAGGTGGCTGTCTCCTCTATCAAACATTCAAGACTGCTGTCTCCTCTATCAAGCATTCAAGGTGGCTGTCTCCTCTATCAAACATTCAAGGTGGCTGTCTCCTCTATCAAACATTCAAGGTGGCTGTCTCCTCTATCAAACATTCTAGGCTTCTGTCTCCTCTATCAAACATTCTAGGCTTCTGTCTCCTCTATGAAACATTCTAGGCTTCTGTCTCCTCTATGAAACATTCTAGGCTTCTGTTTCCTCTATCAAACATTCAAGGTGGCTGTCTCCTCTATCAAACATTCAAGGTGGCTGTCTCCTCTATCAAACATTCAAGGTGGCTGTCTCCTCTATCAAACATTCAAGACTGCTGTCTCCTTTATCAAACATTCAAGGTGGCTGTCTCCTCTATCAAACATTCAAGGTGGCTGTCTCCTCTATCAAACATTCAAGGTGGCTGTCTCCTCTATCAAACATTCAAGGTGGCTGTCTCCTCTATCAAACATTCAAGGTGGCTGTCTCCTCTATCAAACATTCAAGGTGGCTGTCTCCTCTATCAAACATTCAAGGTGGCTGTCTCCTCTATCAAACATTCAAGGTGGCTGTCTCCTCTATCAAACATTCAAGGTGGCTGTCTCCTCTATCAAACATTCAAGGCTGCTGTCTACTCTATCAAACATTCAAGGTGGCTGTCTCCTCTATCAAACATTCAAGGTGGCTGTCTCCTCTATCAAACATTCAAGGCGGCTGTCTCCTCTATCAAACATTCAAGGTGGCTGTCTCCTCTATCAAACATTCAAGACTGCTGTCTCCTCTATCAAACATTCAAGGTGGCTGTCTCCTCTATCAAACATTCAAGGTGGCTGTCTCCTCTATCAAACATTCAAAGTGACTGTCTCCTCTATCAAACATTCAAGACTGCTGTCTCCTCTATCAAACATTCAAGGTGGCTGTCTCCTCTATCAAACATTCAAGGTGGCTGTCTCATCTATCAAACATTCAAGGTGGCTGTCTCCTCTATCAAACATTCAAGATGGCTGTCTCCTCTATCAAATATTAATTTATGAAACCTGTAAATAGTTTTAACCTTTGTCAGTTGTCATGTGCAACTTGTGTCATAATCTTTAACTTGTTGAATGTTGTCAGTATTTGGTAGAAGTAGAATAGAACATAGATAAGATTCACTTGACATTAAACAACAATCAATCAATATGTTTTCTTCATCATCCATCATCTGTATGTAATTTGATTTTCATGCTGAATTTTTCTTTTTCTTGTCCCCTTTTCATTATATTTTAATGCAATGATTCTTGTTCCTTTAATTTAATTTGTCTTTTTTTGGTTTCTCTTGTTTTAATTACCCAAACTTGACTAAACTTAAGAAATATAATCTAATTTTTTTTAATTTGTATATGACAGCCATACAACATTATTGAAATTGCTATATCCTACCGTGACATCTGCTCGGTCATGCAATAAAGTCGGTCACTTGTTTTGATTTACAATTCTCGCGCAGCACGAGACCAATGATGTCATTCTGTATATTCATAGCGTATATAAATACAGAGGGAATTCTTTTCAACGTCAAAATTACAAGATGAGATTAAAACAGAGAATTTTGAATTGAATAAATTCCATGCAAGTAAAAAAGATCCTTTTTACTAATGTCTTTTTTTCCTGATCATTATGCTTGTTGAATATGTTTCCATCGATGGTATTCCCCAAGCATTTGTATTTTTCCGGTTTGTTGACATAATCGTCATCACAGTTCATGACCGTTTCTGGAATGTAGGCCAAGCAAATTGTATTTTAAAATACTTTGAAAATATAATGATTGATCATTCACATTCCACCATTTTCTAGAAAATGGCTGATTTTACCGGGAAAATACATTCAAGTGATCTCTATTAGTCACAAAATGGCAGATTATTTTGCATTTCCACTGCTGCTTTAATAACAAATATACCCCTTTCTTCTTGGGGTAATGAAATGAAATTCACAGAGAAGATAGAAAAAGAATTAATTTACAGCAATAATCAAAATTTATAGCATAAATTGAACAGAGAGTTAAATTAAAGCAGACAGAAAAATGAGATTATCTGGGTAAAAAAAACCTGTCATTATTACAAATTTAAATAGCATCAACAAAACTGTATTGTTACCACTCTGTGATAATAAATGTGATTAAAATAAATTGAAATCAGTCATTAATTGCTTTACAAAAATATGGCAGAATGTAGTCAGTCTAATAGATTGTATTGACAAAAGCAAAAACACCAAATTCACTGGATTAAATACTTTATTATATGGGTAAGCAAGTTTGATATTTGCAGCAAATAATTAATTTTTAATACTTCAATTTCAAACTATTTAAAAAAAACATGCTTTGAAATTTTTCAGACAAAACAATTACACTGAAAAAGCTAAAATACTGTACTTTCTTAATCTGGTTTACTTTTTAAGTTTGGTTGGCCTATGACAAAATCATGTGCTTTATTGATCTTTGACCGACTTTATATGACGTAATAGGACGCCATTTGGAAGAAGGGTAGTAAACAAATATGGGTCAGTATGTTATTATTATCGATCTTTTTTCCATGGAACTTTACACATGTGAGCAAGAATTGAGGAGGAACATAATTAAAAAGAAAAAAATGTTTACTTTTCAAACATGAAAAAAATAATAAAACATTATCCAATGACTGACTGACTTATTGTCAGACGAGGATATATGAATTTCTTGTAAAAACCATAACTCAAATTTTAACTTCATATTTTTTATGCCCCTGGGACTATGAGTCGGAGGGCATATTAATTTACCCCTGTCCGTCCGGATATAGATACATGGTTTGTCCGGCTATCTCCTCCTACAGTTTTGGAGCTACAGCTTTAATATTTTGTAGGATGTTTATGCACATAATGGAGGTGTGCTTGTCCACAGGATTTTGATTTTCATCAAATATTCTCAAAATGACAGGTAGTTGGACTTAGTCATTTTTTTCGTACTAGCTGCATAAAGGGAACATGGTTTGTCCAGCTAACTCCTCCTACAGTTTTAGAGATACAGCTTTAATATTTTGCAGGATGTTTATACACATAATGGAGGTGTGCATGTCCACAGGATTTTGATTTTCATCAAATATTCTCAAAATGACAGGTAGTTGGACTTAGTCATTTTGTTGGTCCGTCCGGATATAGATACATGGTTTGTCCGGCTATCTCCTCCTACAGTTTTGGAGCTACAGCTTTAATATATTGTATGATGTTTATACACATAATGGAGGTGTGCATGTCCACAGGATTTTGATTTCCATCAAATATTTGATAATGACAGGTAGTTGGACTGAGTCATTTTTTTATGCCCCTGCAACGAAAAGTCGGGGGGGGGGGATTTTTGTCAAATATTAACAAAATGACAGGTAGTTGGACTTCATTTCCTTCTTACTAGCTACATAATGGAAACATGGTTTGTATGGGGAATTGTACCCATTTCACCACAGGTAATACCTTTATATTTACATATCAGGAATGAAAAATTAAAGGTACTATCTGTATACAGGTTGAGTATGAATAGAACATCATACATAGTGTTAAAGAACTTTTGAATTGTTTATAATTTCCTATAGTCAGGCGGTGGCATCATTTGTGTCTTACAGACACACTTCATTTTTAAAAAATCACTCCTAACAAAACAACTTTGTCCATAATTATCAAGTGCAGGGGCATACTTCTTTTCTAGTTTTAAATATCATTTGAATCATCAAAGCAAAGGTTAAAGATTGGTGTTTAATGAGATGCTGTGGTTTTTATAAGAAAGTTTAATGTTTAATGTTTAATTTTCATAAAAAAAAAGGTTTTTGATTAAAGTGATATTATTTTTTATGTTTATAAAGGAGAGGACATTGAAGAACAAAACAAGAAAGTACTTTCTAGATGATAAACTTAAAGGTGTAGTGAAGGTGATAAAGATAGAGAATTACCAATGGTCTGTTGTTGTCCCTGTTACTGATATAAGAATATCCATTTCTATAGAGATACAAGCAGATGATTTATTTCCACGACAGTAAGTTTGTTCATACTTATTGAACCCCATTGGCATAATAATTTTAATCAAGATCCCAGGGGTCCATTGTTGAACATGTGATTAAGCTAATCATATGATTAGCCATACTTACATGATTCATTCCTAATCACACAATTAGCTAATCCAATGATTAAATATGATTAGTTAATGCATTGATTAAATTTCAGTTCAGCTACAAAATTTCATCATTGCATAAGCCAAGTATGGGAATTAGGAATTAATTATGTAATTTTGGCTAATCATCTGATTAGTTTAATCACAAGTTCAACAATGGATCTCCATTCCAGTCTACATTTGACAATGTTTTTTGTTTGTGGACATATCTAACACCATGTGTGAGTCTGGTTTTAGTGGTTGGTGATATTGTTGACCATTGTTGTTGGTGATACTGTTGACCATTGTGGTTGGTGATATTGTTGACCATTGTGGTTGGTGATATTGTTGACCATTGTGGTTGGTGATATTGTTGACCATTGTTGTTGGTGATATTGTTGACCATTATGGTTGGTGATATTGTTGACCATTGTGTTTGGTGATATTGTTGACCATTGTGGTTGGTGATATTGTTGACCATTGTGGTTGGTGATATTGTTTACCATTGTTGTTGGTGATATTGTTTACCATTGTGTTTGGTGATATTGTTGACCATTGTACTTGGTGATATTGTTGACTATTGTGGTTGGTGATATTGTTGACCATTGTGTTTGGTGATATTGTTGACCATTGTGGTTGGTGATATTGTTGACCATTGTGGTTGGCGATATTGTTGACCATTGTAGTTGGTGATATTGTTGACCATTGTGGTTGGTGATATTGTTGACCATTGTGGTTGGTGATATTGTTGACCATTGTTGTTGGTGATATTGTTGACCATTGTGGTTGGTGATATTGTTGACCATTGTGGTTGGTGATATTGTTGACCATTGTTGTTGGTGATATTGTTGACCATTGTGGTTGGTGATATTGTTGACCATTGTGGTTGGTGATATTGTTGACCATTGTGGTTGGTGATATTGTTGACCATTGTGGTTGGTGATATTGTTGACCATTGTGGTTAGTGATATTGTTGACCATTGTGTTTGGTGATATTGTTGACGATTGTGGTTGGTGATATTGTTGACCATTGTTGTTGGTGATATTGTTAACCACTGTGGCTGGTGATATTGCTGACCATTCAGCATGCCCATTCACGTACTGTAGTACATGTTTCACGTAGAGTAAAAATCATGCACGTATAATTGAAAGAACCCTATGTGCGTGCACGTAGAGAACCCATTGCGAGCACTGTATTAAAATTACCTTTTGTTTACAATTCGATTCAAAGTACGTATAATAGAGTTGTTCTGATTAGTTAATTTCGGTAATATTATCCAATCAGAGCGTTCCTTGCATATTTTAAGTTAGATGATATGATTTATAGATCACCCAATTCCATTGGCTCCTTATTTTTTAATTGTCCAATCATAAGAACTGCTACTGGTAAAACCCGTAATCAGAGTTGGCGAAAATCGTCGGACCGGCAGAATAACGGTCGGTCTGATTAATTAATGAACCGTGTCTGTCCCAATGTCCGTCACGAAAATATTACTTTGTGGTCGTCCAGTTGACGATTGAAATTTATTCACTCCCAGTTTCCACTGCCAATGGCATTAAATTCTGTTTTCAGTTTTATTAAAATGTCAGACAGAGACTTTGAAATTTGTTTATTTATTCTGTCAGTCCGACACATTCCTATTTGTATTAATCGAAACTCCTATATGTAAATGTAAACATCCTTTTAGTAGGAATGAGCACCTGCAAAACGTGGAACATTAAAACTGAAATATATTACTGAGGACAGAAATAAGTTGACTTCCACACTCCCCAAGTATCAAAGATTGTTTGTGTTTAATTAAATATGTTTTGAGATGCTTATATATTGAAGATGACAACAGATTCATATTTTTAACTGAAATTAAAAATGTAGGTAAACCGGAAACTGACATTGATGTATAATATTCGGAATGTGATCGGACCATTAGATACGGATTGTTGGCCATATCTGCCTTATCTTTTTAGATAAAAATATGTATACAGAAAAACATTTAATTGAGTTGTTTAATGATCATGACTATATATAGGTAATCTTGCATTCAGTTCTGTATATAAAACAAAATTTGACAGGTTATATACAATATTACAAAACAATGGTGGGACAGACACAAAGGCCATGGGTCAGACAGAACCCCACTTCCTGTCTGACCCAATATCAGACAGAAAAAAAAAGTTTTCGCCAACTCTGTGTAATATTTACAAAAAACAGCATGGTGCACGACCTTGCGTGGAGAAAATGCAGTTGATTTTCTTTGTACCCCTAAATGAAGAGTTAGAGGGTACATTGCACCCCTAAAAATTTGGATGTACCCCCAAAAATGAAGGTAAAAGGGTACATATACCCCCAGATGAAAAAACCTGTGGGCATGCTGCCATTGTGGTTGGTGATACTGTGTTGACCATTGTGGTTGGTGATATTGTTGACCATTGTGGTTGGTGATACTGTTGACCATTGTGGTTGGTGATATTGTTGACCATTGTGTTTGGTGATATTGTTGACCATTGTGGTTGGTGATACTGTTGACCATTGTAGTTGGTGATATTGTTGACCATTGTGTTTGGTGATACTGTTGACAATTGTGGTTGGTGATACTGTTGACCATTGTGGTTGGTGATATTGTTGACCATTGTGGTTGGTGATTTTGTTAACCATTGTGGTTGGTGATATTGTTTACCATTGTTGTTGGTGATATTGTTGACCATTGTGGTTGGTGATATTGTTGACCATTGTGGTTAGTGATATTGTTGACCATTGTGGTTGGTGATATTGTTGACCATTGTAGTTGGTGATATTGTTGATCATTATGGTTGGTGATATTGTTGACCATTGTGGTTAGTGATATTGTTAACCATTGTTGTTGGTGATATTGTTGACCATTGTGGTTGGTGATATTGTTGACCATCGTGGTTGGTGATATTGTTGACCATTGTTGTTGGTGATATGGTTGACCATCGTGGTTGGTGATATTGTTGACCATTGTGGTTGGTGATACTGTTGACCATTGTGGTTAGTGATATTGTTGACCATTGTTGTTAGTGATATTGTTGACCATTGTGGTTGGTGATATTGTTGACCATTGTAGTTGGTGATATTGTTGATCATTATGGTTGGTGATATTGTTGACCATTGTGGTTAGTGATATTGTTAACCATTGTTGTTGGTGATATTGTTGACCATTGTGGTTGGTGATATTGTTGACCATCGTGGTTGGTGATATTGTTGACCATTGTTGTTGGTGATATGGTTGACCATCGTGGTTGGTGATATTGTTGACCATTGTGGTTGGTGATACTGTTGACCATTGTGGTTGGTGATACTGTTGACCATTGTGGTTGGTGATATTGTTAACCATTGTGGTTGGTGATATTGTTGACCATTGTGGTTGGTGATATGACTGACCATTGTGGTTGGTGATATTGTTGATCATTGTATTTGGTGATATTGTTGAGCATTGTGGTTGGTGATATTGTTGACCATTGTGGTTGGTGATATGATTGACCATTGTGGTTGGTGATATTGTTGACCATTGTGGTTGGTGATATTGTTGACACTTGTGGTTGGTGATACTGTTAACCATTGTGGTTGGTGATATTGTTGACCATTGTGGTTGGTGATATTGTTGACCATTGTGGTTGGTGATATTGTTGACCATTGTGGTTGGTGATATTGTTGACCATTGTGGTTAGTGATATTGTTGACCATTGTGTTTGGTGATATTGTTAACCATTGTTGTTGCTGATATTGTTGACCATTATGGTTGGTGATATTGTTGACCATTGTTGTTGGTGATATTGTTAACCATTGTTGTTGGTGATATTGTTGACCATTGTGGTTGGTGATATTGTTGACCATTGTGGTTGGTGATATTGTTTACCATTGTGGTTGGTGATATTGTTGACCATTGTGGTTGGTGATATTGTTTCCCATTGTTGTTGGTGATATGTTAACCATTGTGGTTGGTGATAATGTTAACCATTGTGGTTGGTGATAATGTTAACCATTGTTGTTGGTGATAATGTTAACCATTTTTGTTGGTGATAATGTTAACCATTGTGGTTGGTGATAATGTTAACCATTGTGGTTGGTGATATTGTTGACCATTGTGGTTGGTGATATTGTTGACCATTGTGGTTGGTGATATTGTTGACAATTGTGGTTAGTGATATTGTTGACCATTGTGTTTGGTGATATTGTTAACCATTGTGGTTGGTGATATTGTTGACCATTGTGGTTAGTGATGTTGTTGACCATTGTGGTTGGTGATATTGTTGACCATTGTGGTTGGTGATATTGTCAACCATTGTGGTTGGTGATGATGTTAACCATTGTGGTTGGTGATATTGTTGACCATTGTGGTTGGTGATATTGTTAACCATTGTGGTTAGTGATATTGCTGACCATTGTAGTTGGTGATATTGTTGACCATTGTTGTTGGTGATATTGTTGACCATTGTGGTTGGTGATATTGTTGACCATTGTTGTTAGTGATATTGTTGACCATTGTGGTTGGTGATATTGTTGACCATTGTGGTTGGTGATATTGTTGACCATTGTGGTTGGTGTTATTGTTGAACATTGTGGTTGGTGATATTGTTGACCATTGTGGTTAGTGATATTGTTGACCATTGTGGTTGGTGATAATGTTAACCATTGTGGTTGGTGATATTGTTGACCATTGCAGTTGGTGATATTGTTAACCATTGTGGTTAGTGATATTGTTGACCATTGTAGTTGGTGATATTGTTGACCATTGTTGTTGGTGATATTGTTGACCATTGTGGTTGGTGATATTGTTGACCATTGTTGTTAGTGATATTGTTGACCATTGTGGTTGGTGATATTGTTGACCATTGTGGTTGGTGATATTGTAGACCATTGTGGTTGGTTATATTGTTGACGATTGTGGTTGGTGATATTGTTGACCATTGTGGTTGATGATATTGTTGACCATTGTGGTTAGTGATATTGTTGACCATTGTAGTTGGTGATATTGTTGACCATTGTGTTTGGTGATATTGTTGACCATTGTAGTTGGTGATATTTTTGACCATTGTGGTTGGTTTACCTTTACTTTTATTCAGTTTTGCTTTAAAAAAAGTCATTGTGGCCTACTTATCTCAATTTTTATGATGACTTGACTATTTCAGATCAAAGGAAATGATACGGGAATGTGTATATACAGATAACAGCTATTCCGAAGCTTTGTATATTTTAGTGTTTAATCAGTGGTATCTACATGAACATGTATCTATAAGTCTACATAACTGTGATGTTAGTATAGATGGAGACCTCAGGAAAACAGTAGACATATCTCCATATAATACAAAACAAATAGAACTCCTCTTCAATACAGACATTACTAAAGGATCATTTAAATGTATATGTAAGTATAACTAGGGATTTCACCAGACAGTTAGCTATTGTTGCTCTGGCTTTCCTCCCCTATTAAGTATTGTAATCATGATATAACTGAAATATTGCTGAAAGTAACAATAAAGATATAACAGATGTAAGCATCATATACGACATAGGTACAAAATAAGGGTTAAGGTTTAACACCACTTTCAACAATAAAAGTTCAGGTTTGTTCAGTTTTCTTAATAAATATGGCATACAAGGGGTTAATTTTTTAAAGTTTATTTAAAAGTAAGGTTAATATATTGCACAGTAGTTATCTTTGTAGTAGAATAGGATGTTAATGAACTATTAATTGTGTTTACTGATTACAAAACATGGGCTGATTTAAATGTTACATATATATGATATATACAAATACAGTGCCTAAACCAGACAGACTTTACAGTCCTATATACTGAACCTTGAGTAAACTGAAAACCTGCCTTAGCCAGACAGACTTTACAGTCCTATATACTGAACCTTGAGTAAACTGAAAACCTGCCTAACCCAGACAGACTTTACAGTCCTATATACTGAACCTTGAATAAACTGAAAACCTGCCTAACCCAGACAGACTTTACATTCCTATATACTGAACCTTGAGTAAACTGAAAACCTGCCTTAGCCAGACAGACTTTACAGTCCTATATACTGAACCTTGAGTAAACTGAAAACCTGCCTAACCCAGACAGACTTTACAGTCCTATATACTGAACCTTGAGTAAACTGAAAACCTGCCTTAGCCAGACAGACTTTACAATCCTATATACTGAACCTTGAGTAAACTGAAAACCTGCCTTAGCCGGACAGACTTTACAGTCCTATATACTGAACCTTGAGTAAACTGAAAACCTGCCTTAGCCAGACAGACTTTACAGTCCTATATACTGAACCTTGAGTAAACTGAAAACCTGCCTAACCCAGACAGACTTTACAGTCCTATATACTGAACCTTGAGTAAACTGAAAACCTGCCTTAGCCAGACAGACTTTACAGTCCTATATACTGAACCTTGAGTAAACTGAAAACCTGCCTTAGCCAGACAGACTTTACAGTCCTATATACTGAACCTTGAGTAAACTGAAAACCTGCCTTAGCCAGACAAACTTTACAGTCCTATATACTGAACCTTGAGTAAACTGAAAACCTGCCTTAGCCAGACAGACTTTACAGTCCTATATACTGAACCTTGAGTAAACTGAAAACCTGCCTTAGCCAGACAGACTTTACAGTCCTATATACTGAACCTTGAGTAAACTGAAAACCTGCCTTAGCCAGACAGACTTTACAGTCCTATATACTGAACCTTGAGTAAACTGAAAACCTGCCTTAGCCAGACAGACTTTACAGTCCTATATACTGAACCTTGAGTAAACTGAAAACCTGCCTTAGCCGGACAGACTTTACAGTCCTATATACTGAACCTTGAGTAAACTGAAAACCTGCCTTAGCCAGACAGACTTTACAGTCCTATATACTGAACCTTGAGTAAACTGAAAACCTGCCTTAGCCAGACAGACTTTACAGTCCTATATACTGAACCTTGAGTAAACTGAAAACCTGCCTTAGCCAGACAGACTTTACAGTCCTATATACTGAACCTTGAGTAAACTGAAAACCTGCCTTAGCCAGACAGACTTTACAGTCCTATATACTGAACCTTGAGTAAACTGAAAACCTGCCTTAGCCAGACAGACTTTACAGTCCTATATACTGAACCTTGAGTAAACTGAAAACCTGCCTAACCCAGACAGACTTTACAGTCCTATATACTGAACCTTGAGTAAACTGAAAACCTGCCTTAGCCAGACAGACTTTACAGTCCTATATACTGAACCATGAGTAAACTGAAAACCTGCCTTAGCCAGACAGACTTTACCGTCCTATATACTGAACCTTGAGTAAACTGAAAACCTGCCTTAGCCAGACAGACTTTACAGTCCTATATACTGAACCTTGAGTAAACTGAAAACCTGCCTAACCCAGACAGACTTTACAGTCCTATATACTGAATCTTGAGTAAACTGAAAACCTGCCTAACCCAGACAGACTTTACAGTCCTATATACTGAACCCTGAGTAAACTGAAAACCTGCCTAACCCAGACAGACTTTACAGTCCTATATACTGAACCTTGAGTAAACTGAAAACCTGTCTAACCCAGACAGACTTTACAGTCCTATATACTGAACCTTGAGTAAACTGAAAACCTGCCTAAGCCAGACAGACATTACAGTCCTATATACTGAACCTTGAGTAAACTGAAAACCTGCCTAACCCAGACAGACTTTACAGTCCTATATACTGAACCTTGAGTAAACTGAAAACCTGCCTTAGCCAGACAGACTTTACAGTCCTATATACTGAACCTTGAGTAAACTGAAAACCTGCCTTAGCCAGACAGACTTTACAGTCCTATATACTGAACCTTGAGTAAACTGAAAACCTGCCTTAGCCAGACAGACTTTACAGTCCTATATACTGAACCATGAGTAAACTGAAAACCTGCCTTAGCCAGACAGACTTTACCGTCCTATATACTGAACCTTGAGTAAACTGAAAACCTGCCTTAGCCAGACAGACTTTACAGTCCTATATACTGAACCTTGAGTAAACTGAAAACCTGCCTAACCCAGACAGACTTTACAGTCCTATATACTGAATCTTGAGTAAACTGAAAACCTGCCTAACCCAGACAGACTTTACAGTCCTATATACTGAACCCTGAGTAAACTGAAAACCTGCCTAACCCAGACAGACTTTACAGTCCTATATACTGAACCTTGAGTAAACTGAAAACCTGCCTAACCCAGACAGACTTTACAGTCCTATATACTGAACCTTGAGTAAACTGAAAACCTGCCTAAGCCAGACAGACATTACAGTCCTATATACTGAACCTTGAGTAAACTGAAAACCTGCCTAACCCAGACAGACTTTACAGTCCTATATACTGAACCTTGAGTAAACTGAAAACCTGCCTAACCCAGACAGACTTTACAGTCCTATATACTGAACCTTGAGTAAACTGAAAACCTGCCTAACCCAGACAGACTTTACCGTCCTATATACTGAACCTTGAGTAAATTGAAGACCTGCCTAACCCAGACAGACTTTACAGTCCTATATACTGAACCTTGAGTAAACTGAAAACCTGCTTAACCCAGACAGACATTACAGTCCGATATACTGAACCTTGAGTAAACTGAAAACCTGCCTAACCCAGACAGACTTTACAGTCCTATATACTGAACCTTGAGTAAACTGAAAACCTGCCTAACCCAGACAGACTTTACAGTCCTATATACTGAACCTTGAGTAAACTGAAAACCTGCCTAAGCCAGACAGACATTACAGTCCTATATACTGAACCTTGAGTAAACTGAAAACCTGCCTAACCCAGACAGACTTTACAGTCCTATATACTGAACCTTGAGTAAATTGAAGACCTGCCTAACCCAGACAGACTTTACAGTCCTATATACTGAACCTTGAGTAAACTGAAAACCTGCTTAACCCAGACAGACATTACAGTCTGATATACTGAACCTTGAGTAAACTGAAAACCTGCCTAACCCAGACAGACTTTACGGTCCTATATACTGAAACTTGTGTAAACTGAAAACTTGCCTAAGCCAGACAGACTTTACAGTCCTATATACTGAACCTTGAGTAAACTGAAAACCTGCCTTAGCCAGACAGACTTTACAGTCATATATACTGGACCTTGAGTAAACTGAAAACCTGCCTAAGGCAGAAAGACTTTACAATCCTATATACTGAACCTTGAGTAAACTGAAAACCTGCCTAACCCAGACAGACTTTACAGTCCTATATACTGAACCGTGAGTAAACTGAAAATCTGCCTAAATCAGACAGACTTTACAGCCCTATATACTGAACCTTGAGTAAACTGAAAACCTGCCTAACCCAGACAGACATTACAGTCCTATATACTGAACCTTGAGTAAACTGAAAACCTGCCTAACCCAGACAGACTTTGCAGTCCTATATACTGAACCCTGAGTAAACCGAAAACCTGCCTAAGCCAGACAGACTTTACAGTCCTATATACTGAACCTTGAGTAAACTGAAAACCTGCCTAACCCAGACAGACATTACAGTCCGATATACTGAACCTTGAGTAAACTGAAAACCTGCATAAGCCAGACAGACTTTACAGTCCTATATACTGAACCTTGAGTAAACTGAAAACCTGCCTAAGCCAGACAGACTTAACAGTCCGATATACTGAACCTTGAGTAAACTGAAAACCTGCCTAACCCAGACAGACTTTACAGTCCTATATACTGAACCTTGAGTAAACTGAAAATCTGCCTACATCAGACAGACTTTACAGTCCTATATACTGAACCTTGAGTAAACTGAAAACCTGCCTAAGCCAGACAGACATTACAGTCCTATATACTGAACCGTGAGTAAACTGAAAACCTGCCTAACCCAGACAGACTTTACAGTCCTATATACTGAACCTTGAGTAAACTGAAAACCTGCCTAACCCAGACAGACTTTACAGTCCTATATACTGAACCTTGAGTAAACTGAAAACCTGCCTAACCCAGACAGACTTTACAGTCCTATATACCGAACCTTGAGTAAACTGAAAACCTGCCTAAGCCAGACAGACTTTACAGTCCTGTATACTGAACCTTGAGTAAACTGAAAACCTGCCTAACCCAGACAGACTTTACACTCCTATATACTGAACCCTGAGTAAACCGAAAAGCTGCCTAAGCCAGACAGACTTTACAGTCCTATATACTGAACCTTGAGTAAACTGAAAACCTGCCTAACCCAGACAGACATTACAGTCCGATATACTGAACCTTGAGTAAACTGAAAACCTGCCTAACCCAGACAGACTTTACCGTCCTATATACTGAACCCTGAGTAAACCGAAAACCTGCCTAAGCCAGACAGACTTTACAGTTCCATATTCTAAATTTCTGTGTAATTTGAACCTGTGTAAACCAAACACCTGTCTAAACTGAACAAATTCTCCAGTCCCTAAAGGATTCGGTTTAGGTAGGTTTTACTGTAGTAGCATTTTCTTTCCATTTTGAAAAGTAATGAAATTGTGTTTCTAGTTTTGCTGTAAAATTTATAAGATTTATATCTTCCTTGTATGCAAATATAATTTTTTATTCTGTCTTGTTTTTTACAGTATCTTTGTCTTCTAAAAATATTGAAGACAAATGGGAAATGACTCTTCAGAAACAGCACAACTGTATTTGTTATTTTCATAAGTCCTGTCATGTAAGTGTAATAAGAACTTTACATTGTAACAGTTAATATTTTTCCAAGCAAGTTTCTCATTGACACCCTGCAGTTGTTCACATCAGGAAATCGGCTGTTTCAATTTTGTACCAGATTAACAAAATAAATATAACTTCTATGATTTCTAATACATATCCAATTATGTTGAGGTCATTTCAGTTATAAATAATGTTATATTTTGTATATTGTTATAACTAGGTCAGTTATTCAATAAGTACAGGGTTCAACATTAACTGTAGTCTGATCTCCCTGGGACAACTAGAAATCGTATTCAGACAAGTAATATACAATACTTGTGCACTGTCGAAGCATATAGGTAATATGTGTATGAAGCTTAGAAACGGGGGAAAAGGCGAATACACATATTTACCTATATGCTTCGACAGTGCACATGTATTGTACTTATCCTGCAATTTTAAATCGTAAATAAACGTTTACTGGACAATGATAAAAGTATTTGAAATAATTTTGTGTATGTATTTGAAAACAATAT
Source organism: Bathymodiolus brooksi (assembly GCA_963680875.1). Taxonomy (NCBI): domain Eukaryota; kingdom Metazoa; phylum Mollusca; class Bivalvia; order Mytilida; family Modiolidae; genus Bathymodiolus; species Bathymodiolus brooksi. Next base: position 17,946,082 of record OY804576.1, read on the forward strand.
CCCCCGATGTGCCCCGATGTGGGTGGAGCTTACATTTGTATGTTCTATTTATAACTGACCAATATAAAAAAAATATTTGGCAGGCTATTTTAGTCGGTAAATGCTGTCATTGCAGGATAAATAGTCTTACTGTACTAGTCTGATCAGACAAGTGAAAAACAAAGAGCAAATATGCATGAGTATTGTATAAAATTGAATGAAATATACAGAAATATACAATGTATGTCTTAAAATCAAAAATCAAAATTGTTATTCAGTAACTTTCATTCTGCATAATTTCCCTGTTCTAAATTTAACGTACTTTAATAATGTCTACCAATCAAATTGTGTGATTTGTCGTTCTACTTTATCGGCCAATCAGATTTGATCTAACTATTTTTGGAATGCTAATGTCTTGACAAGTTGTGTTTTACCTATCTCCACTCCAGTTGCATTTTTTGACATCTAAATGTTAAAAATAAACGGGGGAAAAAGTAAAATAGAGTCCTATATTTTTTTACTAAATATAAATTTTAACCATGTTTTCTCTCATAAAAGTGTTAAATAATTAAATAAGTTTAAAATCATGTCAGTTGAATTTTGAGAAGATTTAATCTATAGTTTACTGGTATTATTTTCTATATGTATTTATTATTTCAGTGTGGTGATGGTGGATATTACAGACCAAGAAATATGATTTTACATGGAAAATTTACAGGACCAGCAGATCCACAATTAATTGCTGTTATGGTCTTGCTTTTCTTGTTGATTTTGGGTAAAAAAAAGTATAGATATTATGTGAAGAATGTACAATTTAACTAACTATAGAAATTGAAGCAGATTTATATAAGTGATTGTTGTTTAAAAGTAAATTAACATCGAGACAGTATTTATATAGGTATTACAAATTTGTAAAAGTATGGTGACAGAATGAACAGGTACAAGTAAGAACAATCAAACTAGTGTTCATTCTTTACCTTTTTAACTGTATTACTTCACTTAGTCATGTGTATTTATAACGTTCTGTAGAAGTAGCAACTTCATTGATTAGTGACTGATTGTAGTTTAATGCCAAGTGAACATTTTTCCAGCTATGTCATGGCTAGAACAAGTTACTTTTTTATGACAAACCCAGCACAAAATCACAACTACTCAAAAACAAGTATTTTGTCAACCATAAATAGCAGATAAATAATAATTTGTAGATTTTTACATCATTTAGTTTACATCTTGTATCCGTGCATATTGTATGACTTTTCTCATATTTTGAAAATTTGATGACAAGTTGCATTTAACAACAACTACACATGGAGACTAAAGTTATATGACATATTGTTATAGAAGAGGACAAGTGAAACATATTCCTGCTTCCAAACAAAACACAGTGGCTGTGATCGTATGCAATCAGTGCCTATCACCACTAAAGTTGTGAATTTGAATCCTGTTTATGGCGAGGTGTACTCGATACAACATTATGTGATAAAGTTTGTCAGTGACTTGCAACAAATCGGTGGTTTTCTCCGGATACTCCAGTTTCCTCCACCAATAAAACTGACCGCCATGATATAGCTGAAATATTGTTGAAAGTAGCGTTAAGCACCATCAAACAATCTAACAAACACATTGTTGTATAAGAGGACAGGTGAAACATCTTCCTGTTTCCAAACAAAACAAGTGAAACAAATGTCTTAAATATATCCTTATTTGCCACATTTTTGGTAATGTACCCATTTTCAGGATATATTTCAACAGACTAACATGATTTGTATGAAGTAGTTAAATATCATCAAAATATATATTTTTAAAGAAAAAACAAACAAAAACATTGACTCATATTCTGTATCTTAAGAAAGTGCTAAAAATTTCAGTCATACATGATGTCAAAGCAATAGTTATATTTAATTCAGTGTTTATGTATATTTCATTCTAGTAATCATTACCTGATAAACAGTATTTATGTATATTTTAAACTAGTAATCATTACCTGATAAACAGTATTTATGTATATTTTAAACTAGTAATCATTACCTGATAAACAGTATTTATGTATATTTTAAACTAGTAATCATTACTTGATAAACAGTGTTTATGTATAATTTAAATTAGTAAACATTACTTGATAAACAGTGTTTATTTATATTTTAAACTAGTAAGCATTACTTGATAAACAGTATTTATGTATATTTTAAACTAGTAAATATTACTTGATAAACAGTGTTTATGTATATTTTAAACTAAAGTAATAATTTTTTTATTAGAATAACGAAAAATCCAAATATCTTTTAAACAATAGATTTTTGAACAGCAAAATAAATGAGAGTTTTATTTAGAATTAGGAGTGCTAACTAAAAATGTTATTGTAATGCTTCTTATTGTTTTGGCTGAGGCTGCACTCCGATGAAATTTTGCATTTTGGTCCTATTTTGTTGTCATTTTTTGGGTGGGGGTAGATGTACTTTATAGAAGAGCCATCCGTACGTCAGGTATCTTACCTGTAAAATCTTTCTCTCAGCCATGTGTACTTTAGACGAAACTGACAAGCATTTCTCTCATAAATTATTGTTATATTTTGCATTTTTTGTAAAATGGGTAAAAAGTCTGACTTATCTCCAGAATGCCAAAAGTTTGTAAAAAAAGTTGTTTGCCTTTTTAGTTCACCTGACCCGGTCATGTGAGGTATTGCCATCACTTGGCATCCGTCGTCCGTCCGTTAACTTTTTCATATTTTAATCTACTCCTCTGAAACAACTGGGCCAAATGGAACCAAACTTGGCAGAAAGCATCTATATAGGGTCCTCTATAAAGTTTCTTCATTTCGTCCCATTCTGGCCGCCAAGGGCAATTCTTGTTTCTGATTGGCTAATGTTTAAAAAATCTTCTCCTCTGAAACTGCTTGGTCAAATGGAGCCAAACTTGGCAGGAAGCATCTATGTAAGATCCTCTATAAAATTTCTTCATTTGGTTCCATTCGGCCAACAAACATGGCCACTGTTACTAAAAATAGAACATATGGTAAAATTGCACGTTTTTGGTAATAACTCAAAAACCATGAATAATATCAGAAAATGATCAGCACAGCAAGATCTAACTATCCTGAAATTTTGAAGAAAATCTGAATACCTATCTTGGAGTTATTGCCCTTTTTTTCATCAAATTTTCAAAATTTTAATACTTTTCGTTTTTTATTTCAAAAACTATAAGAGATAGATGTTAAGTTTAAACTGCAAACATGTTCAGCATGTCAAGATCTACCTACCCTGCAATTTTTAAGTAAATCTGAGTACCCATTTTGGAATAATTGCCCTTTTTTTCGTCAAATTTTCAAAATGTTAATACCTTTTGTCCTTTATTTCAAAAACTATAAGAGATAGATGTTAAGTTTAAACAACAAACATGTTCAGCATGTCAAGATCTACATACCCTACAATTTTAAAGTAAATCTGATTACCCATCTAGGAGTTATTGCCCTTTTTTCATCATTTTTAGCTCACCTGGCATCCGTCGTCCGTCCGTTAACTTTTTCATATTTTAATCTTCTCCTCTGAAACAAGTTGGCCAAAATGGAGCCAAACTTGGCAGTAAGCATCTATGTAAGGTCCTCCATAAAGTTTCTCCATTTCGTTTCGTTCCACCAACAAATATGGCCACCAAGGGCAATTCTTGTTTCTGATTGGCTACTGTTTGAAAAAATCTTCTCCTCTGAAACTGCTTGGCAAAATGGAGCCAAACTTGGCAGGAAGCATCTATGTAAGATCCTCTATAAAACTTCTTCATTTGGTTCCATTCGGCCAACAAACATGGCCACCAAGATTAATTCTTTTTTCTGATTGGCTAATGTTAAAAAAATCTTCTCCTCTGAAACAGCTTGGTCAAATGGAGCCAAACTTGGCAGGAAGCATCTATGTAAGGTCCAAACCTGGCATAGATGGTCCCTGGGTGTGTCCCTTTCAAAATTGTGTCCGACAGCCCCACCCTCCATTCAAGATGGCTGCTGTTTTATAAGGTAATGATTATCTCCCTTTGAAATTTACTTCAGTATCATTCTATTGTCAGGTGAGCGATACAGGCTCAGTGGGCTGGCCCTCTAGTTTAGTAAGGAAAAGGCAACGAAGAAGCCAATTGTCTCATTTGATAGGGTATATCAAAGGACATCTAAAGCTTTGGGTGTGTCTTACACTTCAGTGCACCATATTATGAATGATAAGAGGCCTTGTAAGTCAAATAGACCCAAAGAAAGAGCTAAAATTTTGGACGACTTTGATCATTGTGTTATTAATAGAACAATCCATGGTTTATATTCACGGAAAATTGCTCCGACCGTCTCAATAATACATAAGGAAATAAAAGATTCTATTAAAATATCAAAGTCTAAACTTACTCTAACTCTCATTGATCTTGGATATACATGTACTTATAAAAAAATAGGTGATAATCGAAGAGTTCTGTACGACCAAGTGTCTATTATCAATTATAGGTGTAATTATCTGAGAAGATCAAATCTTTTAGGGAAGCAGGGTATGATATCGTGTACTTGGATGAAACATGGGTTAACCAAAATCACTGCACAGATTATATGTGGCTTCCGAATGATGGGTCTGATGCCCCAAAAATACCCTCGGGCAAAGGTAAACGTTTGATTGTTTTGCATGCAGGTATGCGAAGTGAGGGTTTGATTGACGGTTGCGATTTAGTGTTTCTGGTCAAATCAAAGGATGGTGACTAACACCAGGAGATGAATAGTTTTGTCTTTCTTGAGTGGTTTGAAAATCAATTGATGCCTGCTCTGAAAAATCCTAGCTTGGTTGTGTTAAATAATGCAAGTTATCACAATGTTAAAACAGAAGATACGGTGTGCCCAAATTTTAGTCAGAAAAAAGCTGTTCTCCAAAACTATCTTACACAACACAACATTCCCTTTTTTGCTACTGATACCAAAAAAGTATTATATGAAAAAATAAAACAAAAAAAGACCCCAGTAGTTTATAAAACAGATAAAATTGCTAATTTACATGGACATGAAGTAATAAGAACCACTGTGAACTTAACCCGATAGAATTAATATGGGCACAAGTCAAAGGTTTCGTGGCTAAAAACAATACCACCTTCCGATTAAAAGATGTTAAAGAACTCACGTATGCTGCTTTCTGTAAAATTACAAAAGATGTGTGGACAAAAGCAGAAGAACATGTGGTCAAAATTGAAAAAGAATACTGCAAAGAAAACTGTATAGATAGAAGTGTCATAGAACCTATTATCATTGATTTTTGTGATGATGACTTGGATGACGACGCGGGTTAAAGTATAATCATATTAAGTATAATAGACAGAGAAAAAAATGTGAAAATCGAATAAATGTCACGTTTAAGTCAATGTCGAAAATATTTGGAACATGTGTCTGCCAATTCATTAAAGTTTAAGAACAGTTGTAACTGTTGAAACTATCTGGGGTCAGATGAATTTATTAACTTATATATTGATTATAACACATAAATAATACACAAAACAACTTGACGCAAAACAAAAAAAAGATAAACAGGGACAGTTTATAATCCAACCGAAAACCAAACACAAAACGGGCCTTATATTCATGAAAAGTCAAAACAAGCAAAGACAAAGATCGAAATTTCCGATTCCTGTTTTGGATAAGCACTTTGAAGTGGAATAGGTTTAAATATATTTCCAAACTTTTAGCTCACGTTTGAGTTGAAAGATATAACTTGGTTTAGTAGAATACTTATGTGAAACAATTGCATGTATCAATGATTCATCAATAATTATTGCAGTTTTTAGGTATTTTTTACCAATGTTAAGTTGCAAGTTTGGTAATAGCTCGCAAAATGACAGTGCTCAATGTTATGTACTAACCTCCCCCCCCTCCCCCCCAAAAAAAATCAACCCTCCAATTGGTCTCTGAGGTTCTATAATATAAAAATGTACTAATTTTACGAGCATTTTTTATAATTGGGAAGTTGCACAATCTCAAAATTCATTTCGTTCCGTTTTCTTACATGTATATAAATTCAAAATGTCATACAGAATCGAACAAAATGACAATGATATATTCTTCATATTATATATGAAGAGTTCATTTTTGTTCACTATTAAAGACAAAAGTGCTATATATTTAGTGAAATAATAAAAATAACAAAAAATGTCCCAGTCCAAGTAATTGTTACAGGTAAAAATCAATGAACTCAATAGTGCGTGTAGGAGATGGTGACGGGCTCTACGGAGAACAATGGAATCTTTCGGGTGACCGTCGAGTCTATTGCCCTCAGGGATTAAAACCCACGGCCGCAGGCTGTTCTCTTTTATAGACTTATTTCCTCCGTATTTCATCAAACTTTGTCTAAATATACACCCAAAAATTCCTTTAAAATGCGATTTTTCTATATGAGCAGGGCCAAATCCGTTCACTTTCTGGTCTGCAAACTTCCAAATTAAATTAGCACCCTTGATTCTCTACACAACTTTCATTTACACTTCTACTTTAAAATCTACAGTTTAAAAGATATTTCAAATTTTCGTTATTCTAATCAAAAAATTATTACTTTAGTAAACATTACATGATAAACAGAGTTGATTTATATTTTAAACTAGTAAACATGACATGATAAACAGTGTTTATGTATATTTCATTCTAGTAAACATTACATGATAAACAGTGTTTATGTATATTTTAATCTTTGATTTAGACAAAGATCTCTATATTTTCAGGGTTAACTAAAGCTTTGCTTTCTCTTTGGGCTCCAGTAACAGTAGGAGAATTTGGCCTCTGTTTGTTTACAAGATATAAAATATTACCAGTCTACCAGGAAAAGTTACTCACCAAGTATGAAGTAGTATATAATGAAAGAGGAATACCAGTACATCCAATCACGTAAGATTATATGCAAAGATTGAAGGTTGCTACTGAACAGAATGTGGAAACAAAGATGTGGGAGGCTTGTTGCTGATTGGTTGGTTGATAATATGACTCCTAGCATGACCCTATACCCCATACTAGATGTTGTTTTGATGTTAGTGTATGATAATATGACTCCTGGCATGACCCTATACCTCATACTAGATGTTGTTATCCCCTCGCCAGTGAAGTTGCGAAGGGATATAGTAATGCTATTGTCCCTCCGTCCGTCCTTCCTTCCTTCCTTCCTTCCTTCCGTCCGTCCGTCCTTCCGTAACATCCTTGTGAACACTCTAGGATCAACATCCTTCAATGGATTTTGACTAAACTTGGTACATACTTAGTCCTTAGGAGAGTCAGGAACCCTATTGATTTTCAAGGTTATAGGTCAATGGTCAAGGTCACTGGGTAAATTTTTTACCATGTAACATCCTTGTGAACACTCTAGAATCAACATCCTTCAATGGACTTTGACCAAACTTGGTACATACTTAGTCCTTATGAGAGTCTGGAACCCTATTGATTTTCAAGGTCATAGGTCAATGTCACTGGGTCAAATTTTTACCACATAACATCCTTGTGAACACTCTAGAATCAACATCCTTCAATGGATTTTGACCAAACTTGGTACATACATAGACCTTAGGAGAGTCTGAAACCCTATTGATTTTCAAGGTCAAAGGTCAAGGGGTCAAATTTTTACTGCATAACATCCTTGTGAACACTAGAATCAACATCCTTCAATGGATTTTGACCAAACTTGGTACATACTTAGTCCTTAGGAGAGTCTGGAACCCTATTGATTTTCAATGTCAAAGGTCAAGGTCACCAGGTCAAATTGTTACCGCATAACATCCTTGGGAACACTCTAGAATCAAGATCCTTCAATGGATTTTGACTAAACTTGGTACATACTTAGTCCTTAGGAGAGTCTGGAAACCTATTGATTTTCAAGATCATAGGTCAAAGGTCAATGTCACCGGGTCAAATTTTTACTGCATAACATCCTTGTAAACACTCTAGAATCAACATTCTTCAATGGATTTTGACCAAACTTGGTACATACTTAGACCTTAAGAGAATCTGGAACCCTATTGATTTTCAAGGTCAAAGGTCAAGGTCACAGGGTCTAATTTTTAGGCAAGGGGATACACTGCGCTTTGCGTTGCCCTTGTTTGATGTTAGTGTATGATAATATGACTCCTGGCATGACCCTATACCCCATACTAGATGTTGTTTGATGTTAATGTATGATAATATGACTCCTGGCATGACCCTATACCCCATACTAGATGTTAATGTATCACCACACACACATTTAAGACAAAGATCTAAGAAACATATAACTTTAGTTAGATTGATCATTTGTCATCATTGTTTTAGGTGTTTGTCATCATTGTTTTAGGTGTTTGTCTAGATAAAAGTATCTACAAGTTAGATTGATCATTTGTCATCATTGTTTTAGGTGTTTGTCATCATTGTTTTAGGTGTTTGTCATCATTGTTTTAGGTGTTTGTCTAGAGATAAAAGTATCTACAAACTCAATGATCAATCATTTATTTTTGTCATCTTTGTCTTTCCATTTTATTGTTTTGATGTATTTCTTTAAGCAAATTTTTTTTTCTATCATGGAAGAAAAAAAGAGACTTAAATTGTTTACATAATAATAGATTTATTTTTTAAGAATCTAAAAGCACTTCCATTGATACTTGTCAAGTCAGAATAAATATGAATAAGTTTTACATATATGTTGCAAACACTCAGTGTGAAGATTAAAGAAATATTGTTATTGAACTAGAAATAATTTGGTATATCTCAATATCTAAATGTAATGACTGGGTAATAACACTCTTTTCTAGAAATCTACAAAGACAGTCTTTAATATACAAGGAGTGTGGTAGTTCAAAACCAACTCCCACTATGGTCCACAGACATGCTTTCTTGATTATGACCTGATGGCTCCCCATCCAGAGGGAATCACCTGTCTACCACTTCAGGATATGCTGGGTGACTCTAAGGGTAGAGCACTGGAACCCGTAACCATTACCCTGAATGTATTTTTGTTTTTTTTCTGTATTATTATACCCCCCGCAAGCATAGTTTGGGAGGCTACATAGGAATCGGTCTGTCTGTCTCTCGTCCGTCTGTCCGGACCAACTTCCACATCTTTTGTCCGATTTCCACCAAGCTTTGTGGAATTTAAGATCATGATGTGTGAACTTTGCAGTATAAAGGATTTTATTGTCCAATGAGTTTTACCCCTGTTATGCCTCTTTGGACTTAGAAATTTTGAGAAAATTCAGTATGCACTTTGTCATTGCAAATTCTCCTACACGATTAATCAGAAGTTCATGAAACTTTGTACATTGCAAGATCCTAATATGAAGATCTGCACATTAGTAGGATATACTGGTCCATTGAGTTTTACCCCTGTTATGCTTCTTTGGAATTAGAAATTTTGAGACAATTCAATATGCACTTTGTCATCGCAAATTCTCCTACATGATTAATCAGAAGTTCATGAAACTTTTTACATTGCAAGATCCTAATATGAAGATGTGCACATTAGTAGGATATCCCGGTCCATTCAGCTTTACCCCTGTTATGCCTCTTTGGACTTGGAAATTTTGAAACAATTCAGTATGCACTTTGTCATTGCAAATTCTCCTACATGATTAATCAGAAGTTCATGAAACTTTGTACATTGCAAGATCCTAATATGAAGATGTGCACATTAGTAGTATATCCTGATCCATCAAGTTTTCCCAGAATTATGAGTCTTAAAGTTGTGTTCCAAATATGTTTTGGCTCAATTAAGATGATGGGGAGGTGGGGGGTATTAGTCCCGCATAGCAGACAGTTAAGTTATTCCATTTATGTATCAATGCGGTACTCCTGCGTCCAGCAGTACCTCTAGTTATATATTAAGAAGAAATCGGTAGAGATTTTACACAAATCAGAACTTTGGCAGGGATTGTCCTTGAGTGGGTCCCTTTCAAATTGTTTTGTCTGACAACCTCCATTCAAGATGTCTGCTGTCACTAAAAATAGAAAATTCTTCAATTGTCCATTGCTGCTTTATTTTAAATCAAAATGAACTCAAATTTTAATTGCAGCAATGGACAATTGAAGAAATTTCTATGTAGGACTCCCATTTTCTATAAACTTTTAAACTTTAGAAGTCAAATTGAAAACCATGTGATCAATTACAGGATCATGGGAGCCTCTAGTTTTTCTATTTTAGAAAAAAAATATATCAGAACTATTTTGTTCTTATTTTTATTTTAGACAAAATCCTGCACAGATCATACCTATATTAGAACTATTTTTGTTTTTCTATTTCAGAGAGTTAAACCTGTTCAGATTCTGCTCAAATCAGAACTTTTTTTTCAATTTTAGGAAGAAGCCTGTACAAATATTACCCATGTCAGAACTGTTTTTGTTGAACATGTGTTTTGGCTATTATTTGTTATTTATTGGGTTGCATTGGCTGAGTTTGAAGATCTGTGGAGTAGATATGACATTTCAACATCCTCGAGAACATGTTGAGGTAATTGTTTGTATTGTTTACTGTCAATGTTGACTAGTAATGAAGACAATAGCTAGTTTATTTTCCCTCGTGACACCTACTATTTTACATGGCATAGCCTAGAGAAATAGATGATGTCTTTTTAACTTTAAACATATTTTTTGTTAAGCAATTATACAGACAATGGATCAGACACGAGTTATAAACTTACAAGGTTTTTATCCGTTATATATAAATCATTTAAAAGACAATATATTACAAAAACATAACATTATTTCGTTCATAATTATTTGAGAAAAATGACATAATACTGCAAGAGACACTGTTATTGATGTTGAGTCATTGCCGTCGGATGAATTAGGAGTGTATAAACATTAGACAAATCTTTTAGTGTATTATATATCTGAACAGCTGTGAAAAGTGTGCAGTTGACATCATATGCATAATCAGAATTTCCATACAATATATTGTTAATATATCCAACCCAAGGTCTCTAATATTTATGCAATAATATTGTGTTGTCCATGTTATATGCCGAAATATGTCCCAAGGTTAGAAGGCATAATGCACGACCCTGAAGGTCTTTGGTGATTTAAAAAAATGAAATTTGTCTAAAATGTATTGATAGTATAAAGATTGGAAAATCATATTCATTTAAATTCAAGAAATATTTAATTTCAACAATAACAATGAACTGTCAAATATTTAATTCCCAAACCTGGAACTGGCCATTGTTTTGACAGCATCAACGTTAAAGAAAAACGTATAATACATTGTAAATTGTACACTGTTAAAAGCGTTCAGGTGATCCGGTTTAGACCCCGCCTATTTAAATGACGTATCATTGTTCTAAGTTCCACCCATCAGCATAGTAATGACTCCAACAATAGTACTATGCGAGTGCATAGTACAACAATGCTATTTATTCTTTGTAAAATTATGTTTCGATAATATCATGTCAATTATAATGAAAGTTTCTTTATACATGAAGAGTAATAATGTTCAATATTACATTTCTCTGGTTTACAAACAATTTACAGTGTAAGTTGTAACAAGTAGTGTTCACTGTTTTCCACATAATTATCACAGTTATAATAACAAGAATCGATTTGCCTTAAACGTTTATGTAGAATACTGGCCAGATATGAACCAAACTATAAATATTAAGGAGGTTTTACTGGATTGTTATAGTAAGTCTTTAATCTAGATTTTAAAATGCAATTACTAGGTGAATTTGTGATATATTGGGGTAAATTATTCCAGAGATGAATAGTGGCTGGAAAAAATTTATTTTGATATAGCAGCAGCAAATCACTTAAATAATAGGGAGTATCCCTTAACTATATTATAAATAATAGGGAGTATCCCTTAACTATATTATAAATAATAGGGAGTATCCCTTAACTATATTATAAATAATAGGGAGTATCCCTTAACTATATTATAAATAATAGGGAGTATCCCTTAACTATATTATAAATAATAGGGAGTATCCCTTAACTATATTATAAATAATAGGGAGTATCCCTTACCTATATTATAAATAATAGGGAGTATCCCTTAACTATATTATAAATAATAGGGAGTAACCCTTAACTATATTATAAATAATAGGGAGTATCCCTTAACTATAGTATAATAATAGGAAGTATCCCTTAACTATATTATAAATAATAGGGAGTATCCCTTAACTATATTATAAATAATAGGGAGTATCCCTTAACTATATTATAAATAATAGGGAGTATCCCTTAACTATATTATAAATAATAGGGAGTATCCCTTAACTATATAATAAATAATAGGGAGTATCCCTTAACTATATTATAAATAATAGGAAGTATCCCTTAACTATAATATAAATAATAGGGAGTATTCCTTAACTATATTATAAATAATAGGAAGTATCCCTTAACTATATTATAAATAATAAGGAGTATCCCTTAACTATATTAGAATTAATAGGAAGTATCCCTTAACTATATTATAAATAATAGGGAGTATCCCTTAACTATCTTATAAATAATAGGGAGTATCCCTTAACTATATTATAAATAATAGGGAGTATCCCTTAACTATATTATAAATAATAGGGAGTATCCCTTAACTATATTATAAATAATAGGGAGTATCCCTTAACTATATTATAAATAATAGGGAGTATCCCTTAACTATATTATAAATAATAGGAAGTATCCCTTAACTATATTATAAATAATAGAGAGTATCCCTTAACTATATTATAAATAATAGGGAGTATCCCGTAACTATATTATAAATAATAGGGAGTATCCCTTAACTATATTATAAATAATAGGGAGTATCCCTTAACTATATTATAAATAATAGGGAGTATCCCTTAACTATATTATAAATAATAGGGAGTATCCCTTAACTATATTATAAATAATAGGGAGTATCCCTTAACTATATTATAAATAATAGGGAGTATCCCTTAACTATATTATAAATAATAGGGAGTATCCCTTAACTATATAATAAATAATAGGCAGTATCCCTTAACTATATTATAAATAATAGGAAGTATCCCTTAACTATATTATAAATAATAAGGAGTATCCCTTAATTATATTATAAATAATAGGAAGTATCCCTTAACTATATTATAAATAATAGGAAGTATCCCTTAACTATTTTATAAATAATAGGGAGTATCCCTTAACTATATTATAAATAATAGGGAGTATCCCTTAACTATATTATAAATAATAGGGAGTATCCCTTAACTATATTATAGATAATAGGGAGTATCCCTTAACTATATTATAAATAATAGGGAGTATCCCTTAACTATATTATAAATAATAGGGAGTATCCCTTAACTATATTATAAATAATAGGGAGTATCCCTTAACTATATTATAAATAATAGGGAGTATCCCTTAACTATATTATAAATAATAGGGAGTATCCCTTAACTATATTATAAATAATAGGGAGTATCCCTTAACTATATTATAAATAATAGGGAGTATCCCTTAACTATATTATAAATAATAGGGAGTATCCCTTAACTATATTATAAATAATAGGGAGTATCCCTTATCTATATTATAAATAATAGGAAGTATCCCTTAACTATATTATAAATAATAGGGAGTATCCCGTAACTATATTATAAATAATAGGGAGTATCCCTTAACTATATAATAAATAATAGGGAGTATCCCTTAACTATATTATAAATAATAGGGAGTATCCCTTAACTATATTATAAATAATAGGGAGTATCCCTTAGCTATATTATAAATAATAGGGAGTATCCCTTAACTATATTATAAATAATAGGGAGTATCCCTTAACTATATTATAAATAATAGGAAGTATCCCTTAACTATATTATAAATAATAGGGAGTATCCCTTAACTATATTATAAATAATAGGGAGTATCCCTTAACTATATTATAAATAATAGGAAGTATCCCTTAACTATATTATAAATAATAGGAAGTATCCCTTAACTATATTAGAAATAATAGGAAGTATCCCTTAACTATATTATAAATAATAGGGAGTATCCCTTAACTATATTATAAATAATAGGGAGTATCCCTTAACTATATTATAAATAATAGGGAGTATCCCTTAACTATATTATAAATAATAGGGAGTATCCCTTAGCTATATTATAAATAATAGGGAGTATCCCTTAACTATATTATAAAAAAGTGACAACTTTTCTAGTTTGTGTCTGGCATAAAGTTTTACCCATCTGGTTTCTGCACATAAAGAAGGCAAACCTGCATAAGTTGTCAGACCTGTGACGATTCTAACAGCTTCAAGTTAAAGTTGCTCAACTCTGTCAGCATCGGCAACAGTGTAACTGTTCCAAACTTCACAAGAATATTCAAGAAGTGGCCTAATGAAGGTCATGTTAATATTCTAGAACACCTTAAATTTGATCTTACACAGAAAGGCTATATATCTGGATGCTTTGACAACAACATTATTTATGTTTAGACCATTTGTCATCAGCACTGAGAGTAACAGGAGAGAGCCTGGTACTGAAGTACACTATTTCTGTTTTTTGGGGTTTAGTTTGACTAGCCACTGTTTCACCCAATGCTTTATATTTTTTAAATCAATGGTAACGCAGATTATTAATTTCAATTGATCTTTCGCCAACGGACGTGTCATCAGCAAACTATCTACACAATCCAAGCATATCATCGGCAATGTCATTAATGAATATAAAAACAGTAGAGGCCAAGGATTGACCCCTGAGCTACTCCAACTTTTAAATTACTTTTCAATGAGATGGTGTCTTTGATGATAACTTGTTGTTCTCTGTTCGAGATGTAACTCTCTAACCACTGGGGAAGATTACCCTTAATGCCATGCCATTTTAATTTTAGCAGTAAACCCGTCAACCAAACTCGATCAAAGGTCTTACTGACATCACTCAAAAATTAAGCGTCAATTCTTGATTATCAAAGGATTGCATAATTTCGTGTGTAAGTTTGATTAGTTGGTGTGACGTGGAGTGACCAGGTATAAATCCTGACTGGAATTTATAATTTGATGGTGTTGAGGGGTAAAATAAGTGATTTAGTGTACCAAAGGAAACCTAGGAAATCTGAAACAATATGGCAATTTAAAAGACACAAGTAGAACTTCCTAAAGTGGAATTAAGTACTAGATTCTTTAATGAACTTAAATCAAATTTGCATTTTGTTTTCAAATTGCTCTCTTAGTTCAGAGTAGCCATGACATTATAGTGAAAAATGTTGTTTATCTTTGATTTGTTTAGATTAACAAACCATACAAAATCTTTGTCTCTCGAGACATCAAGATATCTTTCCCCTTTCTATGGCAAGAGGGTGTGTGCTTATGCAGTCTCTTATGTACACTTATGGAGATCTAACATGAATGAAGGGACCATCGTGATCACATGGTAGTTGGATTTACCTGTTCAATCAGTGCCTATCACCACTAAAGTTGTGAGTTTGAATCCCGCTCAGGCAAGGTGTACTCAATACAACATTATGTGATGAAGTTTGTCATTGACTTGCATGAGGTTGGTGTTTTTTTCAGGTACTATGGTTTCCCCAACCAATAAAACTGACGGCCACAATATAACTGAAATATTGTTTCAAGTTTAATGCAGAAAGTTACTTACAAACTAAAGTATGATTTGTTCTCACCATGATAATATTCTTGTAGCTGACTTGTTTAAATAAAATTGTTTCATAAAAATTAGGTGAATTTCAGTTAAAGCAGGAATCTATTTTCGTGGGAGGAGGAGATATGAAGAGTAGTAAATCATTACTGGTATATAAGATAATTCATTATTTATTAAATTCTTACTTATAGAAAGCATCTTCTAAGAAGTTAATTACACCATCAACCTCTCCTGTAAAAGTCCCAAACCGTGGTGTAGGCCCAAGCCATGGCGTAAGCCCAAGGCGTATGATAAGCCCAAGGCGTTTAATAAGCCCATGGCGTGACATAGGCTCAAGCCGTGGTGGTGTAAGCCCAAGGCGTGGTGTAGGGAAGCAGAATGATGTGGTGTCAGATGAACAAACTGAATTAACAATAGATATGAGCAGAACATCATATGGCATCGCAGATACACAGAACAGAAGACAGAAGAATGAATTAGAGGTAATAGGTTTCTTCATTTTTAGATTTCAAACTCATTTCATGATTAGAGACTATCATATTTTCTTTACCTTTGGAACAAAATGTCATAATTAGTACAATGTATTTCAGATTTTAAATTCAATATTTATTTTGTGTCATCTGTTTCTGAACTTTTCACATTACAATCTGCTCCTCAAATAACACAGTTTCTGTTTTGCTGAAATGTGTTTTTTTTTTTTTTTTATCAAAGTCTCAGAATCCACTTGTCCATTTGGATTGAAACTGTGTAGAAATAGTTTTTGAATGTTAAACTTATAAATGTAATTTTTGTGAGAATGATTTTTACAATTTTGTTTTAATACATTTATTATATTACAATGTATTATTATTTCCTGGTTAATTTTATGCTTAATTTTATGAATGTTTATATTGAATTTAGGCTTATTAAAAAAAGCATTTTTTATTCATATCATTTTAATACAAATTGGGAAATAATTAACTTTGGTATACTAGACGAGGGTTCCTAATTGGTATTTGGGGAGTTAATTCAATGAACTTCTGTTAACACTGGTTTTTAGTGTGGTTCATTTTGCTCAATTGTTTTGTGTATCATTGTTTGTCTTTTTGTCCTGATTCTTTTGGCCATTGTATTATCTGTACTTCATTGATTTACAGCTTTTCAGCTTCTGATTACTCCATCGATATCTTAAAAATTTTCTTTGTTAACAATTATATATCTTGAATTATCTCCCCTAATAGATCTTTCTTTAGTTTGAATGTAGTAGTTTGAACTTAATATTCTTTAGGAAATTAATACCTTTGGTTAAAAAAATCATCAAGAATTATTAGATAGATGTATATACTATCGTTGATTTGCTTTGCAAGAATAGATTTCTCATAGCAATAACATATCGAAGGCGAAGCCTTAGATGGGAAAATGTACAAATCATCTATAAGTATTCTAATCACTGTTAATATAAAAGACATTGGTTATGTTTAAAACTGATTTCCTAATTTTGAACACAAATACTGTTAATAAGCAAGAAATGTGGTGAAAGAAATAAAATAATAATAAAAAAAAAGAGTTGAATACGATGGGAGAAATTTTATCGTCATAACCGGAAGTTTATCCGCCATTTTGATTAGGCTCAAACAAAGATCGAGATTGCTTCCGCTTCTAAAAAAGAAATAAAAATTGCAAAGTTTGTACTCAATTATGTGTAATAAATTATTTAGTAATTGTTGAGTACTTTGAAGTATTTTGACATTTGGGACAAATCGATTCTATATTTGAATCAAGATGTACTCTGGAAGCAAACATATGAGGTCATGTCTTTACTATGATGTCATGTCTACTATGACGCCAAGCATTAACTATATCATATACATTTCACAAATTTTATTTTATGCTTGTTCTAGACCAATCAAGTCCTTAGCATAATAGAAACAATTTTATGATTCAGTTTTGACATTTTGCCAAAAAATAAAAATGGAAGTCTTGCAATATTATGAAAAGCTTTATTTTAAATGGCTTTTATCACACAATATTAACTGAAATTTTGAAAGCAAATAGAATTGCATGTTCCTTTCACTGTCCATTACATATACATGTACATTGTATTTAAAGTTACACTAACTGCCAAAATCATAATTTTCATTACTAATAAATTTGTTGATAATATCAATTTTTGTTGTTGACAAAGATGAGTAAAAAATTACTTAATTTCAAAATAAAGATTGTGTGCAATGATTATTTGTTAATGTTATTGATGCCTAATTATATGTCTTCAACACTTCCAAAAATTGTTTAACACTGATAAACATATGCACAAAGTTGATCCAGTAATCAGACATGGATGAAGAGATGAGAACATGCTTGTTTATTTTAGTGAATTTAAATATTCTGTTGATGTTAGTGTATGTATTTAATGTTTGAATGTAATTTGTTTTATTAATTCAATAATAAATTAATGTATATTTTCATCGGCCAGAATTGTGCATGTGCAGTTAAATCTCTGAATGGGTTCAAATCAGTGACCATGTGCATACGATTACCCGCTTCTTTATTTACTGTTGGTGAAGACTATCAATCTGACAAAAACTTCATTCTCTAATATTTTTAAAAGAATGGTGATTTAGAATTTTGAATTAAAAATAATATTTTTTCATTGATTTGAATTGGAAACAGTAATAAAAATTAGATTAAAAAAATATTGCATTAACACGCCTTTAGTGAAAGTCTTATGACACTATGACTAGCCTATCTAATGCTAGCTTCTCAGGTCGCACCTGTTCTTAATATTTTTTCCTTTTCTAAATTTGCACTTTTTTTTTTTATAGGAATACACACCGAGGAAGAGTTTTGTGACAGAGAATGGCAAGTTTTATTTATGTTCTATACTTATTGACCACTTATTGATTTGACTATTAGATATTTGTTTTACTGGCTCCGCTATGTGTTGCCAAGCATTTGTGACCATCAAATCCCCGACCATCAAATCCCCAATGGTGCCTACTCTTCAAATAATATACTGTTATTCCTTAATTGTAAGATTTTCAAATTGTGTTTAAGTTATTGATGGTTCAAATGACAGAGATCCATACTGACTATTAACAATGATTAAAGACGTATATTGATGGTTCAAATGACAGAGATCCATATTGACTATTAACAATGATTAAAGACGTATATTGATGGTTCAAATGACAGAGATCCATATTGACTATTAACAATGATTAAAGACGTATATTGATGGTTCAAATGACAGAGATCCATATTGACTATTAACAATGATTAAAGATGTATATTGATGGTTCAAATGACAGAGATCCATATTGACTATTAACAATGATTAAAGACGTATATTGATGGTTCAAATGACAGAGATCCATATTGACTATTAACAATGATTAAAGACGTATATTGATGGTTCAAATGACAGAGATCCATATTGACTATTAACAATGTTTAAAGACGTATATTGATGGTTCAAATGACAGAGATCCATACTGACTATTAACAATGATTAAAGACGTATATTGATGGTTCAAATGACAGAGATCCATATTGACTATTAACAATGATTAAAGACGTATATTGATGGTTCAAATGACAGAGATCCATATTGACTATTAACAATGATTAAAGACGTATATGGATGGTTCAAATGACAGAGATCCATATTGACTATTAACAATGATTAAAGACGTATATCGATGGTTCAAATGACAGAGATCCATATTGACTATTAACAATGATTAAAGACGTATATTGATGGTTCAAATGACAGAGATCCATATTGACTATTAACAATGATTAAAGACATATATTGATGGTTCAAATGACAGAGATCCATATTGACTATTAACAATGATTAAAGACGTATATTGATGGTTCAAAAGACAGAGATCCATATTGACTATTAACAATGATTAAAGACGTATATTGATGGTTCAAATGACAGAGATCCATATTGACTATTAACAATGATTAAAGACGTATATTGATGGTTCAAATGACAGAGATCCATATTGACTATTAACAATGATTAAAGACGTATATTGATTGTTCAAATGACAGAGATCCATATTGACTATTAACAATGATTAAAGACGTATATTGATGGTTCAAATGACAGAGATCCATATTGACTATTAACAATGATTAAAGATGTATATTGATGGTTCAAATGACAGAGATCCATATTGACTATTAACAATGATTAAAGACGTATATTGATGGTTCAAATGACAGAGATCCATATTGACTATTAACAATGTTTAAAGACGTATATTGATGGTTCAAATGACAGAGATCCATACTGACTATTAACAATGATTAAAGACGTATATTGATGGTTCAAATGACAGAGATCCATATTGACTATTTACAATGATTAAAGACGTATATTGATGGTTCAAATGACAGATCCATATTGACTATTAACAATGATTAAAGACGTATATTGATGGTTCAAATGACAAGAGATCCATATTGACTATTAACAATGATTAAAGACGTAAATTGATGGTTCAAATGACAGAGATCCTTATTGACTATTAACAATGATTAAAGACGTATATTGATGGTTCAAATGACAGAGATCCATATTGACTATTAACAATGATTAAAGACGTATATTGATGGTTCAAATGACAGAGATCCATATTGACTATTAACAATGATTAAAGACGTATATTGATGGTTCAAATGACAGAGATCCATATTGACTATTAACAATGATTAAAGACGTATATTGATGGTTCAAATGACAGAGATCCATATTAACTATTAACAATGATTAAAGACGTATATTGATGGTTCAAATGACAGAGATCCATATTGACTATTAACAATGATTAAAGACGTATATTGATGGTTCAAATGACAGAGATCCATATTGACTATTAACAATGATTAAAGATGTATATTGATGGTTCAAATGACAGAGATCCATATTAACTATTAACAATGATTAAAGACGTATATTGATGGTTCAAATGACAAAGATCCATATTGACTATTAACAATGATTAAAGATGTATATTGCAATAAGAATATGGTATTATTACGTGATGTTTTTCATATTGGCCTAGTTATAGGTCTGAGGCCTGCTGTATTGGCCTGAGGCGCAGCCAAACGCCAATACAGCAGACCGAGGACCTATAACTAGGCCAATATGAAAAACATCACGTAATGATACCTTTATTAATTAACCAGTCCAATATCTCTTGGGATTTTTCCTTGCAATTGTCGAAATGTCTAGCGGATTCCGATTCAGTTGTTATTGGACTGACTGGAATTGAGCTAATACGGAAAATATCCGTATTGGACTGGTTTTTGCCATATTGGCCCAATGAAAGTTTTTATATTGTATTGACAGATTTGATCATATAAAGGCTAATAAATCAAAGTTAATTAATAAAAGATTTTATTTATGAATAGATTCTTCAACTTGTATTTTTACTACAGGTGATGACAGTCTTGAAAGCCTTGATATAAGTAGAACTGGATCAGGTAAAAAACTAAATGTTTTACAGACTTGGTTGGTATAACTTTATACTTAACGGTTTGGAGAATTTATATAAAAAAAAAACATCCTCTTATGAAGTTTATTTCACAGTCATTGTAGCATTATTAATATTTTTATATCATTTAATTTGATTTGAATTCTGCAATCGGATTGGCTGATCCGTTGGGAGAAAATTTTGGTTATACTTGATAACCTGGGTTGGTATTGTGGCATCACCAACATATTCATTTGCCAATGACAAATTCAAATAGTCACATGAAATAAATATAATTAAAATAGAGGAATCATTAAATTTTGTTGTAAAAATTAAATTATGAGGAATATTTGAAATTTTTGAACAGTTTATACTTGTATAACCTGGTTTCGAACAGTTTACATGTATAACCTGTTCAAAAATTTCAAATATTCCATAATGATATACAACAGGTGTATTTTCAATTAGAATTGTATATCTGGTTTAGATTTGTTGGTCTCTGTATGTCCTTTGTTGAACTTCATGATATTAGAAAGTCCATGGATAATCTGCTCTGTATGGTGTGTATTTGGTTTGATTATACCATTGCATATAAATTTGCAACTTTATTAATATGGATGCATGAAGTTATACTTCAAAAATAAGTTTAAAACTTGTGGGCCCAGAGTGATTTGTAGTAAAAAGTCACATAAGAATTCACAGATGTGGCAATTATTTTGAGTTAAATTTTCCAACGTTCTGTACACATATAATTATTGAGGAAAGTAAGAAGAGTTCGAAGATACCAAAGGGGCAATCAGAATCTGTATATGGAAGAAGAACAGACAACACAATGGCCAAAAAAAAAATGACGAAAGGACAAACAACGATCTACAAAACATACATATAACTAAAGATCGAGTAACATGAACCCCACTAAAAACCGGGGGTGAACCCAGGTGCTCCGGAAGGGTAAGCCGTTCTTGCTCCACTAGTGACACCCATCGTGTTAATCTAGTTACAAACCAGGTAATAAGTCTTGCCCATCACATGTTGATTCAGGTTTAGAAATTTATACTCAATTCTAATATGACATCCTTCATTGGCTATATAAATAATGCTGTGATAAAAGTCCTTATATATTTTACATGGTACAATGTATATGTGTGTTGTCGTACAAATTATGGACATCATTCCTAAGTGATTCCATGTATTTATACAGGACCGTGGTACATACAAACATTATAATATTTGTTTTATTTCTTTACATATTAATTTTTTCTGAAAAAAATACTTAAATCTGTGGACTTTGACTTTTGTAAATTGTCATTTCCCAGTGATGTAGATCCCAAGGAATACTGGTAACCTTGACACCTGATTTATTTTATGACTTTTTAACATTTTATTTGTTTAAGTTGGTAAGATCAAATTGAAAATGTAACTTAATAGTATCTAAGATTTTTTTCTGTGTAGAATTTTTTTTTTTTAAAGATGAAGGTTTGTGGATTTTTAGCTCATCTTGCTAAAGGCAATGTGAGCTTTTTCCATCACTTGGCATCCGTCGTCCGTTAACTTTTCACATTTTAATCTTCTCCTCTGAAACCCCTCAGCCAAAAGAACTGAAACTTGGTAGGAAGCATCTATGGAAGGTCCTCTATAAAGATTGCTCATTTCTTTCCAATCCTTTAACAAACATGGCCACCACAGGCCATTCTTGTTTCTAATTGGTTGATTTCTAAAAAAATCTTCTCCTCTTAAACCGCTGGGCCAAATGAATCAAAACTTGGTAGGAAGCATCCTGGGAAGGTCCTCTATCAAGATTGCTTATTTAGTTCTGATCCGTTAACAAACATGGCCGCCGCAGGCCATTCTTGTTTCTGATTGGTTGATTTCTAAAACATCTTCTCCTCTGAAACCGCTTTCCCAAATTAACTGTAATTTGGTAGGAAGCATCTATGGAAGGTCCTCTATAAAGATTGCTCATTTCGTCCCGATCCATTAACAAACATGGCCGCCACAGACAATTCTTGTTTCTGATAGGCTGATTTTTTTTTAATTTTCTCCTCTGAAACCGCTTGGCCAAATGAACTGAAACTTGGTAGGAAGCATCTATGGAAGGTCCTCTATAAAGAATGCTCATTTCGTCCCGATTGGTTAACAAACATGGCTGCCACAGGCAATTCTTCTTTCTGATTGGTTGATTTCTAAAATATCTTCTCTGTTAAAAGAAAGATAACTCTTGTTTAAATATAGATATCTGTATTCAAAATGCAGTTATCTCTATACCGATTTTTAAAAATCTTCTCCTCTGAAACCGCTTGGCCAAATGAACCAAAACTTGGTAGAAAGCATCTATGGGTGGTCCTCTATAAAGAATGCTCATTTCGTCCCGATCCATTTACAATCATGGCCGCTACAGGCAATTCTTGTTTCTGATTGGTTGATTTCTAAGAATCTTCTCCTCTGAAAGTGCGTGGCCAAATGATCCGAAACTTGCTAGGAAGCATCTATGGAAGGTCCTCTATAAAGATTGCTCATTCCGTCCCGATCCGTTAACAAACATGGCCACCACATGCGATTCTTGTTTCTGATTGGCTGATTTTTTAAGATTCTTCTCCTCTGAAACCGTTTGGCCAAATGAACCGAAATTTGGTAGGAAGCATCTATGGAAAGTTCTCTGTTACGATTATTTTGTCCCGATCCATTAACAAACATGGCCACCACAGGCAATTCTTGTTTCTGATTGGTCGATTTCTAAAATTCTTCTACTCTGAAACAGCTTTGCCAAATGGACCGAAACGTGGTAGGAAGCATCTATGGAAGGTCCTCTATGGGAATTGCTCATTCCGTTTTGATCTGTTAACAAACATGACCGTCATAGGCAATTCTTGTTTCTTATTGGTCGATTTCTAAAACAGCTTTTCCTCTGAAATTGCTTGGCCAAATGATATGAAACTTGGTAAGAAGCATCTATGGAAAGTCCTCTATAGAATTTGCTCATTTCGTTTTGATCCATTAACAAACATGACTGCCACAGGCAATTCTTGTTTTAGATTGGTCAATTTCTAAAAATCTTCTTCTCTGAAACGGCTATGCCAAAATGAGCCGAAATTTGGTGGGAAGCACCTATGGAAGGTTCTGTATTAAGTTTCCTCAAAGCAGAATGAAAGGTGAGTGACACAGGCTCAGCTCAGTGCTGAGCCTTTAGTTTTAGATGCAATCCCCATTCTGATTTCCACTTCCTACAAGAATCTAAATAATTTATGGAAGCCATAGTTTGTATGACATGTTAAACTTGGGTAACATAATTTTCATTGCATTTTATCCCGATCAATAGTGACAGAACATATGCAGTAAACCCGACTGTGCAGATGATGGTTAGTGCATTTTAAAGATGCATTTCCTATGCTGCTTTACGCTTTCAAAAATTTGTTAGATTTTTCCTATCAGAGTCGAAATTATTCATGGAAACCAGTTTGTATGACATTTTAATATAAAGTAAATTTTAAAATTTCCATCAAACTATGGTTTCCATTAATTCTTTCTTAAGTTTTTTATCAAACAAGTCGGATACATTTTTGTAATTGGACTTGTTAATGTAAGAAAATACATACTTTATATTTCTGTAATATTCCAGTAAAAGAAAGAAATTTAAGCAGAAGACTGACAATACAAGATCTACTACAGTTGAACCATGTCTTCTTTAATTATCAAGGGGAATCACCTAGACTTAAGGTAACATACATGTTATAAGAAGTGAGCCATGTCTTCTTTAATTATCATGGGGAATCACCTAGACTTAAGGTAACATACATGTTATAAGAAGTGAGCCATGTCTTCTTTAATTATCATGGGGAATCACCTAGACTTAAGGTAACATACATGTTATAAGAAGTGAGCCATGTCTTCTTTAATTATCAAGGGGAATCACCTAGACTTAAGGTAACATACATGTTATAAGAAGTTTGTTTTATACATTGATAGTGCTCATTATTATAGTTATAATGTATTACCACCTCCTTGTAGAATTAACAGTTATAGATGTTTAATTGAAGAAGGTAATCAGACTGCCTGGAGAAAATCTTTTATAAGTCACCAACAAACACATATGATTATAATGAGTACACCTCTACATGGCCCATAGTCAAAGTGTAATGGTGATAATGTTAAATGTGGACCGAAATGTAAATCTAACTACCGTATGATCTTGATCATTTCTTTTAGCGTTGATCTAGTAAATGTTTTTGTCTGGTTTGTTTTATTTACAGAGGTCTGGTAAATGTATTTGTTTTGTGACTTTATTTACAGAGGTCTGGTAAATGTATTTGTTTTGTGACTTTATTTACAGAGGTCTGGTAAATGTATTTGTTTTGTGACTTTATTTACAGAGGTCTGGTGAATGTATTTGTTTTGTGACTTTATTTACAGAGGTCTGGTAAATGTATTTGTTTTGTTACTTTATTTACAGAGGTCTGGTAAATGTATTTGTTTTGTGACTTTATTTACAGAGGTCTGGTAAATGTATTTGTTTTGTGACTTTATTTACAGAGGTCTGATAAATGTATTTGTTTTGTGACTTTATTTACAGAGGTCTGGTAAATGTTTTTGTCTGGTTTGTTTTTTTATTTACAGAGGTCTGGTAAATGTATTTGTTTTGTGACTTTATTTACAGAGGTCTGGTAAATGTATTTGTTTTGTGACTTTATTTACAGAGGTCTGGTAAATGTATTTGTTTTGTGACTTTATTTACAGAGGTCTGGTAAATGTATTTGTTTTGTGACTTTATTTACAGAGGTCTGGTAAATGTTTTTGTCTGGTTTGTTTTATTTACAGAGGTCTGGTAAATGTATTTGTTTTGTTACTTTATTTACAGAGGTCTGGTAAATGTTTTTGTCTGGTTTGTTTTTTTATTTACAGAGGTCTGGTAAATGTATTTGTTTTGTGACTTTATATACAGAGGTCTGGTAAATGTATTTGTTTTGTGACTTTATTTACAGAGGTCTGGTAAATGTATTTGTTTTGTGACTTTATTTACAGAGGTCTGGTGAATGTATTTGTTTTGTGACTTTATTTACAGAGGTCTGGTAAATGTATTTGTTTTGTGACTTTATTTACAGAGGTCTGGTAAATGTATTTGTTTTGTGACTTTATTTACAGAGGTCTGGTAAATGTTTTTGTCTGGTTTGTTTTTTTATTTACAGAGGTCTGGTAAATGTATTTGTTTTGTGACTTTATTTACAGAGGTCTGGTAAATGTTTTTGTCTGGTTTGTTTTTTTATTTACAGAGGTCTGGTAAATGTATTTGTTTTGTGACTTTATTTACAGAGGTCTGGTGAATGTATTTGTTTTGTGACTTTATTTACAGAGGTCTGGTAAATGTATTTGTTTTGTGACTTTATTTACAGAGGTCTGGTAAATGTATTTGTTTTGTGACTTTATTTACAGAGGTCTGGTAAATGTATTTGTTTTGTGACTTTATTTACAGAGGTCTGGTAAATGTATTTGTTTTGTGACTTTATTTACAGAGGTCTGGTGAATGTATTTGTTTTGTGACTTTATTTACAGAGGTCTGGTGAATGTTATAGTTTATGTGGTTTACTATATAGAGATGGAAGAAGATACAAATTTGAATTAGGACCATATCGTATCCAGGTGAGTCTGGATTATTTCTGTAAACCTTTCCATCAAATTTGTTATATTCTTTTGATGCCAGTGGCTGCAGATGTCTTTTGTAAAAAAAAATTGTACATGTACAAACCTTTTGTTAAGCTGTTTTCTGAATATTATTGACTTAGATAAGAAGTAGAGGCCATACTTTCCATCTACCTTGAATCTATTTCAGTTTCGGTTAAATTTTTTATTTTTATTTTGTTCTTTGTATATATGAAAGAGTTTTTTTTTTAAGAAATATACATGTATGAATAAGATGTTAATTACTTTTATAGGGTTGCATGTTTTGAAATTAAGCATTTTTTTCAATCAAAACCAAGTTGATTTAAAACTTTGTTACAAAAATGAAATATTTTTGAAATAGTGGGATACCTAATAGGAGGCATAATGTCAAATGGTTTTAAATTTTCTTTGCTTTTTTTTGCACATAGGCATTGCATTTCTACAAAAACAAGACAATGATGTAATGACAGCATGCCCCACCCCCACATATTTTAAACTGAACAGTTTTGATAGTGCAGCTGCTCTTTCCAGCCCCCAAACTATACTGTAATTATGCTTATTTTTCCCCCAAAAAAATCTACTGTGTCCAAAGGGGGAGGTCAGGGGGAAGGGAGACAGGGAGAAAGGAGATCAAAGGAGAAAATGAAGAAACAAAAAAAACTAGATTTTTTTTCTTCAAAAAATGATCTTAAATGACAGAAAGGTAATGAAACATTATCATTTAATCGAATACATAAACATAATTCACGATAAAGATGAAACTGATTACAATAATGATCAATAATCTACAAGACGTTCCGATAGATGAAATTGCAGATTATGACTTCACGTTTTGACTTTGTTATTTATAAATTTAGCGTTCAACGTTTACGATTTCCGGTTTTCGATCATGGAACTTTTTTTAAAACTTTTTTTCATAGGGAGATTTATTTTTCCGGTGGGAGAAAGGAGAAGACTACCCCCCTGTCCTCTCCCTCATATCCACTAAATAATATGGTTGACTACTCATGATGACTTCATCGTATCATATATGATAGCTATTGAACCAACAACCTGAGAGCAGTTGCATTCACAAAGTATAGATATATTGAAAATGAAAAAATGGCAGTATAATATGATAAACTGCACATCATGACCAATTATCCTCATAAATATTAAAACTTTCTGACCAATGAGCTCAGGAGTTGCATTAACAAAGTATAACTTATAACTACATTTATGTATATTGAAATTGCATGAAAATGTTAAAGTTCCATAACTCCTACAAATATTGTATAATAATGGCAGTACAATATGATCAGCTACACATCATGACTAAATATGAAAGTTTTTACACCAATGAGATCACAACATATTATTAACTATATTAAAATGGCATGAAAACGTTCAAATCCCATAACTCCAACAAAAATCAAAATGGAGGTATAGTATGATCAACTACACCTCATGACCAATCATTCTATTAATTATGAAAGCTTATAAAGAGGTGAAAAGACGACCTCAGAGGAGTTACATTCACAAAGTGAAGTGGGAGGAACGAACAGACAATTCAAAATACTATATCATATGCAGGGCATAAAAATATATGATCACTGTCTTTTTTAACCATGATGTCTTCACCTAAGCAGATACAAAATATAATTACTTAAACCAAGTTAACAAAATGACAGCAAAATTCTATAGTTCTTTTATATCAAATTTTTACATTAATTGTACATTTTAAAAGAAATTATAAAAAAAAAATTGGAGAAGGAACCTTAGTACTCGGAGAAAACCACAGACCTGCCACAAGTCACTGACAAACTTTATCACATACTCAGATACTGGGATGGTGTTGAATATTTAGAAGGGGCTTAGTTGAGTAACATTTATTTAACACTAACCTATTTTCAGTTTCATTAAGTGGAAAATAGCTTAGTGTTAAGTGTTAATTGAGTACAAATGTATTAATTCAGCACTAAACAAACTACTATTTATTAGTACATACAAGAACAAATATGTTTATATTTATATGTTCATTGTTCAACCTTACAATTTTAGATGTATGAAAATATTGATGGTATTGCACAGAAACTGGCAGTTCCACTGAAAATAGTTCACCCAGCACCGTTCATAGCTGAGATGAATGGAACAGAAGTTTATCAGTTCATCACAGAAGCACCAATCTATCCATGTCTAAACATTTCTTTTGAATGATCATTAATGTCAGTTATATTTATACAAAATACATGTTAACATCTAGGAGGAGGCTTTGTTAAAATGGCCCTTTAATTTGAAAATACACCCATTTTATAAAAAAAAAAAAGGGTACATTCAAGACATATCCAGTTTCTCACCATTTTCTAGTCATTTTAAATGTTTAAGATTTTTATATTTTTATGAATATTGTTTTATGTAGATTTGTTTTAATGTTTGTTGATTAATACTTTAAACATTTTTAATTAGTGATTTTAATTATATATCAAACAATTAGATAAAGTTGTGATGTTATAAATAGTTTATTGTATGCTAGTCACAGAAAAGTTTAATATTAATATTATTATTGTTTTCATATTTTTTTACATTATGTTTGTTATAAAATTTATTCTTGTTATTGTAAGTTTTAAGATTCTGATAAAATTTCTTCAATAAAAATCCAGAACTTTCTCAGTAGCTATGTTCCTTGAAGATAAAATAAAACAACATATCCTGACAGTACATATGAGCATATTTATTTGTTTACAGCTTTTAACCAAATTTATCATAAAACATTAAGCCCACCAATATGTTAGTCAAGTAATTTTTCACAAGGATCATTGTTTTAATGTCAAATTTTCAAAATTACCTTCGTCCATGCAATATGACAGGACCGTCGTGCTCCATTTATAACTACCTATGCAACCAGTGCCTATCATCACTAACATTGTGAGTTCGAATCCCGCTCAGACGAGGTGTACTCGATACAACATTATGTGATAAAGTTTGTCAATGACTTGCAACAGGTCAGTGGTTTTTTTTTCCTGGGTACTCTGGTTTCCTTCACCAATAAAACTGACCGCCACGATATAACTGAAATATTGTTGAAAGTGGCATTAAACACCATAGACCGACTGCAATACGACATTCATGTCTTAAGAAATTAAGCCATTCTTTTATACTGAAGCTTCATTCTTTCAATATCTGGGTTAAGTTCAAATTAAGATTTTTAGAACTCAGATAAAATGCTTGGGAAAATAGGAATTTATGGTATGACACTGTAGATAAAACAATTGTGTTCTCATTTCATGTTTAATTGTTCTGTTCTTTTATTGTATTGGATGTTTTATATTTATTGTTGATTGTTAAAAATAAAAAGTTATTAATAAATTGTTACATTGCTTTTTCTATGCCATTTCTTCATTTTGGAAAACACAAATATAAATCTAGGTTTACAAGTAGTTAGAATTGACCTGATGGGTCCTGGGTATAGAAATAGGACACACGTGTCTGGACTGCAGTATAGTTTTGACTGAACTGGTTTAGACAACTATTTCCATGTAAAAAGGACCAATTTGCTCTTGTTGGATTATCTCCACAAAAAAAGCAGTATAGAGGACTGTAATGTTTTGTTTCTATAGTTACCATCAACCTTGCAATAACTTTTTTATACTTTAGCCAATAAAAAACATGGTAGCCATACTGAATGTTACTTAGAAAATGTGAAAATGTACTACAACTGCATTACGTACAAAGCAAGTTAATATTATCAACAACAATGACAAAGTCTAATTCTAAATGTTGATGGCTGTTGTGACCAGTGAGTGAGTGATTGTTGTTTTAACGCCAAATCAGCAATTTTTCAGCTATATCATGGTGAGAACAAGTTAATTTTCAATGAGATGATGATGAGGTCCGCTTTGTTCTAGACCAACATGCCGAGTTGGATTTTTATAGTGCTAGCTCACTGAAGCAACAGTCCGCGGGTAGACATGTCGCTTCACTAGGACACATTCTGATTCCGAGCCAACCAGCCTCTGCTCTTTCTCCTTAATGCTGCATGCTTAGCGGAGAAGCAACAA
This sequence comes from Bathymodiolus brooksi, assembly GCA_963680875.1. Lineage (NCBI taxonomy): Eukaryota > Metazoa > Mollusca > Bivalvia > Mytilida > Modiolidae > Bathymodiolus > Bathymodiolus brooksi. The sequence goes on from OY804576.1 coordinate 17,976,795, forward strand.
ATACCAATTGTATAGTCTTTGGTTTGACACGACTAGGGCTCGAACCCACAATCTACCACACTCGAGGCAAGCACACTAACCATTATGCCACCGATGCGGTTGCTGTTGTGACCATTATTGTATAGTAGTTAGATTTTAATCTACCTGTACAATCGGGGACTATCACCACTAATGGTGTGAGTTTGATTCTATGGTGTAGTCATATCTTTATTTGATAAAGTTTATCAGTAACTTACGACAGATCAGTGGTTTTCTCTAGGTGTTCCAATTTCTACCATGAATAAAACTTACTACCATGATAAAACTGAAATTTTCTTTAAACACCCATAATCTCTAAATATTACAAGTCAGAATTTTAAAAATGTCATACAAGTGTGAAAAATAGACTGAATGACACATGAATGTATTAGTATTTCCTTCAAAACAAATATGATTGATTGATTGTTGTTTAATGTCAAGTGAGCAACATTCATAGGAAAGGTGTGTGGAGAAGTTTAATTAAAAATCCATATGGTCTTCTGCCAGCTAACTAAATCAAAATCTTTTCATATATAAACCTTTATTGAAAATTTTGTAAAATATGTAAATATAACAAATTATTTTGATATGTATAAATTGTATGAAAAATATCTAATGTAGTCAGTGAGATTAAATTAAAAAATTTCTTTAAAAAAAAATAACAGTTTGACTATATTAACAAGCACCAATGGTCATGATTTTTTAACAATTTTAATATAGCATTTAAAATGAAACAATAGTGACTTATCCCCCTTTATCACCTAGAAGTATATATCATGTGACTTTCCACATCATGATATTGCTAAACACCAGTCAAGAGCCTGAATAGCAAATGAACCAAAAAGATTTCATTCTTCCTTATTTAATACTGCATATGTTTATCGAAACCCAGATATTATTTTTCTTTTTAAAAAATTGCCATTTTGATATAAATATGTGTAATAAAATTTCATTTACAGATGCAGGGCTAACAATGGGATACATGAAACAAGTAATTGTAAATAATCAAAACATTTTTTTTTTTTTAAATTATTTCAAGATTTCAAAACATAAATCTCAAAGAAGTGACAAGTCTAGATCAACATCTTATTGGTGGAATTGTTGACCATCACTGTTTAAACTTTCTTTTCATAATCTTAGCAACTCCAGGTAAACTACTGTGAAAGCTTAGGTGGCCATCACACACAAGAGATAGATGAGCACACACATAGGAAATGTGATAATAAACTTGACATAACTAGAAAAAGGGAGACAAGCCACTGAAGGTCCAAAATTTATGGAAAAAAACCAGATCTCATTTTGCATAAAAATATCTTTGCACAATAATACCAACAATATTTGTGACATTTGACATATATAAATTGCATATTATAATTTATTAATAATGGTATCATGGCAACACATATGTGGTTGACGGAATCATTTGCATAATATAGTTTATTGATAATGGTATCATGGCAACACATATTATGTGGTTTACGGAATCATTTCAACACTTTATAATAAATAACCAATAACAAACAGACTAGAAACGGAATGTAACAGTTGAATTTTATCAAATATTTACCATGTTTTAATACATTTACAGGTGTGTTTACACTCAAATTTATCCTTCAAATTCGCTTCAAACTTTACCTGTTTCAAACACAAATCTTACAGTGTAAATTGAGTGGTCAAACACGTTTGATATTGCCGTCAAACACGTTTGATATTGCCATCACATATTAAAAGTGAGTTAGATAGGTGTTTAGACTCAAATTTGTGGTTTAAACTGATGCACAGGTCAAGTTTGAAGTGAATTTGAAGGACAAATTTGATTGTGTAAATACACCTTAATACAACACATCAAGATTTAATATAAAAGAAACTTCTTTTTCCTCCATATAATTTATATAAAAAATTAATAACTTTTATTGGGTCTTCTATACTAGATGACAAATATATGTTAGCAGAATTAGTATGGCACAGAATTAGCCTCCATAACTACAATTCTCATCTTGATATTTTTTATCACATTGGATATAACATTCTGTGATTTTTTGGTCTCTGTATGTCATTTTGGGAAAGTCCATGAATAATCTGCTCTGTATAGTGTGTATTTGAGATGATCATTTTGGTTTGATATAATATCAAGATGGTATTTGATACAACTAAAGATTCCTTTTCCTTTTTTAATGGAAGTGTGACTGGTCTAGAAAATGTCTTTATCTTAAATATGTTTTACTTTTTATACAGTATTTGAATTGCTTTTTTACTATGTTTGATTTTGTAATTCTATCAACATGAGTAAAAATGTCACACCTTGATTCTTATGAGTTTACCATTCTCATGCATATTTCATTGATGATTTTAGCATGAAAAATAAAAACCTGATTGTCATTTGAAGAAAAACTAGAACTGTGAGTGACCTCACTGAGTGATACCCCCCGCTTGCAATACTATGATGTTCAAACTTTGGAATACAGGTATATTAGCAAGTTACCTATGAAAAATGAACGGATATGGAGTTATGTCAAGGAGACAACATCCCATCTCCAAAATAAACTAACCAAGAACATACATCTAGGGGTCGCCACAAGTACACGACCCCCCTTTTCGTGAAAGTATAAGTTGAATTATCTCCCCTTCTAAATTTTAGACAGCAACGGTATTCCTTCATGCACATCTGCAGGTTGTGTACCACAACTGTGTAAAGTTTCATAAAAATTCAATAAGCAGTTTAGTAGGAGTTGCACTTACAAGGTACATGCCCCCCCTTTTCGTGAAAGTATAAGTTGAATTATCTCTCCTTTTAAATTTTGGACAGCAACCATATTCCTTCATGCACATCTGCAGGTAGTGTACTACAAATGTGTAAAGTTTCATAAAAATCCAATAAGCAGTTTAGGAGGAGTTGCGCTTACAAGGTACATGGACGGACGGACGGACAGGGTGATTTCTATATACCCCCCCAAACTTTGTTTACGGGGGGTATAAAAATCACACAATTATCTTGTGAAGATATAGGAATCATTTATTTTGAAAATCATGTGATTCCTGTATTAACATCACACGGTAACAAAACAATAATCATGACTTATGCAGAGAGAGATATAAACATGTTGATAAGAATCATGTATGGCATTTTTACAGTGTGTATTATAATATTATCTGATTCAAATCAGATATCTCACTTATTCCCTTCTACTGATATGTCGCAGTGTGGGAGATCTGAGGGACATTACGGGTCACATGAAAATGCAGAATGTGAGATTATGAATGTGTTACTAAACAGCTTTTTATGTTACGAGCAATCTGATTGGCCAAAAAAGGTTATAACTGTATTCATGACACAAGGTCAATTGCATGTGACACGTAATAGGGATTCCTCAGATCTCCCCCCCACTGCGACATGTCAGTAGAGGGAAGCAAGTAAGAGATCTGATTTTAATGGTATTTATTATAATTCGCCAGTCAATCTATCAGAGATTTTGTCACTATGTTTTTCTATCAGATATTCCATATAGCCAACAACAGGATATTTCTTTTTGTATGTACCAAGATAGACATCATCTAAACCTTTTAATTCTTCATCAGATAATGTACTCTGTAAGATAAAGAAAAGAATACAGTTAAAAACATTACCATTATCTTAAGATATGAGCACTGGTCCTTCAACCCAAGACCAATAAAACTTTGTTCAGACCAGTAAATTGTTCAGTTTTTATTTTTATATATATACATGTATGTCGTGTACATGTTGCAATTTTGTACAAGTTATAACAATCCAAAAATACAGGTTATAACATGTACAAAAGTAGCTGGTACATGTTATAACATGTACAAAATATTGCTTAAAAATGACTTTATTTTGTAAACTTGTACAATATTTGAAAATAAAGAACAAAAGATACGCTTCCATTATCACAACAACATTTCATTAACCTGGGGTCTTATTTTCATCAATTTTATATTTTTTTTTATTAATTTTTGTTTAAGTTTTTGCTCCTTTTTTTTTTATCTTTTTGATACAGTTAATGATAAGTTGAGCAGTTTTTATAATTACTTAATACTTTTAAAACACACCTGTAGTCAATGAATATTATTCAGTATTCTCACCTGGTGAATAATAATTGTGAGTTTCTACTCAGAAGGCAATAGATTTACTTTCATAGTAGTAAAGAGTTAAGATGCAAGTGGATACCCAAGACAGATTTTACAATGAAATTCTTGATATGTCAACAAAAAATTCCTCTGCAAAAAATACCCTGTTTTCAAAGGAGAGGATAGAAACTTTAATAGGAGGTGTTAAGCAGGCAAAAGATGCAACTAAACCTTCTGGCAAAGAAAGAACCCTGCTGAAGCAGTATGAGAATTGAGATATAGACAGCTGGAAACCTGAAAAAATGATCAAGAGAAAAACATCCGATGGTGAGTGTTATGTTGATACAGTCCCGTCTTGGCCACCCTTACCTATATTTTTTGCCTGTGAGACTCTGGTCAAACTTTGCATTTAGATCAATATCTCAGTAACCCTATGTGGTACATCAAAGTAATATTCGACTCCTGCAATGGTCTTATATAATATATAGGACGTGATCCAATGAAAACTAATATTTCTCTCTGGTTTGTATAATATGCTTAATAGACCCTGGTTTAATTTTGCGTGTAGGTCCATTTCCCAGTGGTCCTTTATAGTACATCCATGATGGTTTACAATCTTCGTATTATAGTACATATAGTAAATGATATTAAATAGTACAAATAACAAAGCGGCTTATATTTCTCTATTTCACATTGGCCTGTACATGTAATTCAAATGTCATGACACTGTCACAATTAAGTTTATCTCAAAAACGCAGAGAAAGCTTAACTTGATATTACAGTAAGAATTTCATTTCTTCAAATTTTCAGGGCCCAGGTGGCTCAATGAGTTAGATCGTTGGCTCTAACAACTCATACAAGCCTATCACCAATACGGGGTGGGTTTCGCTCCCAGCTTTGTAAATTACAAAAAAGGGTGCACTCGACTCGCCGCCACAAGTGATAAAGTTCACCAGTTGCTTGCCCAGGGTCGGTGGTTCTCTTCGGGTACTCCGGCTTCCTCCACCACTAAAACTGGTCACCATGATATAGCTGAAATATTGCTGAAAGTGGCATTAAACACCAAAATTCAAATTCTTCAAATGTTCAGATGAACCAATTCTCTACTTTGTGGCCATTGAGGATATGTATGCTATTATTAAACAGAGTCACACTGCTGTAGGCCATGGTGGACTCCATAAGACATACAATGACCTGAAGGCACATTATGCCAACATAAGCCGTGAAGTAATAAAAAAAACATTTCTGAATCTCCATATAAAGCACTATTTGGTTCTGATCCAAAAGTAGGATTGAGCTCATCGTCAGTTCCCAGAGATCTTCTTCCAGATATTCAAACAGAAGACTTACAAGCAATATTTGAAGCAAATTCTGTATCCACTGATAATACTGACACTGACACCGCTATTTCTGAGACAGAACATAATACTGACACTGAGACTGAAACTAACGCTACAATGTCCAAGACAGATAATATTACTGACACAAACACTGAACCCACCATAGAATTAGAAACAGAAACCATGGTCATTGAATTAAGCTGTGTTAATGAAGCTGGTATCGCTGGGAGTGATATTCCTCCTGTTGATTCTAGTGAGAGTTTATCTGAAATTGCAAATATTGACATCAATCGTGCACGAAAGAGGGCCCTATCTGGCCAACAGGTGCAAGCCGATTCCTTGACAAAGAACACAAAAACAAAATTAACTGTTCTCTCTAAGGGTGACAATGTTATCATTCCAATTCCGTCTGTTGATAGGGGCCCTGCCGACGAGAGAAACATAAAAGGTGTTGTGATGAATATAAATGAACATTTTTTTTTCTTTTATTTATTTTTCAATAGTCAGGATTTTACAATCCCCTGTACATTACCACCTGATTAGGGTATACAGGGGTATTAAAAAGAAATCAGTGAAAAAATAATGACAATTTCATTTTTTACAAATTAAATTTCAAAAGAGTTACAAAAAAAATTAAATATTAAAGTGAAAAGGTAGACTCTCTCTCCATCTCTCATACACACATTTACTCTCTACATTCTGTCTGTTACAACTTGTACATTTTTTCAAATATTTGCTAATACTGTGAAAAGTGTATTCTTGTTCCCATCATATACAACTGCCTTACAATACCTTTTTAATTTAGGATGATATATATAGGTGCCCAAAATTTTTCATAGGCTTGAACCGTATTATTTTTCTTTGCTATATACTGATCAAAAGATTGATACTTCTTAATCTTATTTTTTAACTCAATTGTATTTGGCTTTGCTTCATTGAGTTTGCATTTGTAAATATAGTTTTTTGTAAGTATTATCAATAAATTCAGCAATAAACTTTCATCTTTACAGCCAAGGAAAATGTTTTCTTTGTTCAAAACAAAATTAACAAAATATAGTTTAAATCTGTTCGAAATAAATTGCCACAATCGATAAGATATAGGACAATCAAAGAACAAATGTTCAATGGTTTCATCATTTGCTTTACAAAAGGTACATAAGTGTGTATCTTTTAATTTTATTTTATACAAAAATGAATTCGTAGCTATAATCCTATGCAGAAATTTAAACTGAAAGTTTCTCAAATAGGTGTCTCTGCATGATCTTTTCATAATTACAAAATATTCTGACCAATCAGTAATCTCTATATCCAACAATTTTTCCCATTTCAAAAATTTGTCAGTTGGATTTTGGACAATATTATCTATAAGACTTCTGTATATAAATTTAGCTTTTTTATTAGATACAATTTTTTTTACAAAAGTATCAGTTGTATCATGTGTATCAAAATGAATATCTAAAAGGTTTTCTTTTAAGCAATCTTTGAAAGCTTTCGGAATTCTAGCAATCAATCTATAAAACATCAGGAAATTGTTAGTTTCTAATTTCTCTTGAATTTGCTCAAAACTATAAAATTGCTTATTTTCATGATTAATAAGATCACTCACAAACTGCACACCTCTGTTTTTCCATAATAAGTAATATGGAAAATCATCTAAAGAAGAAAAATTCAAAATATCTAATGATAAAGTGTCATTAACAGAAGAATCAGTATGTGGTTTTGCTTCACTGAGACAAAGTAAAACATCACTCCAGAAAGGGTTTTTTAAACTAACAGAAATTTCTCTAAGCTTTTCTTTCTGTAGATATAAAACTCTTTCACCACCATACTGTTTAAGGTCAGTTAAAAATAACTTCTGCCATTTACCCTCTGGATTAGTCAGGAGTCTTTTTATCCAACTAAGTTTTAGATAAATATTAAAAGAATGGATATGTATCATATTAAGCCCACCTTGAGTGATATCACCAATCAATGTATTACGCTTAACACGATCTGGTTTATTATTCCATATGAAGTTATAAAATAATGAAGTTAATTCATTTAACCTAGACTGTGTTAGGTTTGGCAATGCAGTCAGTAAGTGAACTAATTTTGAGAGAGCAAGAGATTTTATAACTGTAATTTTCCCCATTAATGTAAGTTTTCTATGTTGCCAGCTCTTTAAAATTGCAGAGACCTCCTTAATCTTCTTTGAAAAATTAATTTCTGTAATACGGTTCAAGTCTAAAGAAAATTCAATCCCCAAAAGTTTAAAATTTGAATGTGACCAATGAAGGTTTGATTCAGGACATAGAATAAGATCTGAATATTTTTTGTTTCCCACCCATACTGCTTTTGTTTTAGAAGCATTCACTTTTAACCCTGAGGCTTTGTAAAATGATTCAAAACATGAGAGTGTTTCCTTTAAGGATATTTCCCTCCCATCTAGAATTAAGAATGTGTCATCTGCATACTGACTCAATAGTGTTTCATCATCATTAATAGTAATTCCCTGAATATAAGGGTTTCTTTTCAATTTCAAAGATAATAACTCAACACCAATAATAAATAGGTAAGGAGAAAGAGGGTCACCTTGTCGGCAGCCTCTTTCTAAATTAAAAAAGTGGGACAAGTGTCCATTATTAATAACACAGCTGGATGCACTAGAGTATAATGTTTCAAACCATTTACATAAGGAGGGTCCAAAATTGAAGCTATTTAATGCTTTTTTCAAAAATAACCATTCGATTGAATCGAATGCCTTTTCAAAATCAACAAGTAATAAAAGGCCTGTCTTATCATTTTCCTCAAGATAGTGCATTAAATCATATAAAAGGCGTGTGTTCTCACCCATAAATCTGTCTTTCATGAAGCCCTTTTGTGTATCACTTATGATGAAAGGTAAAACGGGTCTAAGTCTGTTAGCTAATGCTGCAGAAGCTATTTTGATATCAGTATTTAAAAGACTAATAGGTCGCCAATTACCAATATATTGTCTGTCTTTTCCTTCCTTAGGAATGCAGGTAATAACACTTTGATATTGGAATTCTGAAAATTTACCAGAATTGTATCCATAGAAAAGAGACCGAAAAACAAATGGACCAATATCTTTCCAAAAGAACTTATAAAAATCAACAGTGTATCCATCAGATCCAGGACTTTTTCCATTTATCATAAATTTTAATGACTCCGCACATTCCTTGAAAGTTAAGTTTCCCTCACATAGGTCTTTTTGATCCTCTGTAAGTTTGATGTCATGATTAAAGAATGACTCGTCATAATCATTGATATTCCTACTTGAATATAGAGTTTTATAAAAATGTTGTTGTTCAAGAAGGATTTCTGATGGATCTGTAATATGTTGGCCATTTTCATCTATAAGTTCAGTGATAGTCTTTTTTATAAAATTTTTCTTTTCTAGTTTACAAAAGTACTCTGAGCACTTTTCACCATTCTCATGCCAGTTAGCCCGTGATCTAAGGAGTATTCCTTCAATCTTTTGTTGTCGTTTATTCCCTAATTCTAATTGTTTGTGTACTAAGGAAGCTTGAGTCACATCATCTGGGGAGGAATTCATAATATTTTCTAAATTTTGTATATCATTTTCAAGTGTACGATATAGACTCTTTTCTTCTCTAGATTTGTTAATACTATATGTAATGGAAATAGATCTAATCTTCATTTTTAATATTTCAAAAAAAGTTTGGTCATTGCATGAAAACCTTACATTAAGATGATCTTCCACATCACCTGATAAATAATATTCGGAAATAGTTTCCGTAATACATGTTTTAACTCTCTTTATATAATCTGTATCTCTTAGTAACTGGGAATTAAATTTCCAGTACCCTTTCCCTCGTTTGGCTAAACTGGTTGCAAAGGTGAAAATAATAGCAGAGTGGTCTGTTTTATACCCTGGAATAATTTTAGTATACTTCATAAGTGAGTATAGGTCTTCTGAAACTAAAAGATAGTCAAGTCGACTTTGCTTTATGGGTGAGGACTGACGCCATGTATATTTTCTTTCATCAGGATAACGTGTGCGCCAAGGATCTAGAAGTTCAAAAGCTTCAATAATTTCATCAATTTTTTTTCGGGAGTAAGGATTTCTATTATGTATGATATTATATGTATCCATATACCTATCTAAAACAACATTCCAATCACCACATAATAAAATACTTGTGTTTGAAAAAGTCAATACTTTTTGCAATATAATATTAAATAGTGAAGGTTCATCTGTATTATAACCATATAAACAAACAAAAGTGAGTCTCTGTGTGTGAATAGTTATATCTAAAATAATGTAACGACCATTTCTGTCAATTTCAGAATTATGAATTACAAAATCAAGACCTTTTTTAAACATAACACAAACACCTGCACTTTTACTGTCATGGTGACTGAAAACACATTTATTTCCCCATTCATCCTCCCAATATTTTTCTATATTATTATTACTGTGTGTTTCCTGAAAACACACAATGGATGCATGTTTACTTTTGGCCCAATCAAATACATCTGCCCTCTTTTTTGAGTTTGAAAAAAGTCCCCTCACATTCATTGACAATACTGTTACATTATCATCCATGATCATAAAAGAAAAGCAGTTTTATAAACCATAGGAACAGGTTAATTAATGAAAATAATATACAATTGTAACACATAAGAAGTACACAAACATACACACATATAAACATAAGATGTCGGGTTTTAAATATAAATGAACATGGTGGCTATAAGATTGGTACTAAAGTTGGACAAATAAAAGGATATATGAGTAGAAATCAGGTTCAATTTGTTGCAAATGCCACTTTAGATGTGTCTGAAGTCCCAGTGAGTGATATGAGTGTGAGAGAGATAGTAAGTAAGATATCGTTGACTGGAGGGCAAGGTTTTGCGCATTGTCAATGTAAGAAAGGAAATTGTAAGTATGGTAGGTGTAAATGTCGAAGGTTGAAAGTTATGTGCAACTCTAGGTGTCATATGTCTGTCATGTAGCAACAAGTAAGCACAGCTGGTTTCTGGAATGGTATAGTACAAAATGTAGTAATTTATGCATGCTGTATATTATGTTTCTTTTGCTTTTGATTATTGCTCTTTATTACTTCAGATTTAAAATAATTTTTTATTTTGAGATTAAAATTATTTTCATATATTGTACAAGTTAAAGCCATTTTTAAACAATATTTTGTACATGTTATAACATGTACGACCTAATTTTGTACATGTTATACCTTGTATTTTTGCATTGTTCAAGTTACAACATGTACAATTATTTTGTACATGTTATAACATGTACAAAATCACAACTTGTACACGACATATATATAGGGAGTGGATGTGGTCGAGTGGTCTAGGGCGCTGGACGTAAGGCTAAGCGAATGGTGCTGCAGTGTATCAATGGTGTGGGTTCAAATCCTGTCGAGGGAAGAACAAAAATTTGACAGCTCTAAAATCTAATTCTAACACTGTTTGGTTTAATTTTCAGACGTATATATATATATATATATATATATAAAAGTCTAGAAGATTGTGCAACGATATCGATAAAGATGTTACAAAAAACATATTGACAAAATTTTCGATCAACAAATGACCTTCCGCAGTGTCTATCAAAGTTAGACTGAGTTTGTGCTGCATCGTCATGTCTTGACGATCTGTTACTCATTAAGTTCTATGGTTGGTAGATTTCCTTAGACTTTATATATATATACACACAAAAAACTCTAGATTAATTTCAGAATATATATCTATTCAAGAATTTAATTCAGACCAGTAAATTCAAATTTTCATTCGAAGGACTTAAGACAAATAGTTAACTAAAAATGAGACTGTCTTAAATATACAAATGTATTATCAAGGAAGAAATTACATACAACTTTTTATTTTGTTAGAAAATTAATGAATCACTTTTATTAGTAGATAATTTTGTACGAGCAAAATATTTCATTAATACGAAAGGGCATGGATGTAAATGAGCATGAGAGACTATCCAACATTACACTTTAGACACAAATTAAAGTAAAGGAACAGTTTGTAGTAAGAAAGGATATGGATGTAAATGAGCATGAGAGACTATCCAACATTACACTTTAGACACAAATTAGAGTAAAGGAACAGTTTGTAGTAAGAAAGGATATGGATGTAAATGAGCATGAGAGACTATCCAACTTTACACTTACCGGTAGACACAGGAACAGTACTTTTATTGTTGAAATGATATGAATGAACAACAAAAAGGTTGTGTCGTAATTACATTGCAAAACTTTACTATGTGAAACCAGATTTGACAAAAATTTCACATATCAAACCATAGGTATTACTCTAGAAATACTATATAGACAAAATTTAATTAAAACCAGAGACTCACTTTACTATTATTAGTGGCCTCCTTACTACAGTATTTTCACATCATAGAGTGCTATATTAATCAATGGTATGTGGTGAACATTTGAACATTTTAATGTAAAAAAAACTGGTCACTGCTATGAGAATGTGTAAGGTTGCCCTCCAAGTTAAGCAACATAAAGAGTATTAGCTATGAGATACATATACTTACTAAATCATGATGCATATCTTTATCTTCTAGGGACCATGTAGCTATCGCATAAGATGCATCTCGTCCTGCTAATTGGTTATAAGCTGCACCTTTGCCATAAAAATCTGTTGTAAATGACAATATAATAATATGTCAGTAATTAGTAACAATACAATTCAAGGTAGACAACTGGTTTAACGATATGTTTAAGTAAATATCTAGTGGGGATGCAAAGCTTTTTTTGTTTTTAATGTCACTTACAGAAATATTTCAGCTTTCTCACGACACAAATTCACGATTGTGAAGTATTACTGATAAGTATAAAACTCAAAAATTGTTATCTTTCTGAGAATAATACCATTGGCAATGATTCACTCTGAGAATAATACCATTGGCAATGATTCACTCTGAGAATAATACCATTGGCAATGATTCACTCGGAGAATAATACCATTGGCAATGATTCACTGAGAATAATACCATTGGCAAAGATTCACTCTGAGAATAATACCATTGGCAATGATTCACTCTGAGAATATTACCATTGGCAATGATTCACTCTGAGAATAATACCATTGGCAATGATTCACTACTTTGTACAATATTTCTTGGTGTAGTATTAATGTGTTTTAATAAAGAATCCAGAACAAACTTTTTTCTAATTCTAGAAATCATAATCATATAACATCTAACATTTAATGTTAGCAATTCCAAGCTGATTTTCCAAACACACAATTTTACAATTTATACATTTGAGTGCAATTCTAGCATGATGCAGTAACGAAATATTCTATCTTTCCTTCTGGACAGAGTGGAGTGAGTGGTTGTTGTTTTAACACCAACTCAGCAAATTTCAGCTATATCATTGAGAACAAATTAATTTTCAATGAGATGATGATGAGGTTCGCTTTGTTCTAGACCAACATGCTGAGTTGGATTTTAATAGTGCTAGCTCACTGAAACAACAGCCCACAGGTAGACATGTCTCTCCACTCAGACACATTATTCTGATTTCGAGCCAACCAGTCTTTGTTCTTACTCCTTAATGCTGTGCTTAGCGGAGAAGCAACAAATACCAATTTTATAGTCTTTGGTTTGACCCGACCTGGGCTCGAACCCACGACCTACCGCACTCGAGGCAAGCACGTTAACCATTACACCACCGATGTGGTTTGGTCAGAGTGGAAACAGCACCATGAAGTTAGAGTATATGTAAAAAAAAGTTAAAACTTTAAATACTGTATTTGTTTACCTTTTCCTTCTGTAACATCAAAAATAACTCCACGAACAGCAAGGTAAAGGGGTTTATCAGGCTGAAAAAAGGAAGAAAGATTACAAGTAACTCCACGAACAACAAGGTAAAGGGGTTTATCAGGCTGTAAAAAGGAAGAAAGATTACAAGTAACTCCACGAACAACAAGGTAAAGGGGTTTATCAGGCTGAAAAAAGGAAGAATGATTACAAGTAACTTCACGAACAGCAATGTAAATGTGTTTATTAGACTTAAAAAAAAGGAAGAATGATTAAAAGTGTAACGTGCCGAGCAGAGAGGCAACAACACAGGTGAGCGGCAAATTGGTTCGTACCAGTTTCCTGGGATTTGATAGTGGATAAATAGCTTACTGAACAAAACCTAATATGTTTTATTCTTTATTATGGTTGTCAACAGTAAGCCTCACCAGAAAATATTGTGTATCCTATTAAACCAACACTTGACCAAAGTTATAACCGCCTGTGTCAAATGGTCGCTACATGTTAGACAATAATGTGTGTAATTTTAATGGTTTCCTAAAGTGAATGCATGTGTACCCATTTAGCTTTATGTAGAAACTATTTCTTATACATATGGTTCAGACCTATGCCTTAGACCCTATGGCTGGAGACCT